>JAVIAB010000101.1:62715091-63207591 GCA_032433765.1 Megaustenia siamemsis | reverse complement strand
TCATAAAAATCAAGCACCGGGCCTGCTGGCGTAGGTGATCATGTCTCTTCACAAGGACAGATTCCAAAATCTTGCATTGGGACGACTTAAGAGAAGCAGCTTTATCCACCAAGCCAAGCGTATTAGTAGACAAACACCAGACATGCCAAGAGTTGTTAAACCCTTCTGCCCATACCAGAACAGACTCCCTGGACAGATGAATCAGGATTATCAGTTCAAATACGGACAGAAGTGAAAGGAATAGTTGACAAAGAGGAACAAAACAGTCTACAGCGAAAAACAATAACTCTCAGTTTCCTGGATGAAGAATACCCACAAGACCTATGGATTCGTGTGTACACAGATGGATCAGCACAGAATGCAGTAAAGAATGGGGGAGCAGGTGCATATATAGAGTACCCAAATAACACTAGGGATATGAATAAAATAGCAACAGGGAAATATTGTCACAATTATGATGCGGAAATACAAGCAATAAAGTTGGCAATAGAAAAACTGCTGAACAGTAATCTTAGCCCACAGCCTGTAGTGTTTTTGACAGATGCAAGATCAGTACTCCAGGCACTACAATCCAGAAAATTACCACATCTGCAGACCTTATTGACTGAACTCTGCAAGCACCACAGGGTTGCCCTGCAGTGGATCCCGTCTCACTGTGGAATACCAGGAAATGAGAAAGCAGATCAGTTGGCAAAGGAAGGTTCAACAGGCACACAACTAGATACACCAGTTACATACCATCATAAGAAACAGATAATCAAATCAATCAGAGGACCACAAGCCCCAAATCAGGATGCCTTTCATAATATGAATAGATATGAACAAGTTATCATTATACGCCTAAGAACAGGACACAATCGACTCCATAGTCACATGTATACAAAATTCAAGATCGGCACATCAACTACTTGTACATGTGGACAGGCACCCCAGACTG
This sequence comes from Megaustenia siamemsis, assembly GCA_032433765.1. Lineage (NCBI taxonomy): Eukaryota > Metazoa > Mollusca > Gastropoda > Stylommatophora > Ariophantidae > Megaustenia > Megaustenia siamemsis. Next base: position 63,206,654 of record JAVIAB010000101.1, on the reverse strand, counting down.
CTGAACACATACTTCAAGACTGCACTGAATATAGTAGACTGAGGAAAATCCATTGGCCCATAGATACAACACTACAGACAAAACTATATGGGCCACTGCCAGAATTACAAAAGACAGTAAAATTTATACAGGAAACGACATTGCAGATATAGACAATACTTCAGGCGAACGAAAGATAGATAGATAGATAGATTTATATTTTTTTTTTTTAGAAAAGAAAGAATTATGTGTTTGTGGATGAAAGTTCAAAACACATGAAAAAACTGGAGTCGTCACTCGCTGGATACTGCAAAATTTGCTGAGGAGGGAATCTGAGCACCTATGGGCATGTTCAGAATGCAATGATGACCACCCCAAATTACTCAATAACTCTCAATCTCTCTCTCACTCTCTCTCTCTATCTCTCTCTCTCTCTCTATATATATATATATATATATATATATATATATATGTGTATGTATATATATATATAATATATATATATATATATATATATATATATATATATATATATATGTATATATATATATCATCATCATAAAAATCAAGCACCGGGCCTGCTGGCGTAGGTGATCATGTCTCTTCACAACTTACGATCTCGGCAGTTATTTATCATTTCTGTTGTTGACTTTCTGCCAAGCCATTCTCTTAAGCTGTCTGTTATTTTTTATTTCTTTTTGCTTCCCTCTATCTTTTCGTCCCTCAATTTTTCCAGTTGTTACAATATATTCCAGTTTTTCTCTTCTCATTACAAGGCCAAAAAAATGATGATTGTTTCTTCCTAATATTGGAAATTTGCTCTCTTTTTGCTTTGACCTCTTTCAGAACATTTTCATTACTCTTTTTAGCTCTCCATGGTATTCTCAACATTCTGCTGTAAAACCACATTTCTACTGACTCCAGTGATTTTCTTGTATGTTGTCCTATTGTCCATGATTCACATACATATGTTAAGACTGGCTATATCTATATATATATATATATATATATATATATATATATATTTACACCGTGCACAAAATAACAAACGTATATTATTTCATATCAACGGTTTTTTTCCCATTGAAGTCTTTATACTTTGCCTGCTCGTGTTCATTAGTTTACTGGTTTTCCCTATTGTCATTTGTAAATGTAGGTGTATAAGAAAATGTTTTGGATAAACGTCTCACAATAACACGTAACTATTTTATTGTATGTTATATTAATTCTCGATAAATAACTTACCACCGCAATTTTGTTACATGGGTTCTGAGATAAGAGATATATCTTAAATGAAGAATGAACTTCAATGACTCTTAATGATTAAACATGTTGATAATTCAAATTACACTAGAATATATAATCATTTGAAGTGTCAACAATTCCTTGTGATAATTCTCTATCAGTGAAAGAAACCGGAAAGCCTGGCTGCATATCGTAGTACATGGAGAACAACAATATAAAAAGCACAAACACTTTCGAGGAAGTGCTGATATCAACATTTTGAAGACACAGGGTGCAGGAGAAAGGCGACTAGACCAGGATGACCTAGAATGCATCGTGTTCGTTCTGTGGATCGATCTGTCTGTCCAATATTGGCAGATTCGGCCGCTAGATAATTTATTCCTTTTACTTGGTTTCTTCGATCGACGTAATATTAGAAGCGCTAGGAAACATAACAGCAGCAGAGTCGAACGGAAATCAAGCGACCGCAAATTATATCTCCCCGCGATTCTGAACGGCAAGTGAAGAGGGAAATCTGAAGAAGCAAAAGAAGAAGTAGAGGAAGACTTAGTTTATTTGCCCTTCATGGGGAATTTCTAGTTTATGAAACCAAAACTGTTTCTGTTTAGTTTGCCCATTTTCAAATGTTTTGTTGTTTTAATTTGTGTGTTTTGTTCTGTTATGTTGCAGTGAAGCCGAAAGTATATTTCCAAATGAACTGAGAGTGACATTTAAATGTGAATCTATTGAAATGGGATGCTAATTTTGTTAAGATTGAGAGTTTAATCGGGATGAACGTATAAAGTGATGGCTGATTTATTCATTTAGTCCAGGACATGCTGTATGACGTCACTGTTAAGTCCTACAACAAAGTGTTTCAAAAGTTGATCTATATACGTATGCATTATACACTTCGTCTAGTGGCTGTATTGGTCAGTTAGTTCATGTGTTAGTTCCTGCGCATGTTAAACCATCGATGACATCAGTCAACCGCAAGCTGTTAATAGATGGGCTACCAATCATCATCAAATACCGTGCCTGCTGGCGTAAGTGAACATGTTCCACAACTTTCGATTATTAACAGCTATTTATCAACTAAGTTGTTGACCTTCTGTCAAGCCTTTCTCTTAAGCTGTCTGGTATCTTGTCTCTTTGCTTCCCTTTTTCTCTTCGTCTCTGAATTTTTGCAGTTGTCACATAATATTCTAGCTGTTCCCTAATCAATATATAGTCAATAAATGATGGTTGTTATGTTAAACATGGATATTAGCTCTCTGTTTTGTTTTAAACTCTTTCATAACGTTTTCATTACTTTTGTTAGCAATATATAGTACTCTCAACATTCATCAGTAAGAACAGAGATATCTTAGGACACTTTGGTGATAAAACAGCTGAAATAAACGAAAATGGATGCAGACTGCTGGAACTATGTAATCAAAACGAATTATTTAGCACCAACACATTCTTCAAACAAAGAGAATCGCACGTATACACCTGGTACAAATGGAATGACACAACATGTTGAATCCAGATATATTGTATACTAACAAGAAAACAGAACAAGAAAAGTGTAACCGACAGTAGAGCAATCTCAAATATTACAGATGACACCGATCACAAGATGGTTATGATCACACTAAGACAGCCAAAAAGAAAGAGAATATACGAAAACAAACAAAAGAAGTGAAAGGAACAAACAGTAAAAATAACACAATTAAAAGATCAAGAATAAAATAAAACCCTAGAAGAAAAACTAATAAAGGAATTCAAGAAACTCCCTAACGAAATAATCACATTAGAAGAAGTGTGGAAACCATTTAAGGAAACAGTAACCAGCATCTCCAAAACAGTTTGTGGAACGAAGCTAAGAACAAGATAATGGAAAAAGAGCACACAGTGGTGGAACGAAACAACCAGAGAATCAATTTAAGAAAAGAAGAAACTGTTTGAGGGTTTGAAACAATTTGATAAAATTGGAGGGAGAACAAGAACCAAGAAAAATATGAAAAATATACCTTAGTTCGAAAAAGGGTTAACATTTTGATCAAAGAAGCTAAGCAAAAGAATTGTACAAAATTCGGACAAAACATGAGCAGGGACAAGACAGCCACAAGATATTTCTACAAACAGTAAAAGCCACAAGAGCGAGAAAAGAAAACCATGATCCTACTGAGCTGATAAATGACAAAGACGGACAGCCAATATCAAATAACCAACGTATGCAACAGAGATGGAAAGAATATTTTGAAGACCTGTTAAACATACCAACTACAAATAAGACAACAAAAACCACGCTAGAACTCACACATACTGATCCCAACATCTTGAAAGAGGAAATCGAAGAAGTAATCAAATATGCACCAAGAAATAAAGCACCGGGGATATATAACATACCAGAAGAAATAACAGCAGTAGCATGAGAAACAGGAGTAACATGGCTGCACATAATATTTAATGCAGCATGGCACCAACAACAAGACCCAAAAGATTGGCAACAGGCAATCATCATACCAATATGGAAAAAGAAAGGTAGAAAAATAAAATGCAATCAATATAGAGGTATATCTGTTCTCAGCCATCTAGGAAAGCTATACGCCAACATCTTGTAAAAATGGCTGAGACCAATAATAGAACTACAGTTAAGTGAATCTCAAATGAGTTTCATAAAAAAAAACAGAGGCGTACTGACGCACTATTCACATTAAAACAGCTTGCAGAAAAAACGACAGAACACAATCAAAACGTATACATAGCCTTCATTGAACAGGAAAAAGCATTCGGCAGAGTAAACAGAGGACAACTGTGGGGGATACTAACAACATACGGAGTAAGCCAACATCTAATCAACCTTATTACAAGTCTCTACGTTAACAGCAGCTGCAGGGTCAGAACAGCAGCAGGCTACACAGACCACTTCGAAGTTAGATTACGTGTTATACAGGGGTGTGTACTATCCCGCTACTGTTTATTACTTAATGGATTATATGCAACCTAGCAAACCACTAGAGGGGATCAACGAGCTTTTATTTGCAGACGATCAGGCACAAATACATGAAACAATATGAGACCTACAAGAACACTTAAACAAACTCAACAGCTCAGGCACAAAATACAACATGAAAATCAACATCAACAAAACAGAAGTCATGAATGTCACCAAAAATAAACAGAAGATCAACATAACTATAGAAGGCAGACAACTAAAACAAGTAGAGGAATTCAAATACCTAGAAAGTCTAATGATAAACGATAATTATCAAACAGCAGAGATTGAATCAATATGCAACAAAGCTTGTCAAATTATTGGACAGTTATCGCCACTGTTGCCTCAAAAAGGAAATAACTCTAGAGGCAAAAGGAGCACTATACAATATAATCTTCATCCGAACGTGTTGCTACCAATGCCAGGACCCTAGAAGGAAGAACAATAATAACCTCTACAGAGATGAAATGTGTGAGACGAATGGCAGGAAACAGTTTCTCTCTCTCTCTCTCTCTCTCTCTCTCTCTGCGATCAGGACTCAATCAGAGGAGGATTCCAAACTCTCACATGAAGTCAGCTGTCAGGTTAAGTGTGTTGATCGCCCCCAACAGACAGAACATCACAATTAGAGTCTGTCAGATCCACTCTGATTGAACACCGGTTAAAACGTTGCACTGTGCTCTGCGCCAGTGTCCCAGTGCATCAGATTTCAGCCAGCATTTTATTCAGGTTTGCTTTCCTTAACCTTTGATTGTCCCCCATCTTCCTGCAAGGCAGCAGATTGTCTTTTCTTTAGAGGGATTCTGCCCTTGAATGGTCGGCCTTCCCAGGTTTACGAGCACCATCTGCCCGAGTCACTAGAGGTGACTAACACAGACATGCACACACAGATATGAGATGTGACTAACACAGACATGAACACAGCGATACAAGACATGACTAACACTGACACACATCAAGATATATGACGCAAGACTAACTTAAACATGCACATAAAGATATGAGATATGACTGACAAAGACATACACACACAAAGATATGATACATGCCTAACATAGACATGTACTCAAAGATATGAGATATGACTAACATAGACATGCAAACACACACATATGAGATGGGACTAACACAGCCATGCACACACAAAGATGTGATATTTGACTAACATAAACAAGTACACACAGATATGATATATCACTAACCCATACATGCACACACAAAGATATGACACATGACTAACACAGATACACACTAAGATATGAGATATGACTAAACACATACACACATAAAGGTATGACACATGATTAACATGTCCACACCAAGATATGAGTTATGACTAACATGACGCACACCAAGATATGAGCCATGGACAACACACACACACATACACACACACAAGCTAAGATACGAGCTATGGCCTGCACAGAAACACATCAAGATATGAGCCATGGCTTTACGGAAAAACACCAAGAAATGAACCATGTCTAGCACAGAAACACATTAAGGTATCTATATGCTTAGGTTTGTTGTAGTCGGCAGACTCTTCTTAACGTGGGGATCATCAACATACGAGACGCAGGCCCGGATTAATTGTTCACAGGTTTCGTTTAAACAGTTGTCCGGAGATTTGAGAGCAGTCATTATCCGTATAACGTTCCCTTGTATGTACAGTTCGCGGTTGAATGTTCACAGGTGTCGTTGAAACAGTTGTCTGGACATTTGAGAGTGCAGTCTGACCCGTTGTATGTTTTCTTGCACGTACAGTCAGTATTTTCCGGGTCACATATGATGTCACAGCCATCAGAACACGTCTGTTCGCACTGTAGCCTAAAATTACCATCGGGACAAGTGTCATTACAGGTAATTACATTTTCCGGATTTTTCCTCACATAAAGGACATACACTGAGACAAAACCCGGAGCAGTCATGTCCATAGATCCCATGTGAACAGTTGCCGTGACACGTACCGATGATAACGTTGCAGCCTTTGCTACACCCACTACATACTGCACAAAACGACCAAGAATGCATGTCCAGACAATAGGTGTCTGTAAATGTTTGCACCTCACACACCGTCAGTGCACTGTCGGCCTAAGAAATGGTCGGTGAGAACTCAACCTTAATGTGTGCCATTGGCGATTGTGTGGTCACTACAATAGTGTTCACAGAAACATTAGGGTATGATATGTCATTATGCAGGAAAACTACGCCGCCACTGTCAGAAACAGCCTTTAGAGTGGCATTCTTTACCCGAATCATAGTGCTAGCTCGATGATAGATTCGAACGGTGTGAGTCTTCTGGGGCGTGGCAAAGTTCAGATACCATTAAACAGAATTGGTTCCACTTCTCCATTGTGTGTGTGTGCAGCCATTGTCATAGAGATTGGTCTTTGTTTTGCCATTATCTGCGGCTTCTCATCCACATCCGTCTCCTGTATAACAAGCATTAAATGTGTCGGTCTGGTTTGTCTTCTGTTTGAGAGCCACATTCCGACCCCCGCCAATGTAGATGGAGCAGATATTTGCAACTATCGCCCCTTCAATCCGTAACTTGTTGATCAGACCAGCCCCAGAGCAAAAGACAACAATCTCGTGCGGACTAACTACAAACCTTGATTCATTGTTACATGAGGCAGAACCATTTAGTTTTGCCGTGAAACTGTCCGGATGTGTTAAGTCATTCACATACATCCTAAACCAGGAGAACGGCAAAGATGGATTGAGAGTTGCCTCAACTGATGAAGAATCTGTGTACGGATTACATGTGGTGTCGTTGTAATCAAACAGGAATCTAGATTCAGATTTGTGGGCGTATTTGTACAGGAGATCCAAATACTGACACTGGGGTCCAAAATGTTCGTGCTGACAACTGTCATTGTTTGGGCATATCCCTGTAGTTTTGTCACAAACTGAGTCATTATAGCAGTGACATTGTAACGTACAATTTGCCCCAAATCAACCGTCTGCACAAGTTAGATCATTAGCTACCAAGGTCGCGAACGAATCCAGCAGAATAAAGACTTGAACTACAGCGATGGATAAAGAACTGTGTACAAACATGTATTATCAAACCCGTGAATTTATTTCTAAAAATCCGCCAACTCGCTGTGGTAACAGATAGCTTGATGTTCAAATTCAACATTGTTTACACCAAGGCTCGAACGCGAACAAACTTCCATCTTGGTGCGTCTCATGACGTCATCAGAAAACAGTCTGAGAGATAAGATCAGAAATGAAGAACTGAGAAAAAAGCTAGGAGTAGCCCCCGCCATTGAATGTATAAGGAAACAACATATAGAATAGTTTTACCACGTGACAAGCCAGAAAGAGCAAAACACAACACAACGAGCCTTCAACAAACGCTGTGAGAACACCAGACCCAAGGGTCAACCACGATAAAGATGGATCGATGGAATATTAAAAGCACCAGGAAACATAGCAGCTGATGCGAACAGAAGAGCAAAAGACCGCAAATTATATCTCCCCTAGACGCTGAAAGGCAGATGAGGAAGGAAAGAAGAAAGAAGAAGAAAAACATTCTTCTGTAAAGCAATAATTCCATGCACCAGTGCTTTTATTATCTGTCTTCCTTTTATCCATGATTCACTATGATATATTTATGCCCACTTGTCAATAAGTGTCCAACATGCCCATGATATGTTACAAGTTATACAGTATATTTTTAAACAGTTTTTCTATTTTCATATTCTTAAAAATAGATTCAACACTCTTAACCCGACAGTTGACTTCATGTGAGAGTCTGGAATCCTACTCTAATTGAGTCCTGATCGCAGAGAGAGAGATATTGCACAATTTCCTCATCTTTTGGAAAGCTGGGTTACCAATACAGAGCTAAAATTATGCAAGACAAAGATTAATCTGCTTCTGATGTTGACGATCACGAGGTGTTCTAGCAGGACGCTTATCATAACTCACTCACTCTGGACCTTTCGAACCGTAGCCGGCCCATATGGCGTAGACCAAGATACTCCTTCTCTTATCTAATTTTTTTTTTCTAGCAGTTTCGACATTTCATTAACAAAATCGTTTTTACGATCATCAAGTACCGGGCCTACTGGCGTAGGTGATCATGTCTCTCCACAACTTTCAATATCAACAGTTCTTTATCATTTCTGTTGTTGACCTTCTGCCAAGCCATTCTCTTATCTATCTATCTATCTATTGACCTTTCGAGCCGTAACCGGCCCATAGGGCGTAGACCAAGATACACCTTCTCCTATATGAATTTTTGTTCTAGCAGTTTTCTTTTAAAGATATTTTATCAAATCTCGCCATCTGTCTCTGTTCTGTGCAAGCAGTTCTATCTCATTGAGGGAGCCGATTCCTGCTGCTCTTGCCTCTCTCATCAATGTTCTTCTCAGTGTCTCCCTGGGTCTTCCTCTTTTTCTTTTACCTGTTGTTTCCCATATGAGGGCTTGCTTTGCTATTCGATTATTATCTCTTCTCATCACATGTCCAACGTATGACCATCGTCTTTTCTTTATTACTGAAGATATTAGTGGTTGATTGGCGATTTCTCTAATTTCCTCGTTTGTTTTGAATTCGTTCCATTCTATACCAAGTATTTTCCTTAGACATTTATTTTCGAATGCGTTCAACTTTGTTTCTATATCTCTTGTTGTTTTCCAGCTTTCACACGCATACGTAAGGGTTGATAGTACATTTGATTTGAATAGCCTAAGTTTTGTGTTTGTGCTAATGAGTTTTGATTTCCACAACTTTTCAAGGCTTCTGAAAGACATTGCTGCTTTAGCCAGTCTGATTCTAATTTCTTTGCTCGTATCCCCTTCTCGATCAATGTGACTTCCAAGATAGATGAAGTGATCGATCTCTTCTACTGGTTTGTTTTCCATGTATATTTTGTCACTTGTTGGAATTAAACTTTTCATGACTTTAGTCTTTTCATGATTGACCTCAAGCCCAATTTTGCTGGCTATTGATGATAGTTCATTTGTGTTTTCCTGCATCGTTTTTATCTGATTGCTGATGAGAACTATGTCATCAGCAAAGTCCAGGTCCTCCAAATGGTCTCCTTGTATCCATTCGATGCCTTTATTACCAGTGCAGCATTTCTTCATTATGAAGTCCATAACAATTCCAAATAACAAGGGCGATAAAATACATCCTTGTTTAACCCCAGTTTCTATTGGGAAACATTCGCTCAGTCCTTCCTCTGTTCGAACTGCACATGTGTAACCATCATACATGTCTTTGATAATATTTATGATTTTTGATGGTAAGCCATATTGCTTCAGAATTTTCCACAAAGAATCTCTATGAATACTATCAAATGCTTTTTTGAAGTCGATGAAGTTAAGTACAAAAGGTTTTTGCTTTTCAATGTGTTCCTCCAATATGTTGTTAATGAAACGTAGACCATTCTCTTAAGCCGTCTGTTATTTTTTTCTCTTTGCTTCCCTCTATCTCTTCGTCCCTCAATTTTTCCAGTTGTTACAATATATTCAAGTTTTTCTCTTCGCATTACATGGCCATAACATGATGATTGTTTCTTCCTAATATTGGAAATGAGCTCTCTTTTTGCTTTGACCACTTTCAGAATATTTTCATTACTCTTCTTAGCTGTCCATGGTATTGTCAAAATTCTTATGTAAAACCACATTTCTACAGACTCCAGTGATTTTCTTGTCTGTTGTCCTATTGTCCATGATTCACATCCATATGTTAAGACTGGCTCTACGTAACATATAAGAACTCTTTTTCTTGTTTCTATTGTCAAAAAAAAAAGCAAGGAGTCAGGCAAGGCTGTGTTCTGTCGCCGGATTTGTTTTCACTTTACAGCGAATATATTATGAGATCAATAGTAGACAAACAAGGAATTGAAGTCAACGGTCACAACATAAATAATTTGCGATATGCGGATGACACAGTCTTAATAGCAGAGACAGAATGAACTACAAGAAATGATAGACATAATGGCAAAAGAAAGCAACAAGAAAGGTCTCAAAATGAATAGTAAGAAATCAGAAGTAATGGTTATATCGAAGAAACAATCACCACCATCATGCAGCATAAAAATAAACGATACAAATCTGAAACAAGTGCAACGTTTCAAATACTTGGGCACAATTATAACATCAGATGGGAGATGCACCACAGAAATAAAAAGCAGAATAGCTCAGGCCAAAATAGCATTTCAGAAAATGAAAAATATCTTATGCAACAAATCTATGTCAATAAAAATTAGAAAGAGAGTTCATCGGTGCTATATAGAACCAATTCTGACCTATGGAAGCGAATCATGCACAGTAGACAAACAAATGAAAAGACGATTAGAAGCCACAGAGATGGGATTTCTCAGAAGAATGTTGAAAGTTCCCTGGACAGCTAAAAAGACCAATGAGGAAGTTCTCAAAGAGGCCAACACAAAAAAAGGGAGCTCTTAAACAACATCAGAAAGAAGCAATCAAAAGTTGGAATACTTGGTTACAACTGGCAAAATAAAAGGAAAGAGAGATCACGGGCGACAAAGAGAGAAAATACTGGATAGCTTGGTGTCAAGGCACGGAAAACAGTCAATAACAGAACTGATACGATGCACTGTAGATAGAAGATTGTGGAGGGACATGATCATCTACGCCAACCGGTATGGCACATGATGATGATGATTGTCAAAAATGGATTGCATAGTATCTTCCTCATTTTTCGGAAAGCTGCTTTTGCCTGAGCCATTCTGCATTTCACTTCAGGTTAAGTAACTGATAAGTGCCTTTGCCGAAACGTTGTAGCTTGTTCTGTCTTTCTGCACAACCCATTTTATGTTAATTCTGCACGTTTTCTGCAGCTATTTTCTCAGCCTGGCATAGCATATACTATCATTACATTTGACATCTTTGCTTATCGTCTCGACCTAAATCCTGATGAGCTCATCCAGAAACACGTGCACGAACACTGAATAGCTCTTTGTTTACATCCGTTGTCGCAGTTTGTGTGCCAAAATGTGTCTATCCTTCTATGAACGATTCAGTTGTCAATACAATTCTGCGTATCTCCTCGTAACAGCAGCAGGTTTTTTAAATTTTAATTTAAATAAAAGCTATAATCAGATACAGAGACCAGAAACTCACATGTCGGATATCTAGCTAGTAATAAACTTATAATTCAACGCAAACGTTATCACTGCCATACATTTCGATTTCCAATCAACACAAGCTTCAAATCAATTTACTTACATCATTGAAAAAAACAGTAGTCTGGTAAGGAAGACATAATATTCGAGTGCATAAAACACATGCACTCTAGAATAATACACATAAAAAAATTAATCCTGCAAATACCTGTGTAATTGAAAATGGCATATATTTATAAAACATTTAATTATGTTCTGTGTCACTTTCATCAGTTTCGTCTTTGTGAGGTTTTTAACCCATTTCTAACGATGTGCACCAATTCTCTTTTTTTTTAACATTTTCTCCAATAAGTCAAGGTTGCTTCATGTATATATAATTTCATTGAAATATTTTGTAACATTATCCTTTTTTTAAAATAAAAATGCTGCAATGTTCAAATGGATATTCTGAAAATGAAGATCACTTCAATGAAAGCACATTTTGAATTGAAAATGTTTACTCACTGTAGCATTTCGTTCACCAATCAGATGTTTCAATTGTATGTTTGATGATGACCAAGTAATAATCATATCTGAATGATGTTACATTTTGAAATGTATGTACGGTGCGATATCATTTGAAAAAAAAAATGAAAAAACTATATTTTGAAATTTGCAACAAAACAATCACTATCACTAAAATTTACAAATTTAACATTTCCTGCGGAATCCACTCGAATTTGCTAGAGGAGAAACAGGTGATTTCGCCATCAGATCTCAAAACACATTCTTTGTTCTTATGCCACGTTAGAAAGAAATGTTGTTCTTCCTATGGGCGTATGCCTGCTTGTCTGGGTGAATAATATATATATATATATATAATTAAACAACAATCTGCAATCTGAGTAAAAGTAGAATAATGATTGCTTCAACAAACTAATACAGACAAATCTTGAGTAATAATCATGTTCATAATCATCTTGTATCTGCACTGCATTACTTACATCCATTCCGCTCCAATAGAGTAATTTGTCCTATAAAGAAAATTATGACATTAAACGTTAAGCATTATACAGACCTGCGTACCCACAGAAAATCAGGCATGAGAGAATAAGTACTTGATTGACTGTTAATACCTTGCCAAACAATGGACATTTTATCTGTCTATCTATCTGTCTGTCTGTCTGTCTGTCTGTCTGCCTGCCTGCTCAGGCCTGCCTGCCTGCCTGCCTATCCATCCATCCATCCATCCATCCATCCATCCATCCATCCATCCATCCATCCATCCATCCATCCATCCATCCATCCATCCATCCATCCATCTATCTATCTATATATCTATCTATCTATCTATCTATCTATCTATCTATCTATCTATCTATCTATCTATCTATCTATCTATCTATCTATCTATCTATCTATCTATCTATCTATCTATCTATCTATCTATCTATCTATCTATCTATCTATCTATCTATCTATCTATCTATCTATCTATCTATCTATCTATCTATCTATCTATCTATCTATCTATCTATCTATCTATCTATCTATCTGTATCTCTGTCTGTCTATCTATCTATCTACCTACTTACCTACCTGTCTGTTTATCTACATGTATGTATGTTCGTCTGTCACTCAGTCTGTCTCTCTTTTTGTCTGTATATCTATTGTCTTGTTGGTCCTAAGAAAGCACATTCTAGAAATTCTAAGCTTTTGTGTCTGATTACATTTGTTATCAAGTTTCAGACCTAAAACAGGACACGTCATTTATCTCACCACATTACTCATTTATCTCACCACATTACTCTGTTGGTCAATGTCAACGAGGCAGCCGATGTCTGGTATTGTTACCTCTTGCCTCAGTGTTTGTGTGTGTGTGTTTTTTTTTTTCTAGATAGGCTTTGTTTATGTTATCCTCTAATTCCCGATTGATGGTTTGCTTTGAGATTGCCATATTTCCTCTTCTCATCCCATGGTAAACATATGGTCATTTTCTTCTTTTAGTTGTAATGGCAATTATTGGGTGATTTGTAATTTTTCTTATTTCTGCACTAGCCTTGCATTTATGCCAAGTATTTTAATGAGGTCTTTGTTTTCAAAAGCATCCACTTTATTTTATATTATTAGTTGTTTTTAAGTTCACATATGCATAAGTAAGGGTTAATAATACATTTGATTTGAAAATCCTGAGCTTTCTGTTTGTTCTTAATACTTTTGTTTTCCATATTTTATTGAGGTTTGTGAAAGTCATTGCAGTCGTTGTTATTCTGATTATAATTTCCTTCTTTTTGTCTCCTTCTAGATGTATGCAAATTCCCAGAGATACGGAGTGATCTACTTCATCCACTGCTTTTATTTCAAGGTAAATATTATCTCCAGGGCGAATTTGATTTTTCATTACTTTTGTCTTTTCTTGGTTCATCACAAGTCTTATTTTTCTGGCCCTTCTTCTTTCCTTCCACATTTGCCTTTCAGTGTCGAGTGGAGATATAATTTGTGATCTTTTATTGTACTGTTCGCTTCTACTACTGTTATGTTTCCTAGTACTTCTAATATTCCCTCTATCTTTTCGTGGTCGACCCTTGGGTCTGGTATTCTCGCAACGTTTATTGAGGGATCGTTGTGTTCTGTTTTATCACTACCTTGTCACGTAGCCAAACCATTGTATATGTTTTTTCTTTATATATTCTATTGCGAGGGCTATTCCTTGTTTTTTTTTCTCAGTTCTTCCTTTCTGATCTTGTCTCTCAGGTTGTTTCCTGTCATTCGTCTAACACATTTCATCTCAGTTGAGGTTATTTGTCATATTGCGCTTGCATCTAGAGTCCAGGACAGGTTTTGGTAGCAGGTTATTTGTTTATTTCCCCTACATCATGGTCACATTACTAATGATAATGTTTATGGTGTCCACAAAATTAAGGTCCTCCAATTGTGATACAAGTGTCCACCCAATGCCTATGTTGCTTGTAAGGCATTTCCACTTTGTGAAGTCGATGGCAATTCCAAATAACAAGGACAATTTAAAAAAAAACATTGCAACAATCCTGAACCAGGACTCTTAAAAAGAGAAAAGGGGAAGGAGGGGGGGGGGAGATTAACAAATCTAGGAAGTCATTTGACAAATGGTAATTCACAAGTAGCAAAAATAGTTTTAACGTGCAACAAAGCTTGCCAAGTAATCGGGAAACTATCATAGCGGCTGGCTATAAAGCAAAAAAAAAAAACACTGGTGGCAAAACGGGCACTCTACAGCAGTGGTGGCCAACTTGAGGTTGCCCGAGGGCCGGATTAAAGCCAAGGCCAAGACCCGCGGGCCACACTTAAGAATATCGTCAAAAATGACAGTAGGGACCTATGCGATATAGTAATATATAAATAATGCTTGCACTTTGACTACATATTTGATTTGTAACAAATCCATTAATTATTCATTTTAAAACTACCTTTAATGTCTCAGTGCGACGATTGTGACTTGTCACAGCTTTCCACCAGAGATTTGAAGTCCACTTCCATTTTTGACGTGGCGATTCGGAGAGTATGGGACAATGTCGAATCGGTCATTCTGTTCCTGGTCTTAGATTTAATTAACTTCATGGAAGAGAATGTTGTCTCGCAGAGATATGTGCTGCCGAATATAGAGCACATCTTTAGTGCCCATTTTCTCAGACACGGGTAACGTTCATTTGGTAGCAATTTCCAGAAGTCAGCTCCTAATGCCTTTACAGTACTGAGGAAGGGGTCACACTGAAGGTCACACAATTCTAGTTGAAGATCTGATGGCTGGCACTCCACTGTGCACTTAATTGGGTTATTAAAAAGTTCCGTTTGCGGACGAAACATTTCAAAATCTTGAAATCGTCGATCAAATTCACAAATCAAATGTTCAATGTCAGCTGCGTACTTACTGAAGTTTGCACTTTCTATCTCTGACAACAACTGCTTACAACTTGAAAAATGGAACAGATCATTTTTTTGCAAAGAAAGTCTAAATAGATTCAGCTTCTTTTTAAAACCATCAACATATCCCATCAATTGAAAAATGGTTTGCTTTTCCCCTTGTAGCTGCAAATTCAATATGTTCAAATGTTGTGTGATGTCTGTGAGATATGCCAGATTATGAAGGAAATTAATGTCTTTGAGTGCATGTTGAAGATCAATGGAGCATGGTAAGTTCTCTCGCAGGAAGTCATAAATGTCATTCTTCAGTTCAAAAAATATTATTAAACATTTCCCTCGACTAAGCCATCTTACTTCTGTATAAAGCAGGAGATCACCGTAGCTAGAATCTACTTCCTCTAAAAATGATAAAAACTTCCTGTGATTTAAAGACTGGTGTCCTCCTCTTATCAAATTTGTTATTTTCACAACAGTAGCCATGGTGTCTTTTAGATTTATGGACTTTGCACAAAGGGCCTCTTGATGAATTATGCAATGCAATGTAGGTACGTTAATTTTGTTTTGCTTTAGAAGTCCAACAAAACCAGTATTTGAACCAATAAAAGCTTTGCAACCATCAGTACACTCTGCAGACAACTTTCCAAAACCACCTACTTCATCTACGGCACTATGAACTGCAGAAAATATGTCTGTCCCTCTACAAGTGTCATGCAAAGAGCAAACTTTCAACAATTCTTCAATAACAGTAAAATCCTCCTGGATAACTTTAACAAAAATAAGAAGCTGGCAAGTGTCAGTGATGTCAGTACTTTCATCAATCGCGAGCGAAAAATATTAGTAGTTTTCAATACAAGATTTTAAACTTTGAGACAGTTGCAGACTGATGTCTTCTGTTCTTCTGGCTACAGTTTGTTTTGAAATAGGCACAGATTCAAATTCTTTGGCTATTTTTTCTTGACCGAATGCCTTTGCCATTTGAATCGCACATTTCTTCACAAAATTTCCGTCAGTAAAGGGTTTTTTAGATTTTGCAAGCTCATAGGTAACTGTATATGATGCAATGATCGATGACTCTTTAATTTTATTGCCCTTTGTATACATACTTTGCTGTTGATTCAACTTTGTCTTCAGCTGTTCAACCAAAAGCTTCCTAGCTTCAATGCTATGTTTCTCATACATGTTTTGATGATGTGTGGCATAGTGCCGTTTTAAATTATATTCCTTCAAAACGGCTAACACTTGAACGCAAATTAAGCACTGAGGTTTACTATCCTTATTGAAGATGAACAAATAATCTAATTCCCATTCAGGTTTAAATATGCGATTTTCACAATCAACTTTTCTACGTTTTAACATGATTTAATACAAAATCTCACATCAAAGTTAAAAGTCACAGAATGTTGGTCCACTATCGAAAATAAGTCCAGATTTGACAGTTATACACAGACTTGTGTTTGACAATGAAATCAAAAGATTGTGACCAAATAAACACGTTGCAGTCATTTTATGGACAAGACAAGACGATGGGATCAAAGGGAATGAAGGCGAACAGTGAAACATTTTGAATGTAACTTCAAAGACAGAATTAGAGCTACGAAGTCCCCTCACCCCTGTCCCTCCCAACCTCATTAACCCCTTACCGCGAAATGAAAGAGCCACCACAAGTCCAGACGACAAATGTTGAGCCAAAGATCTGACGCTATCACCGCACTGACAATAAAGCAACTTTGCGGTACCAACTCGAAGCAAAGACTTTGAATATTGTCGGCACCATTAGTTGTGCAGTGTGTGTGTGTGTGTGTGTGCGTGCGTGCGTGCGTGCGTGCGTGCGTGCGTGCGTGCGTGCGTGCGTGTGTGTGTGTGTGTGTGTGTGTTATTTGAAATTATGTTGCCAATCTAGCTGTTGCGAGAAATTGACAGAGATTTTCAAATTGTGTATTCTTGAACGATAGAAGAGTTAACTCCGACACGGATTAAAACCAGGAGAAATCCGCTATTAGGGGTAAAAATGAAGTAAGTCCGTGGAGCTTCGTGGGCCAAGAAAACTAGGCTGGCGGGCCGGATCCGGCCCGCGGGCCGCCATTTGGCCACCCCTGCTCTACAGCATAATCTTCATTGTAATGTATTGCAGTCAATGTCAGGACTAGACTCTAGACTTAAGAATAACAGGGAAAATAGTTACTAGAAGGAAATCTATTATACGCATGAAATGTAGCAGCCTGAGAGATACGATCAGAGATTTTAAAATTTAGAAAAGTATTAGGAATAATTAATGACATTTAATACATCAAAAACATATAAATGGTTAGGCACCTTATAGACAGAAAGACCAAAGCACAACACAAAGAGCCTTTAAAAATATTTCAAGAATACCAGACTCAAGAGTCAGCCACGAAAAGGATGGTTTGATATAACATAAAAAAAAATATAAAAAAATGGTATGTTAGAAGCTTTACGCGATAAGTAGACCACACATATTAAACGACGTTTCGGCCCTATAGGCCTTCAGCAGGAACAAACAAAAAATACACACACTGATATGTAAGTAAAACTAATCCTTCATAGCTAGCCAGTAGCGAAACATCCCAAACAAAAATAATCGAAATATGTTAAAATAAAAATGTCTTCCCTGTGTGTCAGACCGAGGTCAAAATGAAAAGGAAATGGTAACCTGAGTGTGGCTGCCGCGTATATGCAGAAACGTGCAGAAATATGCGCAAATGAACACAGAACCAGAGGAGCTCACACCGGGGTCAGTGTGCAAACACAAAGGAGAAAGAATAGAACAGTAGACTAACAGGTGCTAAAAAGGCGGTAAGAGTGAGATGTCTGAGAATAAAATAAAAACAAATGAGGGGTAACGAGCACAGAAAAAAATGAAACAGGAGAACACTGAAGTGTCTCATTGGGGACTAGAAGAGGAGAACTATAAATAGCATGGCATAGTAGATGGACCAAAGAGCCCAAATATGGGCACTAAAGAAGGCTATGCAAAAGAGTAGGAGTAACCAAAAGGAAAATAGTGTATGAGTGTGATACATTCATGCCTCGTGGTGTCAGCGAACCATACTGGACTATGAGGCGATTTTCCAAAGTATATCGGCTGCGGTCGTCAGAGTGACAAAGGACAATCCCTGTGACACGGATGTCGTCTTTGCCCTTGTGATCTGGGGAGTTGAAGTGGGAAGACACTGGAGTACCAGTATTCTGTTGGACATCTCGTAGACGTTCACAAAATCTTTCCGCTAATCTTCTCCCAGACTCACCAATATAGGTCATGTGGCATCGTTGGCATATGATGGCATAAATGATGTTGCGGGACACACATGTGATGCTATGCTTCATCTCGAACCGTCCATTATAGAATAAGACCGAGTCAGTAGGGAGCACATAGGCACAGGTGATACAGTTACGACCACAAGGGGCCGTACCGAATTCTTCAGGGTGGGAGCAAGGGAGATGGTTCCTAACTAGAATATCTCTCAAATGCCTGTCGCGCTTAAAAGCGATCATCGGGGGATCACTAAAAAAGTAGACGGGTAGTGGGATCAGAGAGGAGAAAGGAACGGTAACGGTTGAGTATCTTCACAGCA
Organism: Megaustenia siamemsis; assembly: GCA_032433765.1. Lineage (NCBI taxonomy): Eukaryota > Metazoa > Mollusca > Gastropoda > Stylommatophora > Ariophantidae > Megaustenia > Megaustenia siamemsis. The sequence continues at coordinate 63,187,889 of JAVIAB010000101.1, read as the reverse complement.
GCTAACTTGTGAGGATTATAGGTGAGTGTGAGTATGGTTCTCTCAGAGGGGGGGGGGCGGTTGGAAGGAGTGAGTGCCTCGGGACGGGAGATAAGGAGGACCCGCTTGAGGGCAGACTGGAGGATCGAGTCTGGATAAAGCCGACGGCTGAAGAAACCTAACATGAGGTGAGCCTGTCGGAGGAAATCTTGGTCATCCTGGCAGATGCGACGGAGACGCAATAACTGAGAGAACGGAATAGAGTCACGACAAGAAGGTGAATGGGATGAAGTATAGAGAAGATAACAATGGGCGTCTGTGGGTTTATAGAAAACCGAGGTGTGGAGGCCAGAAGTACCCAGAGAAACGATAAGATCTAGGAAGGTGACAGAGGAAGTGGATATACAAGATGTGAACTTGATAGCTTTGTGATAGCTACCAATATAATCGATAAACCTGGAGAGGTCATTCTCAGGTAGATCGGTAAGTCCGAAGCAGTCATCAATGCACCGAAGGTATATGATGGGAAGGGGACCCTGACATGAATTGAGAATTAGGTGCTCAAGGTAACCCAAAAACAGGCAAGCATAGATGGGGCACTGTTTTCTACTTCTGTGATTCGTCCCGTTTCCGGTTGTTTCCAAAATGGAGGAATTATTTTTCTCCGGCTTGGTATAGAACCGTTGATCAGAGGTTTAACAAGCCGCTATCGTAAAAACGATGTTGTTAATGAAACGTAGACCTGATACAGAATGTGTAAATTAGCAGTAGATAGTAGTGATAGTTTTTTCGGCCCTAAAACAACAACAAAAATAGGATTCTGGAATGTGCGAACAATGGCCGCTCCGACGAAACATGCACAGGTCGCGAGCGAGATGGACAGATACGATCTAGATATTTTAGGATTAAGCGAAATGCGCTGGCCTGGAACAGGTAGGAGATCTATTGATAATAAAATAGTAGTTTTTTCTGGAAGGGAAGATGGAAAACACCGTGAAGGAGTAGGCATAATGATGACAGACAAAGCTGCAAGAAGTTTATTAGAATGGGAACCGGTAAATAGCCGTCTGATACGAACACGATACAAAACAAAACATGGAAGACTTTCAATTATTCAATGTTATGCGCCTACTAACGAAGCTGATGATGAAGTTAAGGATGATTTTTATAACCAACTGCAACAACTTATAAACAAAATACCAAAACACGATCATTTAATTGTAATGGGAGACTTCAACGCCAAAGTAGGACAAGATAACGCAGTAGTGGAACATGTGATGGGGAGAGAAGGCTGTAATACAACAAGTCAGAATGGAGAAAGATTAATAGAATTATGTTTAATACTAAAGTCATGAAAAGTTTAATTCCAACAAGTGACAAAATATACATGGAAAACAAACCAGTAGAAGAGATCGATCACTTCATCTATCTTGGAAGTCACATTGATCGAGAAGGGGATACGAGCAAAGAAATTAGAATCAGACTGGCTAAAGCAGCAATGTCTTTCAGAAGCCTTGAAAAGTTGTGGAAATCAAAACTCATTAGCACAAACACAAAACTTAGGCTATTCAAATCAAATGTACTATCAACCCTTACGTATGCGTGTGAAAGCTGGAAAACAACAAGAGATATAGAAACAAAGTTGAACGCATTCGAAAATAAATGTCTAAGGAAAATACTTGGTATAGAATGGAACGAATTCAAAACAAACGAGGAAATTAGAGAAATCGCCAATCAACCACTAATATCTTCAGTAATAAAGAAAAGACGATGGTCATACGTTGGACATGTGATGAGAAGATATAATAATCGAATAGCAAAGCAAGCCCTCATATGGGAAACAACAGGTAAAAGAAAAAGAGGAAGACCCAGGGAGACACTGAGAAGAACATTGATGAGAGAGGCAAGAGCAGCAGGAATCGGCTCCCTCAATGAGATAGAACTGCTTGCACAGAACAGAGACAGATGGCGAGATTTGATAAAATATCTTTAAAAGAAAACTGCTAGAACAAAAATTCATATAGGAGAAGGTGTATCTTGGTCTACGCCCTATGGCCGGTTACGGCTCGAAAGGTCAATAGATAGATAGATAGATGGGGCCCATCTTGGTGCCCATGGCCACTCCACTAACCTGGTCATAGAAGTTACCATCGAACTCAAAGGTGTTGAGGTTGATCAATAAAGTATCATAAGAAAAATAGCAAACATATCATCAGCAGAGGTCAACAGAAAAGCTAAACGAAAGCAAACTAGCATTTGGAAAAGAGGCAATTGGCGAGTTATTTAATTTGCCTTTTCTTTCGATTTAAGGACTTGCATTGCGATCGCCTTTGATTTAATATATGCCCAACTATCATTTCGGTCTTGGTACGAATTATATTATTGATCACGCGGCTATTAACTGTTTGCAGAAGTCTTGAAATCATTCAGTTGTGTAAAGATTATTATTTATAAACATTTGTTTCAGAATCAACTTGATTTGTTTTCTACTTCTGTGATTCGTTCCGGTCCTCAATTACGTATATAAAATTGTAAATGCTATTATTTGAATATTCCTTTTTTTTCTGAAACCGCTGTATCTTCAGTTTATTTATATAAAAAAATGACTAATGAACAAGGCTGCTCACTATTAAGTTTCACGTAAATTAACATGATTGAGTTTTTTTTTTTTTTTGCGTTCGCCAGCATTCACCTCTGACGAAGTCCCTAGTAGAGACTAGGAACTGAATTGTGCGTGTTAATCTGTTTCTCCCTTGCAGCCATGTGCACAGGGGTCCCTCGCCGTACAGGCAGATAACTCCGTTTCCGGGAGTATTAATATTATTTTTCGTCCATGTGTAAGTAACGTTTCAAGCTGGGCCTGGCTGCTGAGAGCAGGGGTGGATGCCGCAGAGAGAAATCACAAATAATAATCCCAAATGGTGCAGCCGAGATTTGACTCACAATCTCTCTGTCTCGAGGCCGGCGTCTTGCCTCGAGACCAACCAGTCAGTCTCCCAATTATTGAGTTTGATAGTATGCATACTTTTCTAAAGTACAATTATCTCATTTTAAATATCCCGCCGCCGTTACTCATGTACCTGAAGATGACCGTACGCACACTTAGCCAGATTACGAGAGTCCGATTCTCGATTGTCTAACTAACACTGCCGTATCTTTGGGGTAAATATATTCCAGCCTAGGTTTTTCGTTCCTGCTTCAGATAACATCTTCATCTCCGAAAAATCAGCCTGTTAATGGTCTAACTCGTTCAGCCACGGTAACGACATGCTCAAATCAATATTCATAGTCCTACCAAGGAAATCGGGTGCGATTGAATGCGATGATCATCACATAATAAGCCTTATGAGTCATATGACAAAGATATTACTAAGAATCATCATGCGAAGAATGCGAAACAAAATCAGTCCAGACATTAGCGATGAACAGTGTGGTTTTGTTAGAAATAAAGGAACAAGCAATGTCATTTATATCATAAGATCTTCAGTAGAAAGAGCCATAGAGGTGAAAACAGATATATACCTATGTTTCATAGATTACACCAAGGCATTTGACAAAGTTAAACACCAAGAAATAATCACAATTTTAGAAAGCATAAACGTAGACAGCAAGGATCTAAGAATAATAAAGAACATGTACTGGCAACAAACAGAGGCCATACGTTCTGGAAACCAAGTGGGAATGTTTCAACAAATAAAATAGGGTGTTAGACCATGTTGTGTGCTGTCACCAGATTTGTTTAATATTTATAGTGAGATTATTTTAAGATCCATAAGGGACATGCCTGAAATAACAATTGGAGGCCATAATATAAATAATCTAAGGTATGCTGATGATACAGTATTAATCGCTAAGAGTGAAAATGAGTTACAAGAAATATGGGACATTATAGTGAAAGAAAGCAAAAATAAATGACTCAGCCTTAATAGCAAAAAGACAGAGTTAATGGTAACAACAAAGAAAAAGGCATCACCCCCGTGCAAAATAAAGACACGTGGAACAATATTAAAACAGGTAAATGAATATAAATATGTGGGAACTTTGTTAACCTCAGACGGAAGATGTACAAAGGAGATGAGATGCAGAATGGCTCAAGCAAAAGCAGCTTTCCAAAAAAATGAGGAAGATACTATGCAATCCATTTTTGACAATAGAAACAAGAAAAAATGTTCTTAAATGTTATGTAGAGCCAGTCTTAACATATGGATGCGAATCATGGACAATAGGACAACAGACAAGAAAATCACTGGAGTCTGTAGAAATGTGGTTTTACAGAAGAATTTTGAGAGTGCCATGGACAGCTAACAAGAGTAATGAAGATGTTCTGAGAAAGATCAAAGCAAAACGAGAGCTAATTTCCAATATTAGGAAGAAACAATCATCATTTTTGGCCATGTAATGAGAAGAGAATAGCTGAAAAAAATTGAGGGACGAAGAGATAGAGAGAAGCAAAGAGAAAAAATAGCAGACAGCTTAAGAGAATGGCTTGGCAGAAGGTCAACAACAGAAATGATAAATAGCTGCCGAGATCGAAAGTTTTGGAGAGACATGATCACCTACGCCAGTATGCCCGGTACTTGATGATGAACTACATTATTCGTATGTAATGTTTTCTTTTATTTTATAATTGGTAAATATGTTTCCCATATAAACGTGAACATATTATTAAAGACAATTCCATGAGCGGGCGTAAAAATGTTTTTTTTTAGCGATAGATGTGGGAGTAAGCAATATGTTAAAAAAAATATGTTTAGATAGTGCATAGGCAGAGTAGGTCAATGTCACGTGTAGGTGAAAGAACGAGTCAGACGAGGAACAACAGGATATATTATTAGTGTCAAGGACGTGAGGGTGTAGACTGATGAGTGACCAGGTTGTTAAAAGTAACTCCAGACCGATCAAAACGTCAATGTCGCACGTAGACGGATGAATATTATAAACAGGCCATGATGAGGTAGACATGCGTAAGAGTAAGATACCTCGTGAAAAGAGAAAAAAATATTGCGTGGGACGACAGAGAAACACAGACCGGAAATTAGGGTTATTTAACAGGCAGATTAAGAAACTTCCTAGCCACTGAACACTGAGAACAAGAGAGAGACGGTCGAAAGTAATGTCAAGAAGGCGTTAAACGCGGGCCCGAAGAAGGACGACAAGCTCAGAACTTTGCACTGAGAGAGATACATGCCGGAGGGGTATCAATCTACGTTAATCGGAAGCGGAGATTTATACAAGAAGGGCATTAAGCGAAGTCAATCAGAGACAGAAAGATTAGAGAAATATGACAGATGGGCATCAAGCTAAGTCAATCAGAGACAGAGAGATCAGAGATATATGCCAGAATGGTATCAGGCGAAGTTAATCAGAGACAGAGAGATCAAAGATATATGTCAGAATGGTATCAAGTGAAGTTAATCAGAGACAGAGAGACCAAAGATATATGTCAGAATGGTATCAAGCGAAGTTAATCAGAGACAGAGAGACCAGAGATATATGTCAGAATGGTATCAAGCGAAGTTAATCAGAGACAGAGAGACCAGAGATATATGCCAGAAGGGTATCAAGTGAAGTTAATCAGAGACAGAGAGACCAGAGATATATGTCAGAATGGTATCAAGCGAAGTTAATCAGAGACAGAGAGACCAGAGATATATGCCAGAAGGGTATCAAGTGAAGTTAATCAGAGACAGAGAGACCAGAGATATATGTCAGAATGGTATCAAGTGAAGTTAATCAGAGACAGAGAGACCAGAGATATATGTCAGAATGGTATCAAGTGAAGTTAATCAGAGACAGAGAGACCAGAGATATATGTCAGAATGGTATCAACCGAAGTTAATCAGAGACAGAGAGAGACCAGAGATAAATGACAGAAGGGTATCAAGCGAAGTTAATCAGAGACAGAGAGACCAGAGATATATGTCAGAATGGTATCAAGTGAAGTTAATCAGAGACAGAGAGACCAGAGATAAATGCCAGAAGGGTATCAAGCGATGTTAATCAGAGACAGAGAGACCAGAGATATATGTCACAATGGTATCAAGCGAAGTTAATCAGAGACAGAGAGACCAGAGATATATGTCAAAAGGACATCAAGCGAAACCAGTAAACTAGAGACTAATGATCAGAAAAAGACAGACAATAGATTAGGAATGCCTGTAGGGCACTAAGCGCAGACACTTCTTAGAAGGAGCGGACTATGCCGAAAGGGCTCTAAGTTAACAGAGAATAATGAGAGAGAAACGCACTATCAATCCCATGGAAAGACAACTAATTAGCTAAAGGAGATAGCCTAGCTATAGCTCGTTTCAAATCATGTGCCCAATTTCAAAACGCTATTACTCAGTAACCATTTGTTAAAAACTATTGAAATTTTCCAAATGTTATTAGAATGCAAAAGACCCTTTAAATGTATATTTAACAAATATCTTGCAGCTGCAGTTTTCTTAAAGCGGCGATTTTCTTTGATGTTTGTCAAAATTGTAAATTGTGAAGCCCTAAAGAATAGAAATTACCGTAGTTGCTGGTCTATGATTAATTTTCACTAGGTAAAGGCGTGGCCGTAATGGGGAAATAACTGGATAAAACAAAACACCAGGAGAATTATTGTCTTCTCAGTTCGAGGACGGACGATAATATCAAGGTATACCTGTATGTCCAATTTTCATAGTTGTGTGGTCCTGAAAAGGACCGTTTGTTGAACTAATTTAAGGTAATATAGGGGCCAACATTGTGGGGGCTATATACTTTCATTCTGAATCAGACGAGTCTAAAAGATTAATAACTGTTTGGGGTTGAACATTCCACAAACCATCATTTTTCCAATATTCCTCTTCCTGTTTTAAGACGTGGTCTTCACATTTAGCCCAATAATCTTTGTCTATATTTAATAAAGCGAGATTAGCAAGAGTCTTTACATCGCATATTTTGAATGTTGTATTTTCATCTGCCACTTGTCCTTTTAATTTTGCCCAGATTAGTTCTATTGAATTTTAAATGAGCATGGTAAGGTGGCAGCCTCAAACTTATATCACCGTGCTCTTGGATAATCTTATCTATTTAAAAAATATGTGTCCTTTGTTTTTTGCTTTACTAGAGATAATAATTCAGGTTTTAAGTACATGTTATTAAATTGTATGTGCTCCTTTGTGAGCAATATCTTAATAGCATCTTTTGTACTGGATGACGTCGGGACTTTATCTTCAAGTGCAACAATGTTGTGGTACGCTGCATTGTCCATTATTAGGCAAGATGGTCGATCTAGTGATGGGAGAACATAATTTTCAATCCAATGTCGAAATATGTGACCATTCATCTCAGAGTGATAATCCCGATTGTCTATGGATTTTGAAAGAAAAATGAGCTCTGCATTATGTATTAGTCCATGTTGTCCACTACCTGCATGAGCAATTATCAAGCGTTGTCCTTTGCTGCTAGGTATTAATCTCTTAATCTTTCCATCTGATGACTACCATTCCCTTTGGTTAGTGTGGTGAGCATTGATCCATGTTCATCCAAGTACACAATATCATAACCTTGCTTGCGCACCTCTTTTACTTCACGTAAGTACTTGCTTCTCATGACTACTATATGTGGCTTCTCACAGATGATGTTTCGTCCATTGGAATACTTTCTGAATGTAAAGCCTGCAGCTCTCACATTCCTCCATAATGTAGATTTTTATATTTCAATACTGTTGTTCTTTTTCAGCGATACTTTTAATTTTCTTATTGTAACAGTTTCATTCATACCCAACATTTTGCGAATTTCACTTCTAATAAGTTCACTGTCGAAATTATCCAACAGTTTTGCTCTTCCTTGTGATTTTGTATATTTGGAACATTGACGGTCACGTGCTTGAATCCAGCGATTAAATGACCGTTTAGATAAATCCAAAATGTGTCTTGTCCTATTCTCAGGGTTTTCTAAAGAATGAAATAATCTTCCTCGTTTAGCCTCTTTGCAAAAATAGTCATACATTTTTATTGCGATGTTTTGTAAACTGCATAATTTCATTTTAAGACTCATGATAAATGTTATGGTTCCACGGCTTCACCTATGAATGAACGGAAATGGAACACACAAATTCTCGTGTTTTTTACATGTGTCTAATTGTATCAGAAAACCCACGTTGAAAGCGTGCAAACACGTCAATTTGACCGTGTATGGATTTTTACTCGCTATTTTTAACTTAAAATACAGTAAACATTAAGTTTTGACTACATCAATGGATCGTTATAGATTTATATAAATCAAATAAGCAACAATAATAACCAAATGTTTTTTAATGAAATTAATTCCCTGTTGGGTTCTAATCATTATAACTTCACATGCAAATTTTGAAGAACGTACAAAAAGCGGTTAAAAATATATCGATTTTAAAAGTTGGGCACGAGTTATGAAACGGACTATAGAGTCGTGTAAGAACAAGGATATTATTAAAACTGATACACTTTCAAAGGTTCGTGACATTGTATATTTTCTAAGATGTATGTGTCCTTTGATACTTACTAGGAGTGTGAGATATGCTTTACTTTCTAGGATTTGATATGATATTATGAACTTTCTAGGTTTGGTGTGATATTGGATACTTTCAAGGAGTGTGTGATTAAGCGGTTATCCACGCCGTCAAGCAGAATTAACATGACTTCTTCCTCTTTCCTTCCTCATCTGTCTTTCAGAGTCGAGGGGATATATAATTTGCGGTCTTTCGCTCTTCTGTTCGCCTCTGCTGCTGTTATGTTTCCTAGTGCTTCTAATATTCCATCGATCAATCTCTTACATGGTCGACCCTTGGGTCTGGTGTTCTCACAAATTTTGCTGAAGGCTCGGTGTGTTGTATTTTGAGCTATCTGCCTTGTCACGTGGCCAAACCATTTTATCTGTTGTTTCCTTATATATTCTATGGCGGGGACTATTCCTAGCTTTTTTCTCAGTTCTTCATTGCTGATCTTAACTCTCAAACTGTTTCCTGTCATTCGTCTAACACATTTAATCTCAGTAGAGGTTATTTTTTCTTATTGTTCTTTGCAACTAAGGTCCAGGTCTGGCATTGGTAGCACAAGGTTGGGATGAAGATTGTATTGTGGAGTGCTCGTTTTGCTCCAGAGTTATTTCCTTGTTGAACAATAGTGGTGACAACTATCTAATGATTTGACAATTATTAACATGACTGTAACTTAGAATAAGAAAATACCCCGAGTATTCACGTATTATGAGCTTAATGTTGAACTGTACTGCTGTGACTATTTAGTAATAAACGTGTTTTGGTTTGATAGTACAAACATTGCATTAGTCGATATTTCTAGTTGGAAAATGAGGATTAGTTCAAGGCATGTGTAAGAAAGTCGCTTTATTTAATAATATTAACGCTTCAAAGAAACACAACGGGAAGTCAAAATACTAAACTATCAAATCAGCAACTTCGTCACAGTTAAACTCAGGTCCAATTGCATGTCACAATCCTACTTGTTGATTAAATTATTCACATTGAACTACGTTTTTCTTTTACACACATATCTCAGTCATGCCAAGTTATTTAACTATCATCAGATGTTTTTTTTTTACAATTAAGTTATATCTATCAGCTACACATGTCTACTTTGGTAGTACGAGATTTAAATATTTGGCTGAAATCGTTCGGTAATTTAAAAACAATACACATACTAAATAAGTACATATAGTGGACTGCCAGATGTCCGTCTATTAATGGTAATATGACTAATATCGCACTAATGTCATGTTTCAGTGATCAATTTTTTTAGAAAAAAAAATTACAATTAATAGTTTACACTTCACTCGGAATGCGATTGAAACATTGCACTCATTTTATATGGTATTTTGTCACAGACTGTGGTATATGATGTCCTCATTGTAAAAATAAAAGCCTGCACACCATTGTGACAGCAAATCTAGTAAGAATGTATGGTTTATTTTAAACTAGACGATAGTTTAAACACAAACATGTCATGTTGCTAAATATGAACATTCGTAGCACATACAATCAATTTTACTTACCAACATATTATAGGTTTTATAGTAACGCTGAAATGAAATACATAATATAGAACATGATGTATTAGACATTGTCCATACATAACCAGATTTACAGATGAGATAACTTATCCTCTTCTTTACTGCAAATGCCTTTCTTTCTTTATTTTAACAGTTGGGCCTACACGAGACCTTTTACCTGTAACTGATCCACCATAATCTTAACAGTAAGAGCGATAGTACAGTGCATATATATATAATGAGTTTGCTTTGTCGTCAGGTATTTGCATTTAATATGCACATACTACATATTGACATAGTTTGACTTCATTCTGGGTCTATTACAAACAGTTTAACATGTTTTCACACGCACACACCCCACCCACCCTGGAGCCGGAAAGAATATAGCGTGGAAAAAAATGGGGGGGTGGGGGAATTATCGCGGAAATTCATCGAAAAAAATATATCACAGATAAAATTTATCGTAAGAAAATTAATGGAGAAAAAATATATGGCAGGTAAATTACATTGAATGAGAATTCATCGCAGGAAAATGTATCTCCTTGAAAACTAAGCGCATAATGTTTTACCTATAAGAATTGATAAATGTAGGAGATTCTAAAACAACATTTATGTGGATTCCACCGACAATTCAAACATGATTGTCTTACATCACAGCTTATCTGCAGCTTATTTTGTTACCTTTCCTCTGCCTACTATCAAAACCTTTGTAGGGCATTTTTATCAGACATTGGTTCCATGCCGTGTGTTTTTTGTATACCTGCAGCTTCTTACCAAGCCTTTGCCTCCGCAGCGATTAAAATCCAGATTAAAAAAAAAAAAATCAAATGATGTGTTATATTTGCACCGAGAACTAAACAAACAGTATTCAAGAGGACGTGAATTCTTTAAAGATGGCATCCCACTTCTAACACCGCGGAGACGAACACATTTGAACGCTTTTATTACATTTCTGTTGTGACTGAGATCTGTGACTAGGTTTTCTATTCTTCCAGGATAGGAATCGTATCTGAGGTTCGTTTGAATAGTTGAAAATTGCAACGTCATGTAAAAATCCATACCAGTGCTGACATCATTTCTAATCAATTGAAAGACCACAGTCATGCAGCCAACATGGCTCGGCTAAAAGCTGTACAAGCTCTCAATCATATTAAAGATGGGAGTCGGAGAAATCAAGAAGGACCACACATCATGTTAGCAGGAGCGTACACAACAATATATCTATCTATTGACCTTTCGAGCCGTAACCGGCCCATAGGGCGTAGACCAAGATACACCTTCTCCTATATGGATTTTTTGTTCTAGCAGTTTTCTTTTAAAGATATTTTATCCAATCTCGCCATCTGTCTCTGTTCTGTGCAAGCAGTTCTATCTCATTGAGGGAGCCGACTCCTGCTGCTCTTGCCTCTCTCATCAATGTTCTTCTCAGTGTCTCCCTGGGTCTTCCTCTTTTCCTTTTACCTGTTGTTTCCCATATGAGGGCTTGCTTTGCTATTCGGTTATTATCTCTTCTCATCACATGTCCAACGTATGACCATCGTCTTTTCTTTATTATCAACAATATATAATGCCGCATAATACAGCTTCTTCAACACTGACGTCATGGATGATAATGTGATTCCACTGGTGTATACTCTAAAGGATGATGTCACATAGGGTAATTTTACCTGCTAATGTATGCAGTAAACAGTACAACATGTGGCTGCCCTGCTGCCTTGCAGGTAAGTTTGGGAGAGTAAAAGGCAAAGGGAGGTTACCCCGAAGTAAAACAAACGCATTACCTTGCAGATAAGACTTTTTAGTCAAAGGCTAGAGGAGCCAACCGTAAACAAACTGACGGAAGGCAACATAAAACCACCGTCGTACACTTCTTTGGACAATCATGAATCACAACAATAATAGAATTCAAGATAACAACGTTAATTGGGATTCCAATGGAAAACCCTCGTTCGGTAGGAGACATCATATACTATAGGTGATACCCGAACGTCATCAAGCTCTCTCTCTCTCTCTCTCTCTCTCTCTCTCTCTCTCTCTCTCTCTCTCTCTCTCTCTCTCTCTCTCTCTCTCTCTCTCTCTCTCTCTCTCTCTCTCTCTCTCTCTCTCTCTCTCTCTCTCTCTCTCTCTCTCTCTCTCTACCCTTTTAGCTCCCAGTGGAGCATAGGTCTTCAACAAACACTTTCCAAGTCGTTCTGTATTTTGCCATTATTTTAAGATCATTCCATGTCTTCCCCATCATTTAACATTAAGTTAAATTTATTTTTACTAAAATCAGACAAGAAGTTGAAAGACAAATATACAATCACAATTCATAACCGGTACACTGCAATAGAGAGGATACAAATTATTGATGAACAGTGGGAAATGCTAAAAGAATCAATGTAACAAACATCAAAAGTGTTCATACCACCAGTGAGAACAAAATCAGTAAATAAATGGATGACAGATGCAATTTTTCAGCTAATGGATACAAGAAGAAGAAATAAAGAAAATAAAGATGATTATAAGAGATTAAATACAGAAATTGTATTAAAATGCAATGAAGCAAAAGATGCATGGCTAAAAGAAAAATGCTCAGAGAGAAATGCGACATAAAGGATATGCCAAAGCTAAATACAAACAAATTGAAGAATTAACAGGAAGAAAAACGCAATAAAAAACTGGTTGTTTAAGATCAAAGGAAGGAGAACTTTTGATTAAACAAGAAAGCATAAGGGAACGATGGATAGAATACTTTAAATATCTTTATAATGATGAACGAACGGAAGTAAATATTAAGGATAATGGAGAAGGACCAGAAATAATCAAAGAAGTAGTGGAAGACACCTTGTGCAATATGAAAACAGGAAAAGCTCCTGGACCAGATAATATAACTAACGAAGAGATTGAAGCCATGGGTGATTTTGGAATAGAAATAATAACAAAAATATTGAATTATATCTACAACAGCGGACATATACCAGACGACATGCTCAAATCATTATGCATAGCCCTAGCACAGAAAAGGTGGTGCGACTGAATGCGATGATCATGGCACAATACGCCTCTTGAGTCCCATGTCAAAGATATTACTAAGAATCATCATGAGAAGTGTGCGAAATAAAATAAGTTCAGAAATTAGTGATGAAAAGTGTGATTTTATTAGAGGTAAAGGAACGAGTAATACCATATACATCATAATTTCTTTAGTAGAAAGAACCATAGAGGTGAAAACAGATTATGTTTTATGTTTTTTTTATGTTTGATGCCTATGTTTCATAGATTATACCGAAGCATTTGACAAGGTAGAGCACCAAGAAGTAATCACAATTTTAGAAAGCATAAACGTAGACAACAAAGATTTAAGAATAATAAAGAACATGTATTGGCAATAAACAGCGGCTATTAGAACTGGAAACCAATTGGGAATTTTGCAACAAATAAAACAGGGTGTTAGACAAGGTTGTGTGCTGTCACCAAATTTGTTTAATATGTATAGTGAAATTATTTTAAGATCCATAACGGACATGCCTGGAATATCAATTGGAGGTCACAATACAAATAAGTTATGGCAAATAACGTGCCTGCTACGAAAAAAACGTCCTCTTTTTGGCAGGCGGCGGATAAAAAAATAAAATCAGGTTTGCATTGAGCAAAATGTCCTGGGTAAAAAAGATTAAAAATGTGTTACATTAACTCTTACAGTGGAGAAAGCTAACTCAACTATTCCCTTGTAGTTTGTTTAAAATAAAGTATAATTATTGGTGTAAACATCCGAAGTAAATCAAAGAAGAATAATAGTACAAGTAGACCTATGTTTAACACTCGGAACACTCTAGTAGATAGTTTAACGTGGCCTACCCATCATTCCCGACCTATCCTTTTTTTCGTTTGATCATCCTGCGATCGACTGAAACAAAGGAAGAAGCCGACGAATGGTTCTATAACCCACTTTTGGTTCGGCGAGTTTAAACAGTTTCCGCCAAGAAACACTGTCAGTCACCCACTTCCTTCTCCCCAACACATTCACCCCACAATTATTTTACTTTCAGTTTCTTTCTCTCCAATCCTCTTTTCATCAGTCAAAATTATATATCCGATATACTATCTGATCATTCTGATTTTGTCAAGTTACAGAGAACAGCTCAATTTTTAACAGGAAACAGTGCTATTGTTGTAATATGTGTTTTCATTGTCTGTTTCTTCGGTCGTGGTATAATATGAGCAATAAACGTCAATTAAATGAAAAAAAATCAGATTTTTCATGAGAAATGGGATCATGATTTGTTATTTATCAACAATTAGGATAGCAATTCGCAGTGTCATGTGTGTTTGCAAGTGTTGTCTGTAAATAAATACTATAATCTTAAACGGCATTACACAAAGCACCACGCCGCTAAATACAAGGACTACATTGGTACAATACGTTCTACACTTGTGTGTGATTTGAAAGAAAAGTTAGTGCTCAGAAATCTATTTTTACTACATTAACAACAAAATAAACAAGTTTCTTAATACCATCGTCTGTTGTAAGCGCAGAGATAGCGAAACACAAAAATAAAACATTATGTGACGGTGACTTCGTAAAGCGTTGTTCTATTAACATGGCGCGTGCATTTGGGGAAGAAAAAATTGCCAGTTATTTTGAGAGCGGTCCACTATCAAAACAGACAGTCACTAGAAGGGTTGAGGAAATATTTTCTCATACATCTAGCAAATTAAATAGTGTCGTTACAAAGTCCGCGTAATTTTCTCTGGCTTTGGATTAACCTACTGACATATCAGACACAGCACATCATTTAATATTTTTATAAGAACTGTTTCAAAAGACTTTATTAGCAATGAAAATATATTAGCTTTAGATTCATTGCATAATACGACCAAATGTCAAGGCATTTATGACTCAGTTATGAAAGTTGTTAACGGTATCGATGACATAAACAAACTTTCAGCAATAGTGACAGATTGCACTGAGTCAATGTGTGGTACTCAAACAGATTTAGTTGGATTATTAAGGAAGGCTGGAATCCATTGCCCAGCATTACATTGCCTTATACACCAGGACGCGCTGTGTGTCAAGATTCTAGACGTGGAGGATGTATGAAAACTGTAATAAATGTGTGAATTTAATAAAAGGCGGGAATCGGGCTTTGACACACCGACAGTTTATACATTTTCTATCAGAAGTTGAGGCGAAATATGGCGATGTGGGGCTCTACACACAAGTACGCTAGCTAAACAGAGGGAAATGTTTTCAGGCGGTTTTTTGCTTTGAGAAACGAGATAAATACACATGAAAAATAATAAAAAGGTGGCCCGCCATTTAAAAGAAATTGGCCATTCCTGATGTAAATAATGTAAGATATGCTGATGATACATTCTTAATCGCTAAGAGTGAAAATGAGTTACAAGAAATGTTAGACATTATAGTATCAAAAACAAAGGACTCTGCCTTAATAGCAAAACGACAGTAGTAATGGTAACAACCAAGGAAAAGACATCACCTCAGTGCAAAGTAAAGACAGATGGAACAATATTAAAAGAAGTAAATGAATTTAAATATTTGGGAACTTTGGTAACCTCAGACGGAAAATGTACAAAAGAGGTGAGATGCAGAATGGCTCAGAAAAAAGCACCTTTCCAGCAAATGAAAAATATACTATGCAATCCATTTTTGACAATATATACAAGAAAAACAGTTATTAAATGTTATGCAGCGCCAGTCTTGACTTTGAATGTGAGTCATGGACAATAGGACAACAGACAAGAAAATCACTGGAGTCTGTAGAAATGTCATTTTACAGAAAAATGTGTAGAATACCATGGACAACTAAGAAGAGTAATGAAAACGTTCTAAAAGAGGTCCAAACAAAAAAATAACTAATTTCCAATATAAGGAAGAAACAATCATCATTTTTTTGCCATGTTTTGAGAAGAGAACTAGAATATATTGTAACAACTGGGAAAATTGAGAGACCAAGAGATAGAGGGAAGCAAAGGGAAAAAAATAACAGACAGCTTAAGAGATTGGCTTGACAGAAGGTCAACAATAGAAGTCTCTCTCTCTCTCTCTCTCTCTCTCTCTCTCTCTCTCTCTGCGACCAGGACTCTATCAGAGTAGGATTCCAGACTCTCACATGACGTCAGCTGTCAGATTAAGTGTGGTGATCGCCCCCACAGACAGAACATCACAATTAGAGTCTGCCATATCCACTCTGATTGAACACCCGTTAAAACGTTGCACTGTTTTCTGCGCCAGTGGCCCAGTGTATCCGATCTCAGCCAGCATTTTATTCATGTTTGCTTTCCTTAGGCTTTGATTGTCCCCAATATTCCTGCAAGGCAGCAGATTGTCTTTTCTCTAGGGTGATTCTGCCCTTACATGGTCGGCCCTCTCGGGTTTACGAGCACCATCTGCCCGAGTCACTAGAGGTGACTAACACAGACATGCACACACAAAGATATGAGATGTGACTAACACATATTGCACACAACGATACAAGACATGGCTAACACTGACATACATCAAGATATCTGACATATGACTAACATAAACATGCACATAAAGATATGAGATATGACTGACATAGACATGCACACACAAAGATATGACACATGCCTAACATAGACATGCACACAAAGATATGAGATATGACTAACATAGACATGCACACACAAAGATGTGAGATGGGACTAACATAGCCTTGCAC
Source organism: Megaustenia siamemsis (assembly GCA_032433765.1). Classification (NCBI taxonomy): domain Eukaryota; kingdom Metazoa; phylum Mollusca; class Gastropoda; order Stylommatophora; family Ariophantidae; genus Megaustenia; species Megaustenia siamemsis. The sequence continues at coordinate 63,171,207 of JAVIAB010000101.1, read as the reverse complement.
ACACAATGATATGAGATGTGAAAAACACAGACATGCACAACAACAGAAGTGATAAATAACTTTCGGGATCGCAAGTTGTGGAGAGACATGATCACCTACGCCAGCTAGCCTTGATGATAATTGTTTAAATAACTCAAGCCGTTACTAATAAATTTACTTCAGCGTCCATGGATGTTAAACCTACTTCAACCCTACAATGACATTCATCGACCTTGCAGTGTGTATGAGAGCTTCCATAGAAACAAAAGAGCGACGAATCATATGATGGTATGTTGTTTAATTAACCCTAGAATTAGTGTCAATAGGGATGTAATTTTTGAAGTGTATCCGTTGGAATCACTTCTCTGGATCTGTATAAACAAAAAAAAACTGCAACAAAACTGTAAGAGACTATGTAACAGCAAACCACGTTTTTTATAGCTTATAAATAAAATAACTAAAATGATACGATACACTTATGATTATGTTAATGTAGGGCAATAATTGAAGGAACTATATTACATAGAGGACATTGCAGTAATGTTGATGTAGCAAATTAGCATGTTAAAGGTCAACATAAAAGGTCAGTCTCATGTCTGGCCTCCTCAAATTGAAACTTACAATCCGTCGATGATAAAAGATACATGTGTTAATAACAACTCCTGATGCGGATTAATTAATATGATTTTAAATTATCACAGACAAGTCAAATGCATAATTTAGAACGCTCACTGGATTGTAGATCAACTTGTTGCAAATGTAAATTGAAGTAACAACGGTTTATATTATCTACCATTGTTGCATATATAAATATATATACATATATACATATATACAAATATATCTATACATATATACATATATACAGATATATATATATATACAGATATATATATATATACATATAAATATTTATATCTGTGTGTATATATATATATATATATATATATATATATATATCATCATCATCATCAAGTACCGGGCCTACTGGCGTAGGTGATCATGTCTCTCCATAATTTTCGAACTCGACAGTTCTTTTATCATTGCTGTTGTTAACCTTCTGCCAAGCCATTCTCTTAAGCTGTCTGATATTTTCTCTATTTGCTTCATTTAATCTCTTCGTCCCTCAATTGTTCCAGTTGTTCTCTTCTCATTACTTGGTCAAAATGATGATTGTTTCTTTAAATATTGGAAATTAGCTCTCTTTTTGCCTTTACCTCTCTCAGGACATCTTCATTACTCTTCTTAGTTGTCCATGGTATTCTCAACATTCTTCTGTAAAACCACATTTCTACAGACTCCAGTGATTTTCTTGTCTGTTGTCCTATTGTCCATGATTCACATCCATATGTTAAGACTGGCTCTACATAGCATTTAAGAACTTTTTTCTTGTTTCTATTGTCAGAAATGGATTGCATAGTATCTTCCTCATTTTTCTTTCATTTTCACAATATATCATATTGTGCCCCTGTAAACTCAATGCATGACATCCATGTAATGGTTGAAAGATTTCCTTTAAGACTATTTCTTCATGTACACACATGACTCTGATTGTAAAAAATAGTAGCCAACAACACGAAAGAAGATACACATTTAGGAATAGTCACAACATATTTGAAGGGTTTGTAAAACGTGCAAGTTTGGCAGTTGATAATTGAAAACTCCAGACAATAATCAGCTACTTACCGCAGCAGCGTAGGAAATGATCTTGAAAAAAAAAGAGAACGCAACTTTACATTGTAAAGCAGAAAACAATATTATCAAAATAAATAACGCATTCGGATTTGTTTTTATTTTTTATTTTTACAATTATACATCGTCCACTCAGTTTAGCTCCTGTTTGTACACATACACACACACACACACACACACACACACACACACACACACATATATATATATATATATATATATATATATATATATATGTATATATATGTCTTTTATAGGTTTTAACACTAAAAACGTGTGCAGGTGTACACGACAAACAACTGATGGTGTATGTGAATTCAATGTATCTTCCGATGTAAACATAAACCTGATATGCAACTTATATTGGGAACTAGCTTTAGTGATAAGATATACCAAATTGAATTCTGCAGCAGATCTGTACATACATCATAGATGTGTCAGAGTTAAACACCAATGAAAACAACGGAATTGCTGGAAATGAATAGCTGATGCCTTCTCCAAAATATATTAAAACCAATACACTCAACCAGTAAATGTCAAAGTATCAAACAAATACGAACAGACTGGAAGTAACGGCAAATAAACGACACGTGGAACAATACATTGGGTGTAACAGCACATGTCAACACCATTGGCGGCACCATTGAAAACGTGTTCCCATCCTTCATGGGACTCAACTTGCTCCTGAACTTGAACTTGGAAATGACCTCGCTTAACGGTCACCTCCACCTCGTCGATGATCTCCTCGCTGCTGGGCGGCGACACTGACACCACCCAGCTATGTACTGGTTCGCACCAGGTGGGCACTCTGAACCCACCCGGCACGGCTGCAAGATGATGATGATTACAACTGGTACTGGCGGTCACACTGAAACCCCAGCACCTTCTTGGTTGGCCCCAGGTGGTCTTTCTAAAACCACCCGGAGCTGCTGCAATATGATGATAATGATTACAACTGGTACTGGCGGTCACACTGAAAACCCCAGCACCTTCTTGGTTGGCCCCAGGTGGTCTTTCTGAAACCACCCGGAGCTGCTGCAATATGATGATGATGATGATCGACAGCCCAGGACCACTCCGGTTATTCTGAGCTCACCCTGGTGTTCTCCGGTATGAGGTAATTCCCTCCCATCTGGCTCCTTGATCGCATAATCTGTACTTCACGTTGTGCTGCTGTTACCTGCAACCCCGTTGACCCGTTCTTCGCGAAGGTAATATAGTGCCAAGACAAATGATGAAATCAACTCTCTTGAACAGAAACACAATTGAATTTATTTACAACCGGACCACATGCGTGGCCTCAACAAGACATCTGTAACATCATGGCATGATATATGACACTCTGGATCTTATAAAGCTATCAACCCTCTACACACGGTCGACACTATGCTGTCCTTTAGATCTCTTGCACAACTCGTGTACACACATGGTTCTGATTAATGTCACTAGGCAACTAACAACCGTCTATATATGGTAGGAACAGTTTATTCCCTAATGTCTCTTGCACAAATCTTGTACATAAATGGTTCTCATTAATGTCTCTATGCTGCTAACATCGTCTACACATGGTTGAAGCTATGATATAGATATATATACATTCTCTACTGTCTCTTGTACATATCTTGTACACAAATGGTTCTACTTAATATCTCTATGCGGTTAACAACTGTCTATACATGGCAGGAACTGTCTGTTCCCTAAATCTCTTGCACATCGTGGTACATGATAGATTCACATTATCGTCTATTAACGGTCACTCTAGCCTAGACTGACAAACTCATGTACCACAATTTGTAGCTACACTACATTGCTAATTGACTGGAGTATCACAACTCTTTCTGTCAATCATACCTAGTTATGTCCATGACACTGGACTCTAGCTAGTTCATATACACACCTAGTATCACATTTTAATATCATTACCTCCTAGTTAAACACAAGTTAAATATTTCCTGAGAACTTACTATACTTAATCTCACAAGACTTATCACTTACTGTCCTTTTAGAAAACATTTCCACATCTTAACATAGAAGCTAACCTTCCCGCTAACGGTACCGTATTGTCAACATGACAATCCGTCCGCAACTAGCGCCCGCTGCCTGTCAAATGACCGTTCACTCGTACAACCTTTTCTCCTCTGATTTTAGTCTCGCTTTCGAAAAACCTTTGTCTCGAACCTGTTCACCCGCACTTTCTCGTGGATCATGATCGTTGTCTCCCGATCTCGTCTCATCTGACCTTCACCTATCCCCTCTCCGTCTTCTATCACCCCACTGTTTCACACACACCATAACTTCTATAGTAAAACATGTCAGAACAGATCCATGAGCTACTTTAATGCTTAGAAATAAAAAAAAAAATAAAGAATGTCACTGTAGAAAAGAGGCCCAGACCACATAATACCATATTCAGTCATGCAATGACTGTAGTGAACCTTGACCTCTGCCATGTTATTACACTACTGACATAGAACTGAAACTGTAGAGACAATATAGATATTCCCAACAACATTACCATACGACAGAAACTGTAGAGACAATCCATAGACATGTCAATACAACATTGTCATACAAATGAAAGTGTAGAGACAATACATAGACCTGACACTACATCATTGACATACAACTAAGTCTGTCGATACAATACGTAGACCTGACCCTACAACATTGACATACACATAAAACTGTCGAGACAATACATAGACCTGACCATGACTGTGAACGTTTGTCATGGCGTCATGAAAGAGTTCCAAAAGCATATCGAGCGCAAAGTGAGGATACATAGACAGACAGACAGAAAAACAGACAGATAGGCGGACAAATAGGTAGATAGATAGATAGATAGATAGATAGATAGATAGATAGATAGATAGATAGATAGATAGATAGATAGATAGATAGATAGATAGATAGATAGATAGATAGATAGATAGATAGATAGATAGATAGATAGATAGATAGATAGATAGATAGATAGATAGATAGATAGATAGATAGATAGATAGATAGATAGATAGATAGATAGATAGATAGATAGATAGATAGATATATAGATAGATAGGTAGATAGGTAGGTAGGTAGGTAGGTAGGTAGATAGTAGGTAGATAGTTAGATAGTAGGTAGATAGATAGATAGATAGATAGATGGATAGATAGATAGATAGATAGATAGATAGATAGATAGATAGATAGATAGATAGATAGGATAGATAGATAGATAGATAGATAGATAGATAGATAGGATAGATAGGATAGGTAGGTAGATAGATAGATAGATAGATAGATAGATAGATAGATAGATAGATAGATAGATAGATAGATAGATAGATAGATAGATAGATAGATAGATAGATAGATAGATAGATAGATAGATAGATAGATAGATAGATAGATAGATAGATAGATAGATAGATAGATAGATAGATAGATAGATAGATAGATAGATAGATAGATAGATAGATAGATAGATAGATAGATAGATAGATAGATAGACAGATAAACAGATAGATAGATAGATAGATAGATAGATAGATAGATAGATAGATAGATAGATAGATAGATAGATAGATAGATAGATAGATAGATAGATAGATAGATAGATAGATAGATAGATAGATAGATAGATAGATAGATAGATAGATAGATAGATAGATAGATAGATAGATAGATAGATAGATCTCCGACTATTAAAGAGGTTGCCATCATGTAATGGTTTGTGTCTCGAAATATTACATTAGCCTGTTAGACACAGGCAATGATTATAACAGCGAATGTAGTTTAATGTATCTAATAATTTAAACTAATGATTTTCTTTTGTAAATGATGAAGGTTTTTGCCAAAACATTTAAGGTCTTGCCATCTCTCTCTACTAGTTTAACTCTGAGTACCATTGTGTGTTTATTTATTTTTTCCGTACATTGACCAGAGAGGTCAACGTTTGGGGGGATAGAGGCCGTGAACACTTGTACTGCATCGAACATGGTTTTGACACTTTATTATTTCCCCATGTCAGATCTCCATGTCATGATAACTCTGATTGCTTCCAGATTACTGGTATCGCATTTTTCCCCTCTGCCACCTACTGTCTGTTTGGATCATAGCCTATTTGGCACTCTCAATCGGAGAGGGTTAAACTCTCTCCACTCTTTCATTTAATCGCTTGTCTCCACTTTCACTCTCTCCTATGTCATAACCTTCGCTATATTATTTTGTTCTCATCTCCTGCTTTTCTTACCCCTTGGTACCCGTGTTTTCTGTCTTTGTCACTTCTTGTTCATACTCTTTACAACCCCTTTTTTGACGATCCTCATGAGATCCCTTCTTTTTTAGTATTTTCTGGCTTCTTTTCGGGACGTGAGACGTTATCTTCCCTATTGACTGTTTATTGCACGTAAATCTGACATTTCTGTCTATTCCAGCGTGTTCAGATCAGTTCTTTTACAGCTCACATGCGTTGCTATCTAGTGTTGATATGCGGTTTACGTCACATTGAGTGTTGTTCAATGGCCGACGTTGGTATTATTTGACGCAAGTTATTTACATGCTGAAACACATTTAATGTGGACTGCTCCGTCAAGTCGACCGATGATTTTCCTCATTGGAGAATTTGCACGGTGTTTCGTTCGTTCTACGCTAACTGTACGGTCTGTTGTTTGATGTGTGACGGGGATAATTCGACAACTAACTGTGTGTTTATATGTTCGGTTGCAGTCAAGAACGATATCCTAATATCGTCAAGCGCTATACATTTTTTGTTCTCAATATGACGATCATCATTTTCGGGAGGACGTGAAATTCCGGTATATGGTGGATAGGCAGTAACCATTGAAGGCTATGTCTGAAAAGTGTTCCTTGATGCAGTTTCCTCATATTCCGAGTCCGGCTTGGTGCAGGAGCTACTGAGTTAAGTGCGCTGTGCACACCGTGAGCTGTGTGTCTCCTCCGTTTTGATCATGTTTCGATATTCCAATTGATTACGATGAATGATGATATCGTATGACAGGGAACAGTTGGCTGTGTTCACTTTCTTCTTGGTTTCGCCTTATGTCTTTTGGCGTGTGCTGAGACTGCTACGATGGGGACTACAGTTACCTTTCTTTGTTTGGGAGATGAGTTAGTAATTCGGATGATTCCATGGCACGATCGGTTGAGCAATTATGATTTTAATTAGTTTGCAGTGATACCGGGGCCTTCCATATCCAATAATCAATAACTATGCGTTGCGTTAAAATATTTGTTTTGTACTTGATAGCCGTCCACATTTATTGGTTTATAATGTGTGTTTTGTACCTGATGTGGACTTAAGCAAAAACGTGGTAGTATGTCTCATCTATGTACTTAAAAACTATAACTATAATATCTAAAATATAATCCAATTCTATTTTTCGTGCTGAAATACAATGCGGGTTCTTTTCATTTACATATATTGTGTGGAGGAATATATGTTTATAATTTTTGTTATTCTGTACTTTCATCCAAGTTCAAGCTGTTCTGTAACAACCAATGTCTTATTCTGCCATTATGTCAGTGCACACATCCTCATATTGTATTCCCATATATTACAGTGTTAACATCTTAGCTTCGTCTCATTAAAATAAATCTAATCATTTTACTTTAATCGCATATAATTGATACTGTAATATTGTCCCATGTATTGAAGATTTTTGTCGATAAAAGAACCATGCTGCTACGTTCGTGGCACAACTATGATATTACAAGTTTACTTCACGGCTCTCATCATCATCATCGTGTGTCTTCTCCGCAACGAAGGCTGGCTACCATGGATCGCCATTCTACTATGTTTCTTGCTTTGATGGTGCAGGCTGACATAGATTGACTTGTCCATCATTTGATGTTACTCGTCCATGTTAGTCTTGGTCTGCCTCTGCCTCTTTTACCTTGTATTTTTCCTTCCATTATTACTTTTAGTAGGTTGTTGCGTCTTTTAACATGCCCCAAAAATTTCATTTGTCTTGTCTTGATTGTATTTAGTAGTTCTCTTTTTATTTTCAGCTGTTTTAAAACTTCATCGTTTGTTATCTTTTGCTTCCATCCAATTCTACCTATTTTTCTATAAATCCACATTTCAAAGGCTTCAATTTCCTGTTCTATTTTCTTGTCTAATGTCCATGTTTCTGCACCATACAGGAATATTGAGAAGACGTAACATTTTGCCATTCTTAGTTTCAGCCCTGCTGATATTTGTTTTGTTGTTAGTATATTTTTCATGGCATTAAAATTAATTTTTGCCATATCTGTTCTTTTGTTTATTTCAGTTTTACATTTTCCATCATTGGTTATAGTATGTCTCAGGTAGTTGTAGCTCTGGACTGTCTCCAGATGTGTTCCCTCAACTGTGATATTTATTTGTAGGTCTTGAGAATTGTCTTTGATTATGATCATAGTTTTAGTCTTTTTGATATTCATATCTAGTCCATTTCACGACTTTACGATTGGGTAAATATAAGGTGACCATATTTTTGAAATCCCATTCAGGGACGGAATAATTTTACTTCAATTTTCCACCAATAAAATTACATTTCTTCTTGCTGTCATTTTCAAGTGAATAATACATACATTTTAAAACATCTAATAATATAGACCTACAATACGCTATCAGGATAATCAGGAGATAAAAAAAAAACAGTGATACTCACTTAAATTGAAGGTAAAACAGAGATGCTGTACTTTTCAGATGAGTGAATTTTCTGTAAAATGTCCTTCTTGGTATGCAGCATCTGATAAAATTCGACACATGTTCCCTCATAGTTCACTTTGGTGATCAACATGGCTTTGAAAGTTTCAACACCTAGTTGTGTTTTATCATTTGTCCACAAACTGTTCATTAGAGAAAACACTCGTTCTGTTGCAGCATTTGTTCCAGGTAGACACAAAAAGAACTCTGCCAACTTCAGAATATGTGAAACGGGCACATGATTGTTTCTGAAGTGGTAAGCTAGTTCAACCCAACGCTGCCCTGGTCAAGTTTTATTAAGACTCCAATCGCTAATTTTTTTGTGAAGTAACGAACTGTTTCATGTAGACATATTCGTCATACATTTCATTTTCTGGAAAGTCGACTGAAGGCACTGTTTGACTCACTAATGATGAAGACTTCTCAATATCTTCCCAATTTGGTGTTCTGTTCAGCATTACCCAGCTGTAAGACTCTAGGTTTTGAAAATTATTTGCAGCCCATTTCGTCAAATAACTTAAAGCTGTTTCATAAAATGAAGAAACACCGGCGATTAACTTTTTCACATCATCACGTGGAAATCCTTCCATTTCCAGCTTTTTAAGGATTATCTGAACTCAAGAAGCCGTCTTCCAGCTTGGACTCCAAGATAGCTTTCAACCTATTGATGTTGTCAATGACTTCAAATACAGTGGCCATCTGTCCCTCTACTTTCTGCACTGCTTCGTGGAAAGAGGATGCCTGACTGTGAACCAAAATAAGCCATGCCTCAGACAGTGGGTTTTCAAAGAATTCCTGTATAAAAACTGGGCATCTATCTTGAAATTGAAAATATTATTTTAGAGGCAGGAACATGTAAAGAACCCTTTCAACAGTAGGCAAGAGCGCAAGCCACCTAGTTTGTGCATAACCTAAAATCATCTGGAAGTCTGTGTCGACAAACTGACAAAACTCCTTGAGACTTTCAACTCTAACTGTGTATGATTTGAAGTACAGATACATTTTTGCAATGTCATTTCAACATCAACAGGCAATACGTCTGCAGCTGCTCGAACAGTGTTGTGGAAAATATGGCAAACACACCCAACACCTATCAAACTATGTCCAAGGGTTTCTTTCAGTTTTGTGAAAACATTGTTCTGTCCTTTTCTTTCAGCGCCCCCAAAATTAGAATTTGTGTTGTATGCACATAATCCAACTACTTTCAGTTATAAACCATTTTCAGTTAGACAGTCAATAAGAAAACTACTTACTATATCAGATGTTTCACCCGCCAATGACTTCAACTCTAATATTTTAACTTTCAGTCCCTTATTGCGATCAAAGTATCTGACACGCAAAGGAAAAATCTTGATTTCTTTGTGGTTGGAGGCATCTGTCAGTATGGAGATAAATGTTACGTTTTCTAGGTCACATCTCAACTCGTTTAGAGCATGGGGTGTGAACACATTCCGAATAATAGCTTATGTTTTCGTACGTGCACAAGCAAATTTTGGTTCTAAAGTTACCTGAAGCAATTTTGATGTGCAGTCCATAGATCTAAACGTGTGACTGTGCATCACTGTATGATATGCAAAGGCACCTTCTGTTGCAGCTAACTATTCTTCTTTGTCACCAACCTGTTCAGCTCGAAAAAAAATTGTCAACGACGAGCTTGATGCAGCAGTAGCGACGGCTCTCTTATGTTTATCACTATTTATGTGACTCTTAATATCACCACGTCCACTATGGTTAATAGTAAACCCGGATGAACATATATTACATCTTACAGTGAAGTATGATGACGATGTAGACGTTTTTATAAAAGGGTATTCCTTTTGTAAATCTTTATTAAAACTACAATTACGCTTCGGTGCCATTTTTTGCGAAAGTGAAAGTGAAAGTTAGTAACACAACGAATATATACGAGATGTAAAACTAGGAGCGCATTCTACTGCTTTGATATTAAACAAAATTGTCTACACAGCAACGGAATAATATCTTTTTTTATTGAAGAAATGTACGTCGTATACCAAAATGGCAAAATTGGTAAACGTTTGTGTCCCAAATTATTTTTTATCAAATCCGGGACAAAAGCTAAAAAATATGCCAAAATCGGGACAAAACCGGTACGGCAGCTAATCCGGGACAAAGGTTCAAAAAATGTCAAATTCCGGGACTGTCCCGGAGTATCCGGGACGAATGGTCACCTTAGTAAATATTTATTCTTTTCAAACGATTACACAACAAACCATTTTTGAACGATGTCGTAAAAGTACGACTTAGTCAAGAAATGACAGTAGCAGAAATAAATGTTAACATTCCGTTTTGGCAATCACCCGAAGACTATATGATGTAACTTACATATGTTGCGTCTTTACCGGCATTAGCGGCCTAAAAGAGACAATTAGTTAACATACATATTTATTCTTCAATATCTCCAAGTGTTCAACATCCATTTCTTCAAAAGTACCCAATTAACGTATAAAAAATGTCTCCGAATAGTGCAGCTGTGTACATGTTTATCCACAATATGAGTGTTCTCTGTTCCTGACGTTCTTGCAGTTACTTTCTGTATCTATATATTATTTTTCTCTATTGTTTACCTATGCAACTGGTATATGTCCCTTTTCATTTTGTCAGACGATTTAGAAGAGGCTGTTGTGTATTTTTTCTAGGGTTAGTTATTGTCGAGCAGCTTCTCTGGTGGCTGATTCTACCAATGATGGACAAACACATTCGGCCAAAGTTCGAAACAAATCAGGTCCACTCATACGTGTGGTTTTTTGTCTTTTTTCATGAGTCTTTTCTCTTCAATGGTTTGCCTTAGTGCAGCCTCGAATGATATCATGCCATTCCTTATACGTGCTCTCATTAATGTGCTTTCTCTCTCTCTCTCTCTCTCTCTCTCTCTCTCTCTCTCTCTCTCTATTTCTCTCTCTCTTTCTCTCTCTTTTGCCAGATGCTCCCAGACATTTCCACGAATGGTGAAGTCATTCAAGGGTGGTTTACAAATATCTCTATATCGTAGTTTGGTTCTGCCGATGTTCCATTTTTTTTTAATTCACCTTGTAGTAGTTGCTTTGGAATGCATCTTAACTTTATGCTTCTGGGGATTGACATGATTGTTAGGGACTTGGGACTTAGCAGTTAAGTTAATTAGTTTGTCCTGCCATATGATGCCTACTAGTCTGCGGAGACATCACATGTGAAAGATGTTTAGTCTGTTTTCATGATTTGGGGTATGTTGTCCTGGTTTCAGATTTATATAACAGCGTGCTTAGGACACACGTTTGCTATATTATGAGTGTGGTCTTCAGTGTTAGTTTCGTGTTGTTCCAGGCCATTTCTGTGAGTTTGCTGAAAGTCGTAGCTGCCTTACCAATTCGGCTGTTTATTTCATTATCAAGAGAAATTGTTGACGTAATTGTGGATCCAAGACACTTGAATTTCTGAACTGACTCAAGTGGACAAGCTTTCAAAGTAATTAATACTGGCTTTATGTTTCCTTGACTTAGAAGTACTGTTTTATGAACACTAAATAATATTGAACAGCAGGTCGCATACTATGTCAAGGTTGTCGTTCAGTGATTGTAGGGTGGCTATGAGCGACAAGGGCTGCATCATCGGCAAATAAAAGTTATTTTATTAAGTAATGGCAAGGTTTGCATTTTTCTCTTTACTTTGAGTCGTGATAAGCTCAACAGCGAGCCATCTGCTATTGTCTACAATATAAATGTCTTCGGAGCTGTTTTGGACGGCGTAATTTATAAGGTGAATTCCGGTGTCATGGCGGCTTCGTGTAGTCGATTTTTATAATTGGGCAATTGCTGATATATTTAAATGATTTACGCGACAGTCTATTTGCGAAATTATGTGTTGTTATTCTCCCGTGTAGTGTATGTTTTACTTCTGACGGGTGGATGGACTGTGTTTGCTGATATTTAAGTGGAATATGATTTATTCTTCTTTGTGTCGTGTGTTCGCGGTTCGATAGGCAAGCACATGGTTTGGCAAAAATGTCAACGGAAAAACGGGTATGTTCAACCCTTATGTGAAAAGTCTGTGACGGTGGTTGGTGGCGGAGGAATCAAGAATGATCAACGGCCCAGAAAGCGAAAACAGCAAAGTGTGTGGTACACAAGAGGCATGTTCAGAAAACGAAAGACGAACATGGCTGACCACCGTGAAAGAGATTGGAGCCTCATCACGTACCAGTCCAGAGGAAGCCATGGAGAGTCAGAGAAGTTCGAACTTATGTCGGAGGAAAGATCTTAAAATAAGTACTTGGAATGTTAGGACTCTATATCAACAAGGGAAATTGGAAAATCTAATTCAAGAAGCAGAACGAATAAATATAGATATTTTAGGCATATCAGAGACTAGATGGAAAGAATGTGGGTACATTGAAGAGGAAAAATATACATTTATCTACTCAGGAAACACAACAGAACATCACAGGGGTGTAGGAATACTAATAAAAAGAGAGCTACACAAATATATAAGTAACCACTGGACATACAGTGATAGGATTATACTAATCAAGTTGAAAGTAAAATCATTCGACATAGCAATAATACAGACATATGCACCTACTCAAGACTACACAGATGAACAAATAGAGGCATACTATGAAGACCTAAATAAAGTTATGAAGCAAGTGAAATCTTCAGACATCTTGGTTGTAATGGGTGACATGAACGCTAAAGTAGGAAAAGGTAGATATAAGACCATTATAGGAAATCATGGTTTATGAAAAAGAAATGACAGAGGAGAAAGATTAATACAATTCTGTGAAGAAAACAGGCTGGTAATATGTAACACCTACTTTGAGCAAGAGAAAAGGAAACTATACACATGGAAATACCCTAGAGATAGGAAGAGGAATCAAATAGATTACATAATGATAAAAGAAAGGTTCCGTAACAGCGTAAAGAAAACCAAAACCTACCCAGCAGCAGATATTAATTATGATCACAATCCTGTAATGATTAAAATGATAATCAAACTAAAGAGAAACAAGCAAAAATCTAATTCATCAACAAATCCACTCGATATAACAGCTTTAAATCAAAAAAAGATATTAAAGATAACTATACAATACACGTAAAGAACACATACCAGAAGCTGCTAGAGGAAGCAATTGAACAATACAGAAGAGAAAATCCTGATGAAAAAGTAACAACCAAATGGCAATGCATAAAGAAAAGCAAACAAAAAGCCTGCGACACCTTACCCAAAAGAGAAAAGAACAAAAAACAAAAATGGATAACAAACCATATTAGAAAAAATGGAAGAAAGGAGACAAGCGAAGAACTGACCAATACAATACAATATATATGAGATACGCAAAATGTGCAAAAAGGCAAAAGAAGATTGGCTCAGCCAAAAATGTATAGAAATAGAAAATATGGAAAGCAAACAAGACCTAAGAGGAAAACACACAGAAATAAAGAGAATTACTAATAAAAATAAAAAAGCCACAGAAGGTGGATACATTGCAGACAAAAAGTGAAAAATGCTAACAGACAATAAGGATATTATAGATAGATGGCAGGAATATATAGCAGAACTATTTCATGATCAAAGGGACAAGAAACCAGTCATAAAATGTACACCAGGCTACAAAATCTTAAAATCTGAGGTGGAAAAAGCTATAAAAACAATGAAAAAGGGAAAAGCAGCAGGACCTGAAAGCATACAGATAAAGATAATACAGGCACTAGAAGATTTTAGCATTGAAGTGATTACAGACATATGCAACGACATATACTACACAGGATACATACCAAATGAACTAAAAACATCAACTTTCATTGCATTGCCTAAAAAGAATGGTGCAGTTGAATGCAGTGACTTTAGAACAATAAGCCTAATGAGTCATGTTACAAAAATCTTGCTAAACGTTATACAGGGAAGGATTCAGAATAAAATCAATACTGAATTAGATGAACAGCATTTTGGATTTAGGAAAAATAGCGGGACAAAAGAAGCCATATTCTGCATGAGAACATTAATCGAAAAATAAACAGAAGTAAACAAACCAATATATGCATGCTTCATAGACTACACTAAAGCTTTTGATAGAGTACACCACAAACAACTAATAGAATGCCTAAAAGAGATACATCTAGATGACATGGACATACAGCTAATATGCAATCTATACTGGGAGCAAACAGCAATAATAAAATATAACAAAGAGAACTCTACACCCATTGATATAAAAAAGAGGAGTAAGACAAGGATACATCCTATCACCAAGCTTGCTCAATCTATACACTGAGCAAATCTTTAAAAACATCATAGAGATGCCAGGCCTACAAATTAATGGAAAGATAATCAATAACCTAAGATATACTGACGATACTGTACTACTAGCAGAAAGTCCTAAAGATCTGCAACAATTACTTAATGAGATAAACATGGCAAGCAACAAATATGGACTAGATATGAATATCAAAAAGACTAAAACTATGATCATAAACAAAGATAATACTCAAAACCCACAGAGTGGATATCAAAATTGAAGGAATATACATGGGGACAGTTCAGAACAATAACTACCTTGGACATACTATAACCAGTGATGGAAAATGTACAACTGAAGTAAACAAAAGAATAGGAATGGCAAACAGTAATTTTAATGTCATGAAGGACATACTAACATCAAAACAAATAACACCAGGGCAAAAACTAAGAATAGCAAAATGTTACATCTTCTCAATATTCCTATATGGTGCTGAAACATGGACATTAGACAAGAAAACAGAACAGAGAATTGAAGCCTTTGAAGTGTGGATATAAAGAAGGATAGGTCGAATTGGATGGAAGGAAAAGAAAACAAACGATGAAGTCTTAAAACAACTAAAAATGACAAGAGAACTAGTGAACACAATTAGAACAAGACAAATGCGATTCTTGGACCATGTAAAAAGACACAACAGCCTACTGAAAGTTATCCTGAAGGGGAAAATATAAGGTAAAAGAGGCAAAGGCAGACCAAGATTAACATGGACGAGTAACATCAAAATATGGATAAATCAGCCGATGACAACCTGCACCATCAAAGCAAGAGATAGAGCAGAATGGCGACCAACCTCCGTTGCGGAGACGGCACTCGATGATGATGATGAATGTATAAGGGCAGCAATAAAGATGTAAAAAAGAGTGGAGGCAAGGACACATACCTGTTTCACTCCCTTGACTTTAAAACTCGCTGATGAACTCCTATCAAAATGTACTTTTCTAACATCGTGTAGAGTCCAGTTCTATGTACACTGTACCTACAGCGTATCAACATATCACGGTAACTTATGTAATCATCTTCTTTCCTTCCTCATCCGCCTTTCAGCGTCGAGGGGAGATATAATTTGCGATCTTTTGCTCTTCTGTTTGCTTCTGCTGCTGTTATGTTTCATAGTGCTTCTAATATTCCATCGACCCATCTCTTTCGTTGTCGACCCTTGGGTCTGGTGTTCTGACAACGTTTGTTGAAGGCTCGTTGTGTTGTGTTTTGTTCTTTCTGCCTTGTCACGTGGCCAAACCATTTTATCTGTTGTTTCCTTATATATTATATGGCGGGGGCTATTCCTAGCTTTTTTCTCAGTTCTTCATTTCTGATCTTATCTCTTAGACTGTTTCCTGTCATTCGTCTAACACATTCCATCTATGTAGAGGTTATTTTTATTATTGTTCTTGCATCTAGGGTCCAGGTCTGGCATTGGTAGCACAACGTTGGGATGAAGATTGTATTGTATAGTGCTCGTTTTGCCTCCAGAGTTATTTCCTTGTTGGACAATAGTGGTGATAACTGTCCAATGATTTGACAAGCTTAGTTGCATCTTGATTCTATCTCTGTTGTTTGGGAATTATCGTTTGTCATTAGACTTCCTAGGTATTTGAATTCCTCTACTTGTTTTAGTTGTCTGCCTTCTATAGTTATGTTGATGTTCTGTTTATTTTTGGCGACATTCATGACTTCTGTTTTGTTGATGTTGATTTTCATGCTGTATTTTGTGCCTGAGATGTTGATTGAGTTTGTTTAGGTGTTCTTGTAGGTCTTCTATTGTTTCATGTATTACTGCCTGATCGTCTGCAAATAGAAGCTTGTTGATCTCCTCTGTCTCTGATGGGTTGGCTAGCTTGCATATATATAGTCCATGTATGTAATAAACAGTAGGGGGGATAGTACGCACCCCTGTCTTACACCTGATATAATTTCGAAGTGGTCTGTGTAGCCTGCTGCTGTTCTGACCCTGCAGCTGCTGTTGACGTAGTGACTTTTAATAAGGTTGATTAGATGTTGCCTTACCCCGTATGTTGTTAGTATCTCCCACAGTTGTTCTCTGTTTACTCTGTCGAATGCTTTTTTCCTGGTCAATGAAGGCTATGTATACGTTTTGATTGTGTTCTGTCGTTTTTTCTGCAAGCTGTTTTAGTGTGAATAGTGCGTCGGTACATCCTCTGTTTTTTCTGAACCCCATTTGAGAATCGCTTTACTGTAGTTCTATTATTTGTCTCAGCCTTTTTTCCAAGATTTTGGCGTATAGCTTTCCTACATGGCTGTGATTAGATATACCTCTATATTGACTGCAGTCTCTTTTGCTACCTTTCTTTTTCCATATTGGTATGATGATTGTCTGTTGCCAGTCTTCTGGTGCTTGTTGTTGGTGCCATGTTGCATTAAATATTCTGTGCAGCCACTGCTTTCCTGTTTCTCCCGCTGCTGCTATTATTTATATTGCTATGTTATCTATCCCCAGTGCTTTGTTTCTTGGTGCATATTTGATTACTTCTTCGATTTCCTCTTTCATGATGTTGGGTTCAGTATTTGTGAGTTCTAGCGTGGTTTTTGTTGTCTTATTTGTAGTTGGTATGTTTAACAGGTCTTTAAAATATTCTTTCCATCTCTGTTGCATACATTGGTTATTTGATATTGGTTGTCCGTCTTTGTCATTTATCAGCTCAGTAGGATCATGGTTTTCTGTTCTCGCTCTTGTGGCTTTTACTGCATTGTAGAAATCTCTTGTGGCTGTCTTGAAGTCCCTGCTCATGTTTTGTCCCAATTCTGTTCAATTCTTTTGCTTAGCTTCTTTGATAAACATTTTAACTCTTTTTCGAACTAAGGCATATTTTGCATATGTTTCTTGGTTCTTGTTCTCCCTCCAATTTTTAAACAATTTCTTCTTTTCTTTAATTGCTTCTCTGATTGTTTCGTTCCACCACGAGGTGCTCTTTTTCCCTTCTCTTGTTCTTAGCTTCGTTCCACAAACTGTTTTAGAGATGTCGGTTACTGTTTCCTTAAATTGTTTCCACTCTTCTTCTACGTTGCATACTTCGTTAGGGAGTTTCTTGAATTCCTCTGTTAGTTTTTCTTCTAGGGTTTTCCTTGTTTCTTGATCTTTTAATTGTTTTATTTTTATTGTCTGTTCTTTTCGCTTCTTTTGTTTGTTTTCATATGTTCTCTTTATTTTTGGCTGTCTTAGTGTGATCATAACCATCTT
Organism: Megaustenia siamemsis; assembly: GCA_032433765.1. Taxonomy (NCBI): domain Eukaryota; kingdom Metazoa; phylum Mollusca; class Gastropoda; order Stylommatophora; family Ariophantidae; genus Megaustenia; species Megaustenia siamemsis. Next base: position 63,153,358 of record JAVIAB010000101.1, on the reverse strand, counting down.
GTGATCCGTGTCGTCTGTAATATTTGGGATTGCTCTACTGTCGATTACTCTTTTCTTGTTCTGTTTTCTTGTTAGTATAAAATCTATCTGGCCTCTGAATGTTATGTCATTCCATTTGTACCATGTGTATACTTGCGACTCTCTGTGTTTGAAGAATGTGTTGGTGATAAATAAATCATTTTGATTGCATAGATCCAGCAGTCTGCTTCGATTTTCGTTTATTTCAGCTGTTTTATCGCCAAAGGGTCCTAAGATATCACTGTTCTCACTGTTGCGTTTTCCAAGCCTTCCATTAAAATCTCCCATCACTAGCATGTCGTCGCTTTCGTCAATCTTGTTAATGGTTTCACTCAGTGTGTCGTAGAATTCTTCGCTGTCTTTTTCGTTGTTGTTGCATGGTGCATAGATTTAATCATCGATATTGACAATTTGTGTTGCCCCAAACATGCTTAAGTTGATTTTTGTTTTAATGAGTACGATCTGTTAGAAGTGTAAAGTGTGTCAGTAAAGAATCAAATAATGCGTTAAAGCTTCACATATCCACAATGTTGATGACATAATATACAGATCTAAATCATATTACTTACTTCTTGAATTTTTCTCACCGCCTGAAAGTAGTAGATTGCTGATTTAGTTCAGGGAAAATATTGACATGTTCACCTATTCACTATTATGGACATACATACAAATATAAAATACACTAAATATTAAATACTGTCCATGGTCGGGAGAATAGCTGCAGAGAACATGTAAAATAAACTTAAAATTGTATGGAACAGCTAAACTAATAGAAAGACAAGACAAACTATAACGTTTCAGCAAATGCCTTCATCGGGGATAAAAACACACACTGTTTAAATTAAACACATATCTAAAAAGTGTAGGAAAAAATGGCGGTAAAAAGACGGTGGCAGGGATTAATGTAGAGACTGGTTAAAAGATTAATAATAGACCACAGGCCAGGTCGGATTTAATTAGATAAAATGAAAACAAACAGGGAAAAAGTGGAGAAATACGGTGAGGTGTCCAATAGGGTAAGAAGAAAACAAGGAAAAAGAGAAAGTGGATAAGGGTCACATAGTGGAGAAAAGAAAAGCGATGTAATACACATAACACAGGAATGAATACGGTTGTGACACATGAAAGGAGAGAAGAGGAGACCAGTGATTAAAGAAAAGATTGAAAAGCGTCACTATCACATTAATCGAATTTAACTTGTCTTTAACTATCTTTTATATTATTTTTTTTTAATCAAATCACCTCTATTTATATTATTCTTAATGACCGTATTTTGTATCTAATTTTGTATTTATTGTTTTGATTCACGGAATTTAAACTGTATTACGTTTTGGTTATTGTTTTAATAACATTTGTTTAAACTTATGTCATACTTTCTTCATTCATAGCATTGTTTTTTTTTTCTGTTTCTACCAATGAGTTTTTAATTTCTGATTGCATAATCAAGCTCGACCCCTCAATTTGGACAATCACTTATTTTATTGCTATTTCTCTTTCTAACTTTGATTTTTGTTTTTTTTTTGTTTCTTCATTCAATACATTTCGTACTTGAAATCGCATCATTCTATCACGTTTCTGCAGAACATCTTCTTCCACTTATCTCATTAACGCTACATTTGACTTAATTGTCTCCTTGAGCTTTCATTTGTTTTCTTATTACACTTTATCAAGTACTTCAAGCGAGCCAATTGCACATATATATTCAGAAATGGACACAAAACAATACACTTTTTGCAGATTTGCATAAGCACGAGTCAACGTATAAATACGAAAAAAAATATGGGATAATTCCTGTAGTAACATACATAGATACTAAATGCATATCCATCAAATTAATTTACATCAGCAGCCCATATTTCTATTTACAAATTAAATCGTAGTCAGTTAATTAATTAATTGGTCTTTCGTTCTCCAGCTTTCACTTCAGGTGAAGTCCCTAGGAACTAGGAATTGAATTGTGCACGTTAATCCGTCTTTTACTGGTATATGTAACCCTCGTCGCACAGGCAGATAACTCCGTCTTCGGAGGTACTCATATTGTTTCCGTCTACAAGGAATACAATTGATTTATTAGCAACATATTGCTACAGAAAAATCCTTAAGATATTTAGGATATTGATAAACAACAATGAGCACATTCAAAACGATTTGAACATTAAAAAGAATTTGCGTATCAACACCATTCTGCAGAGGAAATCAGTACTGTGGTCACCTCAAACGACACAACGGGTTAGAAAGAACAATAATGAAAGGCATTGTTCCTGGGCGTCACATCAGGGGCAGACCAAGTGAAAGTGGTTTCAAGACAATATATATATATATGGTGCTGTGTTTCTATAGACACACATTTAAAAAATGTAATATGCGTTTGTTTATGAATGTCTATATGTATAAATTTAGCTTACATATTATAAACAATAAACAATTGTGCAAAACCCTGGTATTGTCTTTTTTTTTATTTCACTATATGTTTGTATATATGCTATTGTCACCTACTTAACAGTTTAAACAGCTAAAAAAGAGGTAATGAATTATAACCACCGCTTTCTATTATAGATAACCATTACCTACATAGGTAAACATCTCTTTAATAAGCAAGAAACATAGACGACTCATCAACGTTATAATTACACTACACACTAAACCATTTTTGACAATATAATCAGGAATAAGAGTTCTTAAATGCTATGTAGCGCCAGTCTTAACATATGAATGTGAATCACGGACAATAGGACAACAGACAGGAAAATGTCTGGAGTCTGTAGAAATGTGGTTTTATAGAAGAATGTTGAGAATACCAAGGACAGCTAAGAAGAGTAATGAAAACGTTATGAAAGAGGCCAAAGCAAAAAGAGAGGTAATTTGCAATATTAGGAAGAAACATGCATCATTTTGTGGCCGTGTAATGAGAAGAGAAATGCTGGAATATATTGTAACAACTTCACCTACGCCAGCAGGCCCGGTACTTGATGATGATGACACCCCAAACTTCTATTATAGAAAACTATTACCAATAAAATAGTCAAATGTGCGAACTGCACACCCCACCTCTTTACTAACTAACGTCAGTCCAACTCCTGAACATATTTCTACTTTACTAAAACGTCATTATATATGACTCATCAACTATCTACTCCAACTCACATAAAAAAGCAGCTATCGAATTAGCCGCCATAACCAGTGTCATAATTACCGATAATGAGAATCATATTTATTAGATAAAACAACTATCCCAGACCACATTTAATGTTATCTACATGTCTCATACAAAAACTGAAAATTTATTATATAAGTCTTTGCAGCAACCTATTTAGCAGTACCTAAACTTTATCTTATTTATATAGCAACAGAACTCGACCACTATCCTATTTTCTTTATATATCCTATATCAAAAATGATATTTTTTTCCTAAAAGTCTTTGTGGAATACCTACTACAATTCATTTACAAGTCTAGGCACCATCATTATAGCTGTGACTTACTTTCTATCATTACCGTCACCTACACAACCATCCGATAACTTTCTGCCCACTAATGTTAACGCTAAGAATCCAATAAAATGCAATAAATACCACCAAATCAGCAAAAATCACACCAACATTCGCCAAAATAATTCAAAATAACTTAAAATATATGTAAATCAACCCGATATCAGCAAGGTGCTGCTAAATTCAGCCAAAGTTACACAAAATTCATTAAAATTAAAAAAGTAGGCCCGAAATCAGCCAAAATCCATTAGAAAGTCATTTAAATCCCCCAATATCACCCAAAATCTTCCAAAATCCAACTAAAATTACCCACAATTCATGAAAAGCCCTGTAAGATCCATTTCACATCTCTCAATATCAGATCCCTTCTCTCATTATTCCTGTATGGTGCAGAAACATGGACATTAGACAAAAAAACAGAACAAAAAATGTGAAGCCTTTGAAGTGTGGATTTATAGAAGAATGGGTAGAATTGGATGGACAGAAAAGAAAACAAACGATGAAGCTTTAAAACAACTATAAATAAAAAGAGAACTACTAAACACAATTAGAACAAGACACATTAAATTTGTGGGGCATGTTAAAAAACACAACACACTAATAAAAGTAATATTTGAAGGGAAAATACAAGGTAAAAGAGACAGAGGTAGTCCATGTCTAACATGGACGAGTAACATAAAAACATGGACGAGTAACATAAAAACATGGACAAGTCAATCTATGACAATCTGCACCATCAAAGCAAGAGACAGAGTGGAATGGCGCTCTATGGTAGCCAACCTTCGATGCTGAGACTGCACTCAATGATGATGATGATACATTAACAACCGTGAAGGGAAATGGGTTTCTGTAACCTGGCCGCATGTACTTGTTAGTCTTCACTATCTCATGCAGACATATCAACCTAAGATGCCTGACTGGTTCGCATGGTGAAGTAATTTTCAACGTGTCATTTGTTGTAGAAAAATTGAAACCATGGGCGTTAACTGTCAAATGACTTAAAGTCTTGCAAAATCATTAAATCGCCATCTCACAGTAAGTTTTCAGCAATGGGTAGTTACGTTGATTTATTGAGGTGTGTAGATCCAGTACGTAATTCGTACATACTTTAAACCTAGCCTCTAACACATAGACTGTTTCTTACACATCCCGACGTGGTTGCATTTCTTTGTTTTCCCTCTTCGACGTCGTCGTTCCGGCGTTATCTGTTTCGACCCATCTCTCGTCGTCATAATTGTCGTTACTTTCGTTGCTGAACGTTGGCGATGTCTCGATATTGTTATGAACCAATGTGCACTTACTGGGTTGTACGGTACCGAATGTATTTCTTAGCTAAACGACGAAAAGAGTACAACTATCTTGTAATAACACATCCTATAAAATCATACTTGTAATCCCCACAAAGTGAAAAATACCCATCCTCAACGAATTAGCAAAAAGAATACCGCCTTTTTGTGAAACGCCGGAAAGGAAAGAATAAAACTCGTGTTACTTTATTCCAAAGCTTTAAATGTTAAGATTGGTTTTTCAAGATCTAGGATATTTTACTTACATCTTTCAAAGCTTTTACTATCTGTTTGAGAAGACCGTACATGTTTATTTCTTTTAACTATAACAGAAAAATAATCCCGATCGCGACGCTTTTTTGCGTACACGGAGCATGGTGATAGTGTTTGTACGTTAAGTTTAGTTCAGTTCAGTCAACAAATCAAATTCATCGTTGCAGGAAGAACCTAATAGTGATCAGATACCTTTCCTCACTATCATCTCCAACATGAAGCGTGGCCTCCACAAACTAGTGAAAGCATTAAATATTACTTCAGATCAGATACCTTTCCTCACCATCATCTCCAACACGAAGCGTGGCCTCCACAAACTAGTGAAAGCATTAAATATTACTTCATATCAGATGTTGTTGACCTACTGCCAAGACATTCTCTTAAGTTGTCTGGTATCGTTTCTCTTTGCCTCCATCTATCTCTTCGTCCCTCAATTTTCGCAGTTGTTACAATATATTCCAGCTGTTCACTTCTCATTACATGGTAAAAAAATGACAATTGTTTCATCCTAATATTGTATATTGACTCTCTTTATGTATTTGATTTGGCCATTTTCGGAACGTTTTCATTACTCGTCTGAGCTGTCCATGGTTTTCTCAACAATCTTCTGTAAAACCACATTTCTACAGCCTCCACAAGATACAGAATACATATGCCCCGGTCACAGGTTGAGTGAGAGAAATGTTTTCTGACTACTAGTTCACGTCGGTTCTGGTCCAGCGTATAATCAGTCAAGGAAGAATCCAAGAGAATGAACCAGACAGTGGGGCCTGATTGGAGGTAAGATCGATAAATGTTCGTTCAGAGTGCTCAAAGTCACTGAGCTCAGAATACGAGTATAGTCCTGTATAGGGAGCTCGGGTTTTGGAGTAGGAATGTGTCGACGAAAATGTGGTGAGTACATTGGAGATCAGATTGAAGAACAAACTCAGGGAATTAAAGGGAGACCATAGAAACATATCAAAAGGTGAGTCTGCCGTAGAAATCATAAATTTTATGGCATATGCGGCGTAATCAAAGCAATTGTTGAAAACAAGTAAAGTTAAGTCTGTCCAATGTAGATACGTGTATAGATAGGAAGTTCTACTGTTGGGATCATCGCCAGTGAAGCGGACGTCGTTTATGTGATCTGAAATCATCTACAGGGTGCGCAATGGTGTGTTCTGTGTTGATTGCAATATACGTCATCATTGGTATACCGGTCAATATGGCGGATAGTTGACAGAAACTGTTAAATGGTGTGTCTGAAAAGTACTCATTATTGCAGTTTCTTAATTTTCCAAGTCCTGCTTGATGGAGGAGCTACTGAGTTAAGTGTTTTCTATACAGCATGAGCTGTGCATTTTATCCATTTTGATCGTGTTTAGTTATTCCGAGTACTTACGATGAATGATGATATCGTATAACAGGGAACATATGGATTTGTTTACTTTCTGTGTGGTTTCGCCTAATGTCTTTTGGCGTGTGTTGAGACTGCTATGATGGGAACTGCAGCTACCTTTCTTTTTTGGGGAGATGAGATATTAATTCGGATGCTTCCACTCGCACGGGCTGTTGAGAAATTATGGAATTTAATTCGTTTGTAGTGATATTGGGGCTTTCCATAACCATAGATAAATATTCAGTTGCAAATCAAAATATAACATAGAGGTAGAAAACTCCAAAATCAATGAGCTACTCTTCGCAGATGACCAATGCCTAATATATGAGGGTGAAAACCTGCTACAACAGCATTTAACATCTCTAGATAAAAGCTGCGCAAACTACAGTATGAAAATTAACACAGCAATAACAGAGGCTGTTAGAATAAGCAAATTAAGACACACATTAAACATCAAGATCAAAGACAAAGAAATAAAACAAGTAGAGGAATTCAAGTATTTAGGCGCAATGTTCACAAAAGATGGAAAACTAGACAGAGAAATTGACATGAGAATACAAAAAGCAAATGCTGTCACATACCAGCTTTCACCATTGTTAAGACATCCACACTTTTCTATGCCAGCTAAACAACAAATGATAAATAGCATCTTCATACCAACTTTGTGCTATGAAAGTCAAACATGGACCCTTTCTAAATCACATTTAAGAAAGATCAATACATGTGAGATGCGATGCTTAAGAAAAGTAACAAACAACACAAGCAGAGATAGAATACCAAATGAAACCATAAGAAAAATGGTAGGAACAAAACCCTGCCAAGAATATATAGAACAACAACAACTTAAATGGTTTGGCCCCGTGGTCAGAATGAATCCTCACCAATCACCATCAAGGGCGTTCTTCTCGAGAATGCATGGTAAAAGACCAAGAGGAAGACCCAGAAGAAGATGGATAGATGCAAGGACAGAGACATGTAACAACAAAGGAAAATCACTAATTCAGACAACTCGAGCAGCACAAGAACGACAAATGATATAAACCACGACACCTTTTAGGTATCAGTGAAAGAGAAAAGAGGAGAAGAAGCTCCAATTGAGACAATAATTGTAAAAAATGTGACAGTGGTAGTAAAGGTAGATTTGTGGTTGTGCCGGTGCGGTGAAAGTTGCAGATGTAAAGAATGAACATAGAGATCTCTTCATCTGAAACGTTCGTCATTTCAAAGCAATCGTCAATGTACCTGATGTACTTCAAAGGAACCAGTCTATGACACATGTTGGGTATTTGATGCTCAAAATATGCCCTTTAACAAGGACACAGGACCCATCATGGTGCCCATTATTACATCACTGACCTGTTCATAGAAAAGATGTCGAACACAAAAGAATGTACATTAGGAGCAGCAGGTTTAGAGCAGCCATTAGTGTACCTATAGTATTTATTTCAGCAAACCTGTATCATTCTTGACTCTTGACCCTTCCAGTGTCGTTAGAAGACACATACTGCTCGTAGAGTCACCCGCCACTTTTATCTATTCTTGGTGAGCTGTTCAATTATAAAGAGTGAAACTATGTCTGTCAACATTCCTTCAGCAAGTTATTTTCAGTATCTCTATGTCGTCCTCTTTTCCTTTGACCGGATGTTTCCCATTGTAGAGCTCGCTTAGTAAGTATCTGGTCGTTTCTCCTAAATACATGCCCGACATCAGTACATCTTTTTTTTCTTAATTAATAGACAAGGTAATTGTTTTATGACCCTTACCATCGTCATGTGACATATCGGTTGGCGTAGGCGATCATGTCCTTCCACAATATTATATCTACATGCATCGTATCAGTTCTGTTGTTGACTGTTTTTCATGCCATGCCACCAAGCTATCCAGTATTTTCTCTCTTTGTCGTCCAAGATCTCTCTCTCCTTTAATTTAGCAGTTGTATCCAAGTTTTTGAATTTTCCTATTCTCATGATGTGCCCGGAATATGTTGATTGTTTCTTTCTGATGTTTTTTAGGAGCTCCCTTTTTGTGTTGGCCTCTAAGAATTTCCTCATTAGTCCTTTTAACTCTCCAAGGAACTTTCAACATTCTTCTGAGAAATCCCATCTCTGTGACCTCAAATCGTATTTTCATTTGTTTGTCTACTGTCCATGATTCGCTTCCATATGTCATAATTGGTTCTATATAGCACCGATGAACTCTCTATTTGATTTTTATTGACATAGATTTGTTGCATAAGATAATTTTTAATTTTCTTAAACGCTATTTTCGCCTGAACTATTCTGCTTTTTATTTCTGTGGTGCATCTCCCATCTGATGTTATTATTGTGCCGAGGTAATGGCCCTTACCACAGCTTCCTAATATTCTAGAATATTACTCACACGTTCATTGACTGTTCTGCTTTCCTAAACAAGAGAAGTTAATAACTTGTGTTTAGAATGCACATTGTCTAAAACAGCACATTCTTCTCACGGATCAATCTAATGTTATCACATAACTTGTTTGGAAATCAAATTCATATTATATACGTTTTGTCCCTGTCTACTTTTTATTCCTGTTCTCCGTGTTCTCTACTTCTTTCATTCTATCCTTGGTCTCTCTCACCCTCTCTCACTCCCTCTCTCTCTCTCTCTATCGCTATCTCTCTTCAATATCCTCGTAGTCTTAATTTACAATTTCATATTTAATAATGTGCTATGCTGCTCCTTTTACCAAAACCATTAACTTGATGTCAATTATTAATTGCATATTCTATAGCATTTTTCATAATGATCAGTATGACTTAATGACATGAGATCGCCTGTGTGCTGCCCGGAACCGACAGGGGAATAAAGAACTGTAGTGCTGGTCTCTATCAAGTGTGTTCGAAAGAGGTGAGTAAGGAGAGTTGGCTATGAGAATGGCGATACTTTACTGTAAAAAAGCAATATATAAATAAGCCACAAAATCTTCACAAACTCTAGTAAGCAAATAAATGGGAAAAAAGTGAATCCGCCTTCCAGGAAGACGTAGCCTCTCTAACAGATATTTGACGCATATCGGAGAAAGCAGATAGTGTCCAGTTCGTCGAGACAACTTTAGTCTACCAGGAAATCCTCCAGAATTGGAATCTGGAATGAACGTACTCTAAATGAATAAGGAAACGCTGCACAAGAAGCAGCATAAACACACATTTCTAAATATATATTTTAGGAATGTGCGAAACAAGATTGTTAGGAGCTGAAAGAATAAACCTAACCATGGGAGACATGATTTTATCATAGATACCAGGGGTACAGTATAGTAAATAGCTGGCTATAGTTGTATCAAAGTAAGCACACAAAAACTGACAGAATGACAAGCAGTAAGGTCATTTGGGTCAAAAGATGGACTTTTTATCAGGAATTAAATAAAAACGCAGACACGACCACCTCATGGCGACTGCTCACGACCTTTATTCTCCGGTTTTATATGTCTCCTCACCCTCCTGGGCAGACCCCAGTTATCTCCATTACCACCGTAAATATCTATCTATCTATCTAATGTCCTTTCGAGCCGCAGACGGCACATAGGGCAGAACCACAATCTCAAAAACAGAAACCTTGCGTGCCAAAATAGCACATATTGCAGAGATCACTGCTTCTATAATCTATGGTCTGTTTCCATAACAATGCGTTTTACAAGGACAGCTTGTTAAGCCATCGTTCAAGCTCCTTAGTCGCCTCTTATGACATGCCTGGACGGTCATAGTGTCACTATTCTTTACATCCCACCGTAAATATAGTGTCCTTATTAATACTTTCCTCATAGTGACTTGATGTTGATGTCAACATAGATTGAAATTGTTAACTTTATTGCGAAACTTTATTACGAAGTTAGATACATTTGCATACTATAATGTAACATAATATAATATATAATAAATATAATGTATTGAAACATTTTAAAATTTCACCCCAAAATATGTGACGTTAATACGCAAATAATACAGCTGAATTCGACCGAGTTTGACTGCCATATTTATCGCCTTCCATTATTTTAGCTTTCTGTAACAGTAGTAACAACACTTGTAGTGGCTTTTATGAATATGTGTGATTTATGAAATCGTAGATTTATAAAATTATATGATGAATTTAAATTCAAGGATAAATCCGTATACTGTAAGTTATGAGTCCCTCCTTCTTCGTCGTCGTTTTCTTCTTTTCTTCGTCTTCTTTATTTCAACTCACTGTGAAGCTTAATTATTCAACAAACACGCTGACCTATCTCTTGCAATTTTTTTAAGATCGCTTCATGTCTTCTCCAACCTCTTAATGTGTGCTATCACCTGTCTTCTCTCAGTATATTTTGGCCTTCCTCTGTGTCTACAACCCCGGGGATTCCAAGACTGGGCTTATCGTGTACGCTCAGTTGACCTTAGTAAACACTCATGGCTGTCAGATAAATTCATTTACTGGAAATTGTTTACTTCTTTAGTTAACTTATCCAGTACTCTTTCTTTCTTCTGCACTTTTATCAACTAAACACCTTTTATGCAAATATGTTGATGTATGTTTTCTTTTTATTGTATGTACACGCAAATATTTTTTACCTATCTTTAATTCCAGTATATTACTTGCATAAACTAATGGTAAGTTAGTTAAACACAATATCGGCAATTATCAACAGAGGTCGTTAAATAATCAAGTAATGAAATGTGTATAGTCGTTGGACACACGTTGTTTAAATGCATGACGGAATTATGTTTACATACTGTTATAAGACGCGTCCGCTGAAATATAGTATATTGCATTTGCAGAGTAACTATCAATATAATATAAGGAAACAACGGGGAGTCGATAAAGTGAGAGACAAAACACACAACAACTAAAACTATTTAAAATCACATCTTATTTATTCCCCTACTTCCTACTTCCTTTTTTCTTTTCGTATATATTATTCATTGTGTGTGTGTGTGTGTGTGTGTGTGTGTTGTGTGTGTGTTTAAGGTAGGTAAGAGGAAAAGAGGAAAACCCAGAGATTCACTGAGAAAAACATTGATGAGAGAGGCAGAAGTAGCAGGAATCGGCTCCCTCAATGAGATAGAGCTGCTTGGACTGAACCGAGACAAATGGTGAGATTTGATAAAATATCTTTAAAATAATTGAAAACTGCTAGAATACAAATTTGGACAAGAGAAGGAGTATCTTGTCTACGACCTAAGGACTGACTACGGCTCGAAAGGTCAATAGATAGATAGATAGATAGACAGACAGACAGACAGACAGACAGACAGACAGACAGACAGACAGACAGACAGACAGCAGACAGATAGATAGATAGATAGATAGATAGATAGATAGATAGATAGATAGATAGATAGATAGATAGATAGATAGATAGATAGATAGATAGATAGATAGATAGATAGATAGATAGATAGATAGATAGATAGATAGATAGATAGATAGATAGATAGATAGATAGATAGATAGATAGATAGATAGATAGATAGATAGATAGATAGATAGATAGATAGATAGATAGATAGGTAGATAGATAGATAGATAGATAGATTAGATAGATAGATAGATAGTTAGATAGATAGATAGATAGATAGATAGATAGATAGATAGATAGATAGATAGATAGATAGATAGATAGATAGATAGATAGATAGATAGATAGATAGATAGATAGATAGATAGATAGATAGATAGATAGATAGATAGATAGATAGATAGATAGATAGATAGATAGATAGATAGATAGATAGATAGATAGATAGATAGATAGATAGATAGATAGATAGATAGATAGATAGATAGATAGATAGATAGATAGATAGATAGATAGATAGATAGATAGATAGATAGATAGATAGATAGATAGATAGATAGATAGATAGATAGATAGATAGATAGATAGATAGATAGATAGATAGATAGATAGATAGATAGATAGATAGATAGATGTCCCAGGTTCCACAGCAATGTGAATTTCGTTTTTAAAAAGCTGTTTTAGTTACAGTACAAAAAGAAACCTTATCATGATTATATTTTTTGTTGTTGTCATTATGAAATTTCATTATTTCAGGAAGTGATTTCGTTGATCTAGTTATTTTCTAAATTTAATTAATCGTTATCCTAGTAATATTGTAGTGAACGCAGTTTTGTTATACCTCGCAGAGACTTATTATAGACTAAAACAGTACTTTTTACACAATGCACCATAAATATTTGATTGGAATGGAACAGTCAAACAGACGTTTACCATTGATAAGATAGCGCACTTTAGATAAAATGAAACATTTGAAGTGTATAGCCCAAAGACGAACGGATAAGTAAAAAACTGATGGGGCACGGTCAATGCTTTTTCGAAGACAAATAAGGTGATTCAGCAAGAAACATGGTGGACCCAATGTTGGATGCTAAGCTATTTTAAGTAAGAGGCATTTAGCTTTGGAGAAGGAGGTTACAGAAATAAGAGAGTTCATTGATTCATATATTTAGTGAGACAGTTGATGACATTCAGGGGTTCCAGTCTTTCAGATCATTTGGAGAAGGTTAATCTATAGTTGTTTTTTTTTTTTTATTGACATTATTATTTAGTGAGAACTGTTTCCGAGGAAGAATGTTAACTATAGTTAGTAATGTTGGGTGAATAAGGAGGTGCTTAGGTGAGAGATCAAGGCTTAGAGTATATTTCTTTCAGTGGAATAGTTATAAATACAATGTGTGCACATCAGTCATATTTCCGTGTGTATTATTGTATGCTAAATAAAAGAGATTATGTGGATTTAATTATAGAAATTTGGATGTGCCATAACACTGGCGGTGTAACCGTGTAGGCGGATACACACATGTTTAGATCAAAACTATGCGACGACATAGGGTAGAGTAACGACCAGACAAATTTAACATAGAGACAACTAAAGAAGCAAATAAGATATAAAACCGCCGTGATTGACCCAATGTTGACTCCAGGATGCAATTTTAAAATAGCTTAGTGTAGAACTCGTTACAAAGTAGCAAATTGCAAATGACATTAGTTCTTTTCAGGGAATCTTGAACTGAAAGAATGTTAATGTTCACACAATAGTTCAAGGGGGTACACGGATCTCAATCAGAAGTTTGACAAGAAATATCCAGTCACTTCAGGAGAGGAAGATAGGGATATCGAATTACCTCGATACATAAAACGGGAAAAAAGTCCTTGTTTAGGAAGTTTTTTTTCCAGCTCAGAAAGTATCAGATGTGAACCTGACTGATGTGAGTCCAGGTCTTTGTACAAACGTTCTGTCCACAATGAGTGGACAAAGAGAAGCATGAAGTCAGGTTAATTTTTGGTCAACAAACAGGAGTATACAAATAGATACTCATTAGGAGGAACAGAGAACTAGACTAGAATGACAGATAGCCACAGGAACGTAGAAGTTAGCCACAGCAGACAGACAGAGCAAGGAGAGCTAGTTAATCCAGAGTAAGAACTCAGCCTCAGGAGAAAGTTAGAAACATAAGAGATAAAGTTTGATATAAAGATAGCTCAAGATAGAGAGAGTTATAAAACTCAGTGTCAGTGCATGGAGTTAGAGCAGTGAACCAATGAGTATACCTTCATTAGACTAGCCACTATATGAGTAGATGAGGTATATCATCGACGACAGTCTAAAAACTTCAACGGCCAAGACTATTGCCAGATTGAGCAATTAGTTTCAAAGACGATATGGGATATTACAGCTTGACAGTATATATATATATATATATATATATATATATATATATATATATATATATATATATATATATATATATATATAAATATATATATATATATATATACATATATATATATAATAAATGATGAATGACTTAGAACACTTCAGAGTCTGTTCAGTCTTGAATTTATAACGCTGCGTCATAAGCCAAATACGGAAAATGGCTACAGCGATAGCCTAGATACATATACATAATTTCCACAAAGGACATGTTTAATATATATGAAGAAAGTCATAGCCAACACTATGTTTAATGAGTGACTTGTATGTGTAATCACGATATTTATCTAACTGAGTTATGAATTATGAAGTGTAACAAATGAATTGCTTGAGTAAATTCTTTTTTTTCGAGATTTAGACGACAGCATATGAAGTGTCGACAAGAGGTAGGGTTCGATCACAAACGACGGCTTCCGGTTCACCCTGCTTTTAATGGGTACCTGATTTTTTTTCTGGGAAAAGCAAGTCGGCACGGGCTTAATGCCGACCACATTACCCCAAAAATCATGTGCCGAAGGTCTGTAAAATGTATGGTCACTAACACCATATTCCTTATACGCCACTTGGGTCTTTACTTATTATATGAAGTGTCGAACATGAATATGATTTGGAATATTTGTAGATTATGTGTTGTGAATTAATCACGTTGTGTTGAACACTCGGCACACCCACAACCATTTTTAACTTTGGCCTTCGAATTATCCTATTTTTTTTTCAAAATATGTAATGATAACATTAAATATAATTCTAACATTTTAAATTACAACTTTTCAACCACGTTTACTTACATTATATGCCACTTGTGCAAGCTAAAAAATATATTTGTATGTAGTGGAAATAAACAATAAAATGTCGCTCAACAATCCGTTCTTCATTTTTCCTTAATTGTTCTATTTCTGACTAAATCTTGCCTTTTCTTAGACTATGACGGTTTCACTTTATACTTTGATATTCTCATCATTTCTCTAAGAAAGACACGTTTATATTGATTTTACAAATATATGTTTATGTCAAAAAGAATTTTTAGGGAGAAATATGCAATGAGAATAGTTATTTAACATCTTAAGAGAACATTAACGTAGAAAATAGCATATCTTAAATGCAAGCATTGAGATAGAAAGCTGAGTGGACATTGTCATTTGTGCAACCTTCTTCAGCGTTGATGTCTTGTGATCAATCCAACTTGACTCGGTGGCCTGTTTCATGATGGAGGGTAAGAACAACATCATGATGGAGGGTAAGAACAACATCATGATGGAGGGTAATAACAACATCATGATGGAGGGTAAGAACAACATCATGATGGAGGGTAATAACAACATCATGATGGAGGGTTAGATCAAAATCATGATGGAGGGTAAGAACAACATCATGATGGAGGGTAAGAACAACATCATGATGGAGGGTTAGAACAACATCATGATGGAGGGTAAGAACAACATCATGATGGAGGGTAAGAACAACTTCATGACACACGATGATCGCATGGTCACTACCCGTATTTGCGTGTATTCTGATTTTTTTTCCAATAAATGTGCACAGTGGCTGACACACGCCGTCATCAGTAGGATGGATCTTGGTTTGACGTATACGTTATCCTTCTCGCAGGGTGGTTGCCGTACAGAGTTGTTGGTTCTACCCTGTCAATGGATTCTGTCTAGGTGTTCTCCTATACCATTCCTTTCTCCCGATGGTAACTGCTAGGCAGAAGTAGTTTGTTTTTCGGGGTTTTCTTCCCGTCGATCGAGCTCTGAATGCGGCATTTACTTGCATGGCCCCTCCCCTCGCTGGAGATGTGGGTCCCATTTTAAATGGTGCTCTCCTACCGAGTTCTGATAGGATATGCCTTCCATCTGGTCTTTAGTTCATGAGGTCAGATCTGCAGTACCGTTGACATGATGAAACTGACAGTTCTCTCCAAATCGTTACGGTTACTTCATAGTTTCGGTGGTTTTTGTTTTTGTTTTCTTTTGGAACCAAGCAATGAAATCTTCATGAATCAATAGAGGAAGGCATATATTAGATGTAATCTCTAAACTATCAGAAACACGGCGCTCACAAGGAGGTTTTCAGTTTGTTACCAGAGCATCACAGTATCTATACTGTGTTCAAAAAGGTGAAATATGGTAAATTTTCGTACATGCCATATAGATCATGAACATATTTTTAAAAATTGCTAATAATACAAACTGGGGTATGCGATGTTCCTTATCCCTATTGTAAAGTGTAATGGCAAAATGAGCTGGTTTAGCTATATATCTTGAGCATCTGGCATGCTGTAGAGAATTCTGTAAGTGACTGAGAACAGAGGGAGATGGAGACATAGACATATAAACAGATTGCAATATAACGTCAACAAACGGTCTATTCTACTTCACAGAGCTTGAAGAATGACTAATATTACAATGGCTACATAAAGAAGTCTGACAAAATAGTACTCCATGAACACCCCCAACACCCCCTCCCCCCACCTCCCATGGATTATGAGATGAAGAAGAAGAATTAGAACTTCAAAGAACATGTACTTACATATCGCATATACGTATATAAACATTTCAGCTGAATGAATGTAGTAACGAGGAAACAATTGATAAATTTTACGAGTTAAACGAGGCACTTCATAAATGCAACACCATAGTTCTAGGGGATTTTAACGCAAAAGTAGGAAATGAAAGAGTTGAGGAAATAGTTGGTCATTATGGCTTAGGCGAGATGAATTAAAGAGGTGAGAAACTTATTGATTGGGCAAGAACACACAACATGATGATAGGAAACACCAGGTTTAAGCAACATCCAAGACGTCTGTGTACATGGAAAAGCCCAGAGGACAACGCACGTAATCAAATTGATTATATAATGCTAAGCAATATATTTAGAAACAGTCTATTGTGTGTGAAAACTAGACCAGGGGCAGATTGCAATAGTGATCATGTACCAGATGTGGTAAAGCTTAGAGTAAAATTAATAACAACTAAACGAGCCTCGGTTAACATCAAGTTAAATTTAGAACTAAAATCAGACAAGAAACTGCAAGACAAATATAAAATCACAATTCAGAATCGGTACAATGCAATAGAGAAGATACAACGCATTGCTGAACAGTGGGAAATGCTAAAAGAGTCAATGCAACAAACATCAAAAGAGTTCATACCACCAGTGAGGACACATTTAAGAAAGAAATGGATGACAGATGATATTTTGCAGCTAATGGATACAAGAAGAAGAAATAAAGAAAAAAAAGATGAGTATCAGAGATTAAAAAAAGAAATTGTAGCAAAATGCAATGAAGCAAAAGATGCAAGGCTAAAAGAGAGATGCAAAGAGATCGAATTGCAACGAAAAGGAAATGATAAGGCTATATAAAAACAAATTGAGGAATTAACAGGAAGAAAAACGCATTCAAAAACTGGATGTTTAAAATCAAAGGAAGGAGAACTATTGATTGATCAAGAAAACATAAGGGAACGATGGACATAATACATTAAAGATCTTTATAATGATGAACGAACGGAAGTAAATATTAAGGATAATGGAGAAGGACCAGAAATACTTAGAGAAGTGGAAGACGCCTTGATCAATATGAAAGCAGGCAAAGCTCCTGGACCAGATAATATAACTAAAGAAGAGATTGAAGCCATGGGTGATTTTGGAGTAGAAATAATAACAAAAATATTGAATGGTATCTACAACAGTGGATATATACCACACGACATGCTCAAATCAATATTCATAACCCTACTAAAGAAATCGGGTGCGATTGAATAAGATGATCATCGCACAATAAGCCGTATGAATCATATGACTAAGATATTACTAAGAATCATCATGCGAAGAGTACAAAACAAAATCAGTCCAGAATTTAGCGATGTTTTAGAGTTGTTTTGTTAGAGATAAAGGAACAAGCAATGCCATTTATATAATAAGATCTTTAGTAGAAAGAGCCATAGAGGTGAAAACAGATCTATACCTATGTTTCATAGACTACACCAAGGCATTCGACAAAGTAAAGCACCAAGAAATAATCAAAATTTTAGAAAGCATAAATATAGACAGCAAAGATCTAAGAATAAGAAAGAACATGTACTATCATCAAACAGAGGCCATAAGAACTGGAAACCAATTGGGAATGTTTCAACAAATAAAACAAAGTGTTAGACAAGGTTGTGTGCTATCACAAGATTTGTTTACTATTTATAATGAGATTATTGTAAGATCCGTAAGGGGCATGCCTGGAATAACAATTGGAGGTCATAATTATAAATAATCTAAGTTATGCTGATGATACAGTCTTAATCGCTAAGAGTGAACATGAGTTACAATAAATGTTGGACATTATATAGTGAAGGAAAGCAAAAATAAAGGACTCAGCCTTAATAGCAAAAAGACAGAGGTAATGGTAACAACAAAGAAAAAGACATCACCTCAGTGCAAAATAAAGACAAGTGGAACACTATTAAAACAGGTAAATGAATTTAAATATTTGGGAACTTTGTTAACCTCAGACGGAAGATGTACAAAAGAGGTGAGATGCCGAATGGCTCAGGAAAAAGCAGCTTTCCAAAAAATTAGGAAGATACTATGCAATGCATTTTTGACAATAGAAACAAGAAAAAGAGTTCTT
This sequence comes from Megaustenia siamemsis, assembly GCA_032433765.1. Taxonomy (NCBI): domain Eukaryota; kingdom Metazoa; phylum Mollusca; class Gastropoda; order Stylommatophora; family Ariophantidae; genus Megaustenia; species Megaustenia siamemsis. The sequence continues at coordinate 63,134,559 of JAVIAB010000101.1, read as the reverse complement.
AAATGTTAAACATTTAAGCCAGTCTTAACATATGGATGCGAGTCAAGGACAATAGGACAACAGACAAGAAAATCACTGGAGTCTGTAGAAATGTGGTTTTACGGAAGAATATTGAGAATACCATGGACAGCTTAGAAGAGAAATGAAGAGGTTCTGAGAGAGGACAAAGCAAAAAGAGAACTAATTTCCAATATTAGGAAAAATCAATCATCATTTTTTGGCCATGTAATGATAAGAGAACAACTGGAATATATTGTAACAACTGGAAAAATTGAGGGACGGTGAAATAGACGGAAGCAAAGAGAAAAGATAACAGACAGCTTAAGAGAATGGCTTGGCAGTAGGTCAGCAGCAGAAATGATAAATAGCTGCCGAGATAGAAGGTTTTGGAGAGACATGATCACCTACGCCAGTATCCCCGGTACATGATGATGATGATGAATGTAATAATTACAACACATTAATTAATTGCCGAATTTTAATAATTAAAATAGCTCTAAAGTTATCAAAACCTGAAATATAAATGTTAGCAGCGACCTTTACAATAACATATCTCAAAATGTTTGTAACACAAGAATATAGTGATAATTATAGCAATAATTTGTAGATGATTCTACTGCAGCATGCAATATATCAAAATGTATATCTACTGCAAATATCCTGTTAATTAATAGAAGACCTTGTCGCTAGTAAAAGAATGAAAACTGACCTTGTATGGATAAGTCATTCTGCCCACAGACCTTGCCAATATCATTACCATACCATAAAGTTGACTGTTTTCAGAATGAACCTCCCCAGAGATTCTAAACATCGTTGTCAGGCACAGCCATCTGCGACCATGTTGATCATACTCATTGAGTCAATGAGGATATACTCATTTGTATAGAGTGTGTCTCAAACCATGCCAATGGTTAAACATTTTTAACCGCTTTAACCTCAATGGTCAAACTACGTGTGATCAATACCACTGTCTTCCTTCGTAGTTCTGCCACCGACATAAGCCGTGTAAGCGCACAAGCTCAGTACGTACCAAATAGCAGATCCATCTGTGTAAATAACTGCTCGTATCATAAGAGTTCTCGAAAATCAAGGCCTGAACTTATGTCTCAACGCCCTCTAGGGTTTGTTGTCTATATGCTCTATCTAGTGAGATGAGGAGAAGAATGGGCGTACTTCACGTCGATGACACTCATACTCATTCTTCTCCAGGTTCTATGTCACCGATTGAACACACATGCTGAACAAAATTCGTAGCCTGCACCTCCATGATTTTCCTCTTTTTAACAAGCTGCCTTTTGTAGCACACACTCATTGCATAGCGGATGATGTGGGTCAGCAATCATTCACAGGTGGGAACATGCTCGGAACATTTTATTGTGTCTGCCATGGCTGGAAAATCGAGGAGGTAACACATTTCCCTACAAACAGTATATGTTGTACACCCACGGACGAAACTGAGGACCAGGATCGTCTGTGCATTCTCAATCACAGGCAGTACCAAACCTAGTATAAGAGAACAAGATGAAGCTGCTTAATTTGTATTGATGTCATGACCCTCATTGCAGCTAGTCATCGACTTTAAAAGCCACATGATCTACATGCGTGGTAAAGAGCTAGGATCCTCTCTAACATGTAACTGTATATCCTGCAGTAAGGTTGAGAAGCTCGTCAACGATTATTCCGATTATTTTGTTGCAATTGTTAACGATGTCGATCACCTTCTTTTTCTCTGTAATATATTATGTGTGGTTGCTTCTTGAACATTTTCTGAGTTCTATTTACAAGTCGTTCTCCTACCAATTTAGATTTAAAACGAAAAGAAATCCAGTGCAGTGGTAGCACTTTCTTCAAATAAACTCCAATTGAAAAGTAGGTCTCAAACAAACAATCAATAATTTTGACATTTGAGGTAGTGAAGAAACCACAGATAATTTTGCAATGGGCTGCTATACAGTTAAATAAATGACGTAACGACTTTTATAACACGTTTAGAACTGCGCAAATCAAATATCTTAATACGTTAGTTCAAATTCCTTATCATAATACTTACGAATTGTGGCGAATTTGTGTAATCCGTAGCCTATAACGAAGACAACATTACACTTCAAATTAGAAAACACATTGCTGGAAGAAAACATTACACGTCAAATTAGACAACACATTGCTGGAAGAAAACATTATATGTCAAATTAGACAACACATTGCTGGAAGAAAACATTACACGTCAAATTAGACAACACATTGCTGGAAGAAAACATTACACGTCAAATTAGACAACACATTGCAGGAAGAAAACATTACACGTCAAATTAGACAACACATTGCTGGAAGAAAACATTACACGTCAAATTAGACAACACATTGCTGGAAGAAAACATTACACGTCAAATTAGAGAACACATTGCTGGAAGAAAACATTACACTTCAAATTAGACAACACATTGCTTGAAGAAAACATTACACGTCAAATTAGACAACACATTGCTGGAAGAAAACATTACACGTCAAATTAGAAAACACATTGCTGGAAGAAAACATTACACGTCAAATTAGAAAACACATTGCTAAAAAGAAAATCTTAAACACAATCCCAGTGTTAAAGTGAAAAGTAACACGTCGCTAAATCGGACACGCTGAAACGCTAATCTAAAAATCTACTAAACATTATTTACAAAGTAAACTAAATTCATGTTTAGGACAAACTTATACACGACAAACTGTAATAAGTCAATTAATATTTAAAAGTATGCGTACGTCGTTGTCGATATTAAAATGTATATATGTTATACAATATAAGCATACAAAATCATCGCTACAAAATTGAGTTAAAACACATATTTAAAATAGTAAAAAAAAATAGCGATACTCAACACGATTAACTAGAATGCTTAGCAACTATAAATGAACTAAAATAATGCTGTTAAAGAATACCGAAGATACACATCTAAAAAAGCAACTAAAACATAGAAAAATTACATATTTTTTTAAAATACTTCTCTGAGAAAACAGTTTAAAATGTTATTACAGATATTGTGAAACAGTTCTAAAAATAAATTAAAACCCATAGCTAAAACGGATACATTTTTAAAAACATGTCTAATACATAATTAAATCTCATCGCCGTGAAAGCTATGAAAATGTATTTAAAATGTATACATATAGTATGTGTGTGTATATATATATATATATATATATATATATATATATATATATAAATATATATACGTAACTTATTAGTTCAGTGTCGCTTTTCATTTTCTTTTGTCTCTGCTATATAAATGTGTTTTTAACAAGTAGTTATATGTCTTAAATACAATCTAATTGTTTTTGAGATTTTCATTTTTATTCATGTTTTTTAGCTGATTTTATAGACAATGTGTTTAATACTTGTTTTACATCGATTTCTTGTCCATATTTTATATCTTTCAGTGAGCTTAGTTGTTATAACTAAGTACTTATATATTATAACAAATGGCATCTTTGGCACAATGTTCTAACAATAAATACCAACTGATATAACACACCATTCATCATCATCATGTGTCATACCGGTTGGCGTAGGCGATCATGTCCTTCCGCAATCTTCTATCTACAGTGCATCGTATCATCTCTATTGTTGACTGTTTTCCATGACATGACACCAAAATATCCAATATTTTCTCTCTTTGTCGTCCACGATCTCTCTTTCCTTTAATTTTGCCAGTTGTAACCAATTATTCCAACTTTCCTCTTCTCATGATGTGCCCGAATAAACGTTGATTGTTTCTTTCTGATGTTTTTTAGGAGCTCCCTTTTTGTGCTGACATAACAATATACGTTTGAAAAGATACTCAATATAATCTTTAGCAATGCATATCCCCAAAATATTGGGACATCACTCTAATAATAACAAATAATTGTTCCCACAGCTGACCCGAAGGTAGGAAATATAATCGAAAAACACTCCAAGATAGGTAACATTTTCAGCTACAGAAGCTATAGACGGCTGACACAACTACCCAATACTGCGCCTGCTTGCAAAAACTGAAAATGTTATGCTAGCTGGTGTGTTCTTAGATTATATTTATTGTCCGTGGGCTATAGCTGTGGTTGCTCCTACCGAAGTTTGACTTAATATTCTAATAATAACTGCAAATTGCTTTCACTAAAGTTTGATTTAACGTTGAAATATTAATTACTAGTTGTTGTCGCCAAAATGTAATTCATCGCTCTAATAATAACCATGAGCTGCACAACGTTAAGTTTCTTTCACACAAAGCAAGTATACCTATATTGAACATAAGTTGTTAATACAGTAAAGTCTCGATTATCCGGAATGCTCGGGGAAGAACCCATTCTGGATAATTGAATGTTTCTGGATAATCGTGTGTAAGAAAACCAAACTCAAAATTTATGAAAAAACAACTTCAAAACCCTAAATCTAAGGACATTGCACAAATGTCTGAGACAAACTAACGTCAAACTCTGTATCTTACTCTTTTTGAATTTCCAGTCGGTAATTTTTGAACCCCTCCCCCTTTCTTCTCACCATCTCTATGTCACTGCACGCCGGCTGCTCAACCTTTGATTTATAATCATCAAAGTTATGGGCTCTTCAATTTTCACAAACAATACGTCTGCTTCTAATGTTCGGTCAGACTGTCAAACGCCATATTTTTGACAAATTCATGACCAACTTTAGATCTAAAGCAGGCTATGAGAAAATTAAGCAAATTTGTAAAATCATGTAGATAAGTGTTTTTGGCACGACTAAGATTTCCCGACAAAAACATTTAGTCGGGGGAAAAAGTGAAGATATAGACTGTCTGTCGCTTTTACTTGGAATATTTGGAGACACAATGTCTGGATTGAATAAAATATGTTCGCTCCTATTTGAAGTATATTACTGTAAATACACTATTGTAAACGCAATATTGTGTAATGATAGAGCCTGTAGAAGTAAGCGCAGCGCACAAACCGTGTTGTAGCGTTTTCGATTTCCGGATAAAGGCATTTAATTTAACTGAAAAAAACATGATTCAAGCTTTCTCCCTATAATAATTAAAAAAAAAAAGTCCGTTAAATTGAGAATTCCGGATTATTGAGTACCGCATAATCGAGACTTTACTGTAATAAGCTCCTGGACCAGTTATTATAACGAAAGATGATATTGAAGCTATTGATGATTTTGGAAAAGAAAATATAACAAAAATATTGAAATATATCTACAACAACAGATATATACCAGAAGACCTGCAAAGTTCAATATTCATATCCCTAACAAAGAAATCTGGTGTGATGGAATGCAATGATCAGCGCACATTAAGCCTTATGAGTCATATGTCTAACATATTACTAAGAATCATCATGCGAAGAGTGCAAAACAAAATCAGGACAGAAATTAGCGACGAACAGTGTGGTTTTGTTGGAAGGAAAGGAAAGAACAATGCCATATACATCATATGATCTTTAGTAGAATAAGTCATGGAGGTGAAACAGATCTATACCCGTATTTCATAGATTATACAAAAGCATTTGACAAAGTAAAGCACCAAGAAATAATCACAATTTTAGAAGTCATAAACGTAGACAGCAACGATCTAAGAATAATAAAGAACATGTACTGGCAACAGACAGCGGCCATAAGAACTGGAAACCAATTGGGAATGTTTCAACAGATTGCAAGTTGTATACTGTCACCAGATTTATTTAATATGTTTTATAATATTACTATTAGATCCATAAGGGGCATGCTTGAAATAACAATCGGAGGCCATAATTTAATAATCTTAGGTATGCTGATGAGACAGTTTTAATCGCTAAGAGTGAAAATGAGTTACACGAAATGTTAGACATTATAGTGAAAGAAAACACAAATAGAGAACTCATCCTTAAGAGATAAAAGACAGAAGTAATGGTAACAACAAAGAAAAAGACATCACTGCAGTGTTTACTAAAGATAAATATAACACTTTTACAACAGGTAAATGAATTTAAATATATGGAAACATTGTTAACCTCATATGTAGGTGTACAACAGATGTGAGACGCAGAATCACAAAATCTGGATCTCTAGAAATGTGTTTTACAGAAGAATGTTGAGAATACCATGGACAATTAAGAAGAGTAATGAAAAAAATAAATGTAATTCTGAAAGAAGAAAATCAAAACAAAAAGAGAGATAATTGCCAATATTAGGAAGAAACAATCATCATTTTATGGCGATATAATGAGAAGATAACAGCTGGGATATATTGTGACAACTGGAAAAATTGAAAGACGAAGAGGTAGAGGGAAGCAAAGAAAAGAAACACAAGACAGCTGAAATAAATGGCTTGGCAGAAGGTCAACAACGGTAATACAACAACAATGATAAATATGTGTCGAGATCGAAAGTTGTGGAAGAGACTTGATCACCTACGCCAGCAGACATGGTACTTGATGTTGTTAATGAAACCCCAATAGTTTTCTTCTCCAGTGATATCTACTTCTATGCATTTAGACTTTTAGATCAGCCTCGGTCATAGAATAAGAAAGTTTGAAGAATTCACCGGTTTCTTATACATTGCCATGAAGAGCTGTTTCTGAGAGTCAATTGTGTGTTCTTATGTGGTTGAGAGTGCTGATGTCATTTAAGACAAGCTCTGTTTACCGGTAAGCTCCATTATCACATGTTACATTCATTCAGTCCTACATTGTGCATGTGTGCTCTGTGGACACATCTTCAAAACTGACACTCTTTCCACTATACTCTGGCTAGTTCTATATCTTAAAACTACTTCTACCGTGTGTATACCAGTGAACAATTGTTTTCTCCTGCGAGTTAGGTTGTGTGTGTAGGCTTGTGTCACGGCCCAGTGAAAGTATCTCTAACTCCCAGCGGTCATGATCAGTGGAAGCGCGATAAAAAAAAAAAAAGAAAATAATTTTGAAATAAGTTGATTACAAGAAATCAATATAATACATCTTTTAGTACATACACATACTATTTTCGTTATTTCATGTACACAGTTGCTGCACATGAATAGTGTACAAATTCGACTTACATAGCACATATTTGAAATCATCGACTTACATAACACATATTTGAAAACATCGACTTACATAACACATATTTGAAAACATCTGTAATATGAAACATTACATTTGAATTATAGACAAAAATGCTGTTCATTTGTTGATTCAATTGAAACATCACAAATTAAGCACATTTATTCAAGTTACTTAATATGTATTCTTTAGCTCACTTACCATTTTTTGCTATATCCACATTCAGCTTTTATTCTCCGCCTACTGTTTTTTTCGCGGTCTTAAAGCTTCTGTGTCCTTCTGCTGAGCACTGATTGCTGAGTAGAAGAATTGACCCGTTGCAATTAGTGGAGTTTTATAGGTACCCATTATATCGTAACAATGACACACAGTTTGCAATCTGATAGTTCATGTAGGTTGCTAATTATACCCACTCGCAATCCATCATGTTAGCCGCGCAATACATCACTGTTCCTTTTAGTTAGAGTTAACATTACATCGATCTGTTCACAGCTTTATATCTGCAACTGTCATCATCAGATGTCAAAGTATATGTCTGCTTACGATACAATTAGTTTAATTTTCTTGCGCCTATCAAGTTGATCTTGGTCCTCGGAATCCAACACTTCGCTCGCAAGGGAGAACAGACCCATAGCCCCTTTTCGTACTCTACATCTGATATGGTTATATTCTTTTCACTCACTTCTTTAATTAATGTAAATCACTTTCACTCTTACTTGTGTCTCATCTTTATTCCTTGCCGCGTTATCATTATCTTCGTTTCTCCACCTGTTTCCCTTTGCCACCTTTGGTTCCTCTTTTTTCCAACAAATCTATTAGGCCCCTCATTCCATCCATCTCAGGACATCCTTTCTCATTGTACCCAATGTTTGATTTTGTTTTGGCCGTGATAAACAGGCACACGGATCCTGGACATTTTTCCTGTCACTGTAAGTGCGACTCCATGTTTCTATTGTCTCACATGTGCATCCTGAAATATGCACTAGGTTGTCGTATTTGTTTTTGTATTAGAGTTTCTTGTTTTGTAAATCATGAGGCTTTTTTATTCGGGAACGTCGTAGTTATTACCTCGTCTCTCTACAAATTTAGTTCGATGGGTTCCGTTAGTACGACATCGGTAGCTCCTTAGGCCCAGTTGCGGTGCTCCCTGCCGAGCTGAATGATTGCTTTGGTTAGCCACTTTTCTCCGCTTTATTTCTGTCCAATCCGTGCCAGCTCTAATGTCATTCAGATCACACACTCTCCTTATGGACTCCTCCGACTCGGCCATCCATGGTTTTCCACACCTGAGGTGCCCGAACTGTGTCGTGCCCAATTGTGAGTGCAAAGGGTGATTTATGTTCCTTAACACATACAGATATTACCTGACCGTAGCAGATCCGTGTCACACTACAATGATCGGTAAGTCAAGTACGTACCTCATTGAACCGATAGGTGTATCTATGGTGCATCCGTGAACTGCCCGTATGCCTTCATTCTGAACCCTTTCCAACATTGCGATCTGCATTGACAAGAGAGTGAACATACATAACCATAATCCAGTACTGAGAGCACCACAGCCTGCATGAGCGAGAATAGTCACGATTGCTGGAGGTTCGCCTTACCCATGATCTTGATCGCGCTGACACCTCTCCTTGCCTTTTGAATGACATTGTTCACGTGTTGATTGAAAGAAAGGGACCTATCAAATGATATACCCATATATTTAATAGTCGGACTTCCCACGATCGTTGTACCTTTGCAGTTTATAACTGGGAGGGTGTCTTTAACTATTCTGTTGTTTAGCAAGGTTTATTTGAGTTAATCAGTGCATTGAAGTTATTGCATCAGTTATCTGGTCCACGCCTTCCTGTAATTGCCAAGCCATATTTGCTATGTCGCTACCTTCTGCATACGTCATTACGTCGTGTTACACTGACAGTGAATATATCAAACAAAGCAGGTGATAACGGCGATCCTTGAGGCTATCCCGGAGACATAGCATGGTTCAGATGCCCGGGTGCCGAAACGTAGCGCCGCTTCGCACCAGTACCGATACCACTCAGCGCACGAGTCGTGGGTCCAAGCCTGTTTCACTAACCAGGTGTAGGAGTATACCACAGATCACTCGATTGTATGTATCATCAAGACTTAGAATTCGATCATCTATAAGGATAGTGCTTTATTTCGCAGACAGGGCAATGATTGGTGTTTTGTGGCATACAAAAATTACAGAGAAGTGGCTTGGAAATCTGGCAAACTGCGATGACGACGATAACATGGTTGGTTACACATGCCGTGAATGGTGCAATCTTGGTAACTGACTCGCAAAGCCTGCTATAGATGTTTGCAGGGGAAGTGATAAAAAATTGGAACAATTTGAATTACCCTCTGTGTCTAAAAAATAAAAAACTCTCTGAATGATCCTCTTTGTCTAGAAAAATAAAATCTCTGAATGACCATCTCTAAATAGAAATCTCTGAATACATAACCCCTCCCTTGAAACAGGTGGAAAAACAGAAAATAACAACGGCTTCTAGAAAAGTCAAGACAAACGTCGGCTTTCTTAAGGATGGAGAAGATTTGATAGTATTCTCTTTTGAACATTGGACATTACTAGAAATGTCTACATTGTTATGTACTAAAACTGACATATGAATGTGAATCCTGGACAATTGAGACAGGAGTATCGATTAATTGTAGGTCAAAGAAATGTTTTTTTTGTTTTTTTGTTTCAAAATAATATTGAGAATACCAGGTAAAAACAAACATAGTTCATCATCATCAATTGGTGCATTCTCTGTATCAAAGTTTGGTTACCAAGGAGTGCCACTGTGCACTGTCTCTTGATATAATGGTTCAGGTTGTCATAGGTTGAATGATCCATCTTTTGATTTAACTCGTCAATATAAGTCTTCGTCTCACTATTAAACCCTGCTTTTTTCATTCCAAGATTACATTTAGTAGGCTTTCGTGTCTTTTAATATTCCACAAAATCAAATTTATTTTGTTTGAATTGGATTTAATAGTTCAATTCTCACTCTTAATTGTTTTAAAAGTGCATAATTTGTTTTCTTTTCCTTCCATTCAATTCTTAATCTTTTCTTATATAAATCCACATTTCAAGGGCTTCAATTTTTCTGTTCCGTTTACTTGTCTAATGTATAACAATACAAGGATGTTGAGGAGATATACTATTTTGTTATTCTTAGTTTTAGCGCTGTTTTTATGTCTTGATGTTATTTTAATTTTTCATGACATTAAAATAAACTTTTTGCCATAGCTATACTTTTGTTTCTTTTAGTTTTCCATTTCCGATCACTGGTTGTAGTATGCCCAAGGTAGTTGTAGCTCTGAACTGTCTCCAGGTCTGCTCCTTCAATTTTGATATCCACTTGTAGGTTTTGAGTATTATCTTTGTTTACGATCATATGCTTGTAGTCTTTTTGATATTCATATCTAATACATATGTTTGCTAATCATGTTTATTTCATTAATTATTTGTTGTAGATTTGTAGGCTTTTCTGCTAGTAGTACAGTATCATCAGCATATCTTAGGTTATTGCATATATATATATCCATTAATGTTTAGGCATGACATCCTTGTCTTACTCCTATTTTTATATCAATGTGTTCTCTTTATTATATGTTATTATTGTTGTTTGCACACAGTATACATTACATATTTGTCGTTTGTCTGTATCATCGAGATGTATATCTTTTGGGCAGTATATAAGCTGTTCATGGTGTATTCCATCAAAGGATTTGGTGTGCAGGCATATATTGGTTTGTTTACTTCTGTGTTTTTTTTTTCGATTAATGACCTCATGCAGAATATGGCTTCTTTTGTATCACTGGTTATTGTTATTGGTTATGGAAGCCCCGGTATCACTGCAAACGAATTAAAATCCATAATTGCTCAACCGCCCGTGCCAGTGGAATCATCCGAATTACTAACTCATCTCCCAAACAAAGAAAGGTAACTGTAGTCCCCATCGTAGCAGTCTCACCACACGCCAAAAGACATAAGGCGAAACCGCGCAGAAATTGAACACAGCCAACTGTTCCCTGTCATACGATATCATCATTCATCGTAAACAAGCGGGGTATCAAAACAGGATCAAAACGTATCACTATTTTTACCTAAATCCAAATGGCTTCTCTTCTAATTCAATATTGATTTTATTGTGAATCCTTCCTTGTATAACTTTTAGCAAGATTTTCTTTTTACATGCTTCATTAAGCTTATTGTTCTGGAATCAATGCATTCAACTGCACCGTTCCTTTTTGGCAATGCAATGAAAGTTATTGTTTTTAGTTCATTTGATATGTATCATGGATGGTATATGAATGTTATCACCATAATGCCATAAACTTCTAGTACTTGTATCATCTCTATTTATATGATGTCAGATCCTCCTGCTTTTCCTTTTTTCATTGTGTGTATAGCTTTTTCCAGATTGTAAGATTATAAAGCCTGATGTACATATCATAATTGGTTGCTTGTATCTTTGATCATGAGATAAATGTGTTATATATTCCTGCCATCTATCTATCTATTATATCTTTATTGTCTGTTTGCATTCTTCCTTTTACTGTCTGCAATGCTTCCTCTTTCTGTAGCTTTTTTATTTTGATTTGTCATTCTCTCTCTATTTGTGTGTGCATCCCTCTTATATCGTGTTTACTTTCCATATTTTCGATGTCTACCCATCTTTATGTCTACCTTTCCTTTCTGAAAATTTTGGATATTTCATTATCTTTTTTCTTGTATTTGGCAGTGTTCTTCGCTTGTCTTCTTTCTTCCATTATTTCTTAGATGGTCTTAGTTATACATCTTTCTTTTTTGTTCCTTATTTTGTGGAAGATGTCGCAAGTTTCTGATATGCCTTTCTTTATGCATTGCCATTTTTTTAACGTTTTCATCAGGATTTTATTTTCTGTACTGCTTAGTTCCATCGTCTAGCAATTTTTTAAATATGTATTATTTACTTGTATTGTATAAGTATCATTATCATCTTTCTAAAAAAAATTAAAGCTGTTATATCAAGTGGTATTGCTGATATAATTAGTTGTTTATTTGCTTCTCTTTAGTTTGATTTTATTTATTATATTCACATGATTGTGATCTGAGTTAATATCTCCTCTTGGGTAGGTTTTGGCTTTCTTTATCTGTTATAGAACCTATCTTTATTCATTATGTAATCTATTTGATTCCTCTCTTCTTATCTGCAGGGCTTTTCCATGTGTATAGTTTTCGTTTCTCTTGCTCAAAGCAGGTGTTACATATTAGCCTGTTTTCTTCCCAATATTGGAATTAATCTTACTCCTCTTGAAAAGAGTTGTTTTTTAAATTAGTATCATCATTACATCACTCTGGAAACATCCATAGGTGTTTCGATTTTATCCTAAAAATGTTAATCACCACAGAGTGTCATTTCGGTGTTGGTTGACAAATTCTCTACATTCGTCTAGGATATGCTCTATTGTGTAATACCGGTTTTCAATTACAGTTCACACAATCCAGATAGCCTCGTATGTGTGCTTCTGATAAAGTCGTTTGTTCGATCAAAAACTGGTAGATTGCTAATGGCATGTACCGGATCCATTGGTTGTCCAGCAGCTAATATTGTCAAAACGGCCAGTCTGTCTGTTCTGTCGTTGCCTTCAACACCTGCATGGCCTGGGACATACGTAGAAGTGATACTGAAAATCTTGGTTCTCTGTATTGATCCCAACAATTGACGACGAATTTAGACTGACTCTGCTTTGCGGATTATGTTCATTGAGTCACTCAGCACACACACACGAATACACTCTTGACTTTCCATCCAATCAAAAGCCTTCGCCACTGCCGTTGTTTCCACGTCAATCGTATGGTCGTCATTGCGTAGAGCCAGATATCCTTTCACGGCTGTAAAAACGGCACTATTTTCCCCAGTTTAAAACGAAAAAAAAATGACGTGACTTCATTCCACTATTATCTACATCGAAAATAAAAAAAAAATTAATGAGGACATTCTGAAATATAATAATGCAAACATTATAATGTTAAAATAATTATTTCATTTCCGGGAATATGAGGAAGCAATACTTGATGGTATGATCACATGATTGTGATCTGAGTTAATATCTCCTCTTGGGTAGGTTTTGGCTTTCTTTATCTGTTATAGAACCTATCTTTATTCATTATGTAATCTATTTGATTCCTCTCTTCTTATCTGCAGGGCTTTTCCATGTGTATAGTTTTCGTTTCTCTTGCTCAAAGCAGGTGTTACATATTAGCCTGTTTTCTTCCCAATATTGGAATTAATCTTACTCCTCTTGAAAAGAGTTGTTTTTTAAATTAGTATCATCATTACATCACTCTGGAAACATCCATAGGTGTTTCGATTTTATCCTAAAAATGTTAAAAAATTAATGAGGACATTCTGAAATATAATAATGCAAACATTATAATGTTAAAATAATTATTTCATTTCCGGGAATATGAGGAAGCAATACTTGATGGTATGATTCACATGATTGTGATCTGAGTTAATATCTCCTCTTGGAGATTATTTTAACATTATAATGTTAAAATAATTATTTCATTTCCGGCATATGTGGGAATATGAGGAAGCAATACTTGATGGCCATAATAGAACGGCTGGAATGTGTGACCACAGATACAACTGAGCCGCGATAGCTCAGTGGTTAGTTAACTGGACTGCAAAGGAAGACATGTCGAGTTCGATCCTATTCAACGGTTTCAATGTTCTCCCAGCCTTAAATGGGTACCGGGTGTTCTTCTGGGAAAGTAAAGCGGCACTGACGTAATACCACCCACGTTATAAAAAAAAAATCATGATCCGAATGTCTATAAACAGTGCGATCACTACACCATATATACTATACGTCATTGCGGGTCATCATCATTGCACTTCAAACATGTCCATAAGTGTTCAGATCCCCTCCACAGCATGTCCCGCAGAGTCCAGCGACTGACGACTCCAGTTCTGTGTTGGTTTATAAGTCTCCTTATACGCCAAATAATTCTTTCGTTTCTGGCTGTGCCCATGTTAATTTTATTCATTCGTAGGAGTGACGTTATATGATGGTTGTTGAAGCCATGTGCCCTCCCCACATCTCGGAGGACATTGATGATGTCCGCCCGATCCAGAGGTTGATCGTCTTCAACATTAGCGCTGCTAGTCAACATTCCCGCTCTTTCATTTCCCCGTATTCCCACATGCCCTGGGACGTAGACAAAGGTGACTTTGCGTTTTTTTTTTAATGTTCTAATGACTCTACCAAATGCATGCTTATAAAGCCGGCCTCCACTTTATTTATCATCCTCATCGAATCACTCAGTATGCTGGCGTGGGTGTAGTCTTGTGGCTCTAACCAGATAAATGCCCTGGCGAAGGCCATCACCTCCATCGTCATACTACTCGTGTCATAACGTTTTTTTACCACTGTTTTCCTTGACTATTCTGCCTGCCGTGTGTGTTGTAAATGCCCATGCACTCCGTTGGTGTATTATTTCAGATCCGTCTGTATAGATGGTTGCATTATTCTCATCGGTGTTATCCAAGATGAGACCGTTGACCTTCGCATTGACCACGACTGAGTTCTGATCCCTACATATCCTGTCAAGTGTGAAAGTACACAAGAATGTTCCCCTGAATGACGTAGGCACCGGTATCCACTCCTCACCAGCGTTTATATTGGTAAGTCCACATATCTCTTTGATGATATCTACTGCTCCTCCCACCCATTATTTGCCTCTTTTTAGCCTGACATCCTTACCTGTGTTGAGCTCATGATGCAATGGATGCTTTTTATCTGCACTTATCTTCGGGTATGTTCGTGCCCTCCAGATCTTGATCCTTTCATCCATAGTTGGAAAGTCGAGAAGATACACCATCGCTGCACAGGGAGTTTCCCTCATACACACCAAGATTATGCTCTTATTTTCATTATGTTTTTATTCTCCAGCCTGTCAATTTGAGTCGTACTGACAGTAAGATTTGCCAGGGTATACACGATTGGTGCGAGGACTAGTCCCTGGAACATAATGGTAAGTAGCCTCTACTCGATGCTGGTAGTTGATATGACCATCAAGGCGGTTAATCCTTTGCGGGTTTGTTATCACATGGTCTACGTAGTCCCGAATACACAGCTGCGATCAAACTTAACTCCTAGATACGTCATCAACCTGTCCCTGGTCACCTCATCAGCTCCCATTCGTACCACCGGTAGTTCTGTGTTAACGATATGATTGTTAACTGGCGACAATGGTAAGTCTTGTGGCAGCCCTGGACAAATGGATGTTTACTCAGATAACCAACTTCCACATTTGAGTATCGCTTTCCTCTGAAACAGTGCAGCAGCGATCCATATAATGAGGAAGATGTGCACCGCCAGTTTGAGGAGCATGTGCATGAGGTATTCAAACGGTACGCTGTTGTATGCATCCTCCAGATCTTTAGCAGCAACATACTTCACCTCTCTTTTGTGGTAGCCTTCGAAGACGTCATATGCAAAGACTGTCACATTTAGCCATGCCTCTTTGTTATATCTATAACCCTCAAGCGTGGAAGGGAATGCGCATATCTGTTCAAGGTGACAGCTGAGTACACAGGCAACTATTTTCGCCAGTAGTTTTGTCCGCAGTATTCTGCATCGTGGAGAGTATGTAGGTACTGATCTGAGAATAGTCCTTGTTTGACTTTGGTAGAGGTAGTGGTTTATAGTTTTATTTTCATTTTATGACATTATATCCACATGCTTCGTAAACTGGGTAACATGTTGGAAGTTGACTTGGGCTAATTTTCGTCCTTACAGTCAAGAATCGACATTTCTTATTCAGTTACCCTGGAATCTATGTGATGGTGGCTATTGGTAGTACAAGAACATAATTTTATAGCTGGAATAAAAGTAAATAGTCGTACTTGTGGAGGAAAATGTGATTGCAGAGGTTCTTTTTTCTTCTTCTTCTAACTGTTTAGCTCCCAGTAGAGCATAGGTCTTCAACAAACACTTTCCAAGTCGTTCTGTTTTTTGCCATTTTTTGGGATTCCAAAAAGGGCCTGTTGTGTAATACTCTCAGTTGGCTTCTGCAGTGTGTGTACTATCCAGCGCCATCGTCTTCGCTGTATCTCTTTATCCACTGGTATTTGACTGGTACATTTCCATAATTCTATGTTAGGGATTTTGTCCTGTCATTTTCATCATTTTATTCTGTGTAAGCATCCATTTAATGAACGTCTGTATCTTTATGATTGTCAATCATGTTGTTCTCCATCTTTCACAGCCATATAATAGGACCGACTTAACATTTTATTGCGGAGGTTAGGGCAGCCTAAACTAACTTTAATGTTCCCTGTTTTTTTGTCTCATGTATTTTCTTTTAAATTTTGTGTTACTTATTTAACCTTAATTTGCATTATATTTGTATATTGCACTTGGACTTCCGTTTCCAAGATGGCGGAACTGAGTCACGTTCTCTCTATCGCTGCAGAAATTCCGTTGGATTCTTATCAACTTCGGGTTTCCGTTTCAATTTTCTGCATTCCAGTCGAAATGATGTTCTACTTGTTATATCTGCGCCATTGAATTGGCGTTGCACGCACAACAATGCTCCGTTTTGACAATTCAAGTGTTGTGAATGAGCCTTCCAACGTCTAATGTTGATCTGCGTTTTACGTCACACTAAGTGCTGTTCAGTGACCATTTGATGGAGATGGTTGACGTAAGTTATTTACAAGTTACAACGCATTAATGTGGTGGGCTCCGCCAAGTCAGCGTCTTCGGGAAGTTTGTACCATGTTTCGTTCGTTGTAGACTGCATTCACTAGAGTAATCATGAATACATGGGTGCAGACATTTTGTGCGTGCTACGTCATCATAATGGATCATCGTGTGTCCCAAGACCGACCATGCGCTAATCTTGCGATCTTGCGTTTGGTGTGCATCGGGGATAATCTGACGACGAACTGTGTTTTGTATGTTCGGAGTTGGAGTTAAACACGATGTCCTAACATCATCAAGTGCCATACATTTACTATGACGATCATCATTTTCAGGAGGACGTGATCTTCCGGGCAATGTGATGGATAGGCGGCAGGAACCATTGAAGGCTATGTCTGCAAAGTGTTCCTTGTTGCAGTTCCCTCATGTTCCAAGTCCGGCTTGTTGCAGGAGCTACTGAGTTAAGTGCTCTGTGCACACCGTGAGCTGTGTGTCTCATCCATTTTGATCATGTTTTGATACTCCAATTGTGTACGATGAATGATGATATCGTATGACAGGGAACAGTTGGCTGTGTTCACTTTCTGTGCGGTTTCGCCTTATGTCTTTTGGCGTGTGTTGAGACTGCTATGATGGGGACTACAGTTGCCTTTCTTTGTTTGGAAGATGAGTTATAATTCGGATGATTCCACTGGCACGGGCGGTTGAGCAATTATGGATTTTAATTCGCTTGCAGTGATACCGAGGCCTTCCATAACCAATACACAAAAACGAATATATATATATATATATATATATATATATATATATATATCATCATTATCAACATCATCATGTGCCTTACCGGTGGGCGTAGGTGATCATGTCCCTCCACAATTTTCTATTTACAGTGCATCGTATCAGTTCTGTTGTTGACTGTTTTCCATGCCATGACACCAAGCTATCCAGTATTTTCTCTCTTTGTCGCCCGCGATCGTTCTTTCCTTTTATTTTGCCAGTTGTAACCAAGTATTCCAACTTTCCTCTTCTCATGATGTGCCAGAAAAATGATGATTGCTTCTTTTCGATGTTTTTTAAGAGCTCCCTTTTTGTGTTGGCCTCTTTGAGAACTTCCTCATTGGTCTTTTTAGCTGTCCAGGGAACTTTCAACATTCTTCTGAGAAATCCCATCTCTGTGGCCTCTAATCGACTTTTCATTTGTTTGTCTACTGTCCATGATTCGCTCCCATAGGTCACAATTGGTTCTATATAGCACCGATGAACTCTCTTTCTCATTTTTATTGACATAGATTTGTTGCATAATATATTTTTCATTTTCTGAAATGCCATTTTGGCCTGAGCTATTCTGCTTTTTATTTCTGTGGTGCATCTTCCATCCGATGTTATTATTGTGCCCAAGTATTTGACGCGTTGCATTTGTTTAGATTTGTCTTGTTTATTTTTATGCTGCATAATGGTGGTGATTGTTTCTTCGATATAACCATTACTTCTGTTTTCTTACTATTCAGACTGAGACCTTTCTTGTTGCTTTCTTTTACTATTATGTCTATCATTTCTTGTAGTTTGTTCTCTGTCTCTGCTATTAAGACTGTGTCATCTGCATATCGCAAATTATTTATGTTGTGACCGTTGACTTCAATTCCTTTTTTGTCTACTATTGATCTCATAATATATTCGCTGTAAAGTGAAAACAATACCGGTGACAGAACACAGCCTTGTCTGACTCCTTGTTTTATATATTGGAATTGTCCTGTTTGGTTGTTAATTCATATAGCTGCTGTTTGTTCCATGTACATGTTTTTGATGATTCGCAGATCCTTGCCATCAATGTTTAATTTCTCCAACATATTGATTATTTCCACATGCTTTACCTTGGCAAATGCTTTTGTGTAGTCTATAAAGCACATTTATAGATCTTTCTTTACCTCTATAGATCTTTCTATCAATGTTCTTAAGATGTATATTGCATTATTGGTGTCCTTTCCTTCCACAAGTCCACATTGTTCCTCACTTATTTCTGGTTTTATTTTGTTCCTTACACGTTTCATGATTATTCTTAGTAATATTTTAGTCATATGGCTCATGAGACTAATATTGCGACGGTCTTCACAATCAGTTGCTCCTGACTTCACGGTATGGCTAAAAAGATATATTTTAGTAGATCTTCGGGTATGTGTCCAGTGTTATATATGTCATTGAGTAATTTTGTTATGACTTGTACTCCTAGCTCTCCTAATGCATTTATCTCTTCGATTGTTATATTGTCAGGACCTGGAGCTTTGCCTCTTTTCATGTGTTGAATTGCGTCCTCCACTTCGCTCTGCATTATTGGTGGTCCTGTGTCTTCATTTGAATTGTTTAATTCTGGTATTTCATCCTCATAGAGTTGACTGATATATTCTGTCCATCTTTCCATTGTCTTCTCCTGTCCCATTATTATATTTCCTTCCTTTGATTTCACACATCCTGAAACTTTGACTTCTTTTCTTCCTGTTAATTCATTCACCTGATTGTGCATAAATTTTGAGTCTTTCTGTTGTTGTTTTTCATTTCTTCACATTTCTGTTTTAACCATCCTTCCTTTGATATATATATATATATATATGTATATTTTATATTGTATATGACATTATGTCATATTGAGTTATTGAGTTAGTTGCGGGTCATCATCATTGCACTCCGAACATGTCCATAGGTGCTCAGATCCCCTCCTCAGCAATTCCCTCAGTGTCCAGCGACTGACGACTCCAGTTCTATTTTGGTTGATAAGTCTTCTTACACGGCCACCAAGTTTCCATTTCTGGCTGTGCCCATCTTAACTCCCATTTCCATCATCCGAAGAAGCGACGTTGATCTGTGTTTGTCGAAGTCCTGTGCTCTTCCCAAATCTCGGAGTGCATTGATGATGTCCGCCCGATCCATCGGTTGCCCGTCCTCAACGACAGCGCAGCTAGCCAACCTGTCCGCTCTCTCATTTCCCCGTACTCCCGCATGTCCAGGGACATAGACAAAGGTGACCTTACGTATTTTGGATTTCTGCAACGACTCTACCCATTGCATGCGTACAAAGCCCGCCTTCACTTTTTTTATCATGCTCATCGAATCACTCAGTATACATGCGTGAATGTAGTCTTGTGACTCTAACGATTTGAATGCCTTGGTCACTGCCATCGCCTCCATTGTCATGCTACTCGTGGTCATTGCGTATGCACCACTGTCTTCGTAGACTATTCTGCCTGCCGAGCGTGCTGTAAATGCCCATGCACTTCTTTCGTGTCGTCTTACAGATCCGTCTGTTTAGATGACTGCATCTTTCTCATCGGTGTTATCGCAGATGAGACCGTTGACCTCAGCATTAACCACGACCGGGTTCTGTTCCCTACTTTTCCTGTCGAGTGTGACAATACATGAGAAAGTCCCCTTGAATGACGTAGGCACCGGCATCCACTCCTCACCAACGCTGAGATTGGTAAGCCCACAGACCTGTTTGATGACATCTTCTGTTCGGCCCACCCATGATTTGTCTCTTTTTAGCCTGTTACATTTGTCTGTGTTGAGCACGTGGTGCAATGTATGCTCTGTATCTGTACTAATCTTCAGGCATGTTCGTGCTCTCCAGATCTTGATTCTGTCATCCATGGTTGGAAAGTCAAGAAGATACATCATTGCTACACAGGAAGCGTCTCTCGTACATCCCAGGATAATGCGCATGGCTTCATTTTGTATTTTCTCCAGCCTATCAATTTGAGTCTTACTGACAATAAGAATGGCCAGGGCATACTCGATTGGTGCGAAGACTAATCCCTGGAACAGAAAGTAAGTAGCCTCTGCTCGATGTTGACAGCTGCAATGGCCTTCAAGGCGGCTAATCCTTTGCGGAATTTTGTTATCACATGGTCGACGTGGTCCCGAAAACACAGGCTGCGATCAAACTTAACTCCGAGGTATGTCATCAACTTGTCCCTGGTCACCTCATCAGCTCCCATTCGTACTACCGGTGTGGTTGTATTAACGATATGATTGTTAAGGGAGAACCATGAAACTGTGCCACCCCTCTTGCCCCGTCGTGTTTTCCTTCTTCGATGATGTAGTTTGGGTTGCATCTGAATACTTACACTTACCGTCGTCTTTGATGAACGTCGCTGAACGTCGATGCTTTGGATGGCCCAGACTCACGTGCACTTGCTCAGTCGCACGGCCCAGAACCCAAACCACGTTATAAACTGGCCAACTCCAGTAACTTGCTCAGCAGCACGCGGAAACACTGTGAGCTTTCTACAAATTAAATGACTTACGCGTCCTTGAGAACAGACCGGCGTAAACAAACCGCCATTATGTCATATTTTATATCCTTGTTAATTTTAATGTCTAATATTTCTACCAGATATCACTTGACATAACGGCGCGCTTTACTCTTTTTCCATGTAAAATTAAAGGAAGAAGAGATATATATATATATATATATATATATATATATATATATATATATATATATATAAACACACACAAAATATATTTTAGAACGTAACATTAATATTGTTAGATATCATGTTAACTAGAACAGTCACAAACACATGTAGAAACAGAATGTTGTGAAGAGGTTATATTACCTTCGCCAGCAAGAAAGGTACTTAATAATAACGGTTATGAAATTGTAAAGATTACGTTGATGACATTTAATTTAGAAGTATTTATGGACTGAAGGTACGGCGTGTCTTATACATTAGGAACCCTTAGTTCTGCGATGTTCAAAATGCTATGTAACTTATCTTTGGAAGTTTTTTTTTATAATCTGACTGCTGCGATCTGTGCTCACTCTAGAGTTATTCATAGGCCAGGAGATTTCTATGAACTCATGCGAATGTGCTCATGCCCCAAGTTGTCTACCAAGTGAACTACTCAGTCTACATCACAGCGTATCTAGTTCTACCTAAGCCCGTGCAGCGTCTCACATGTACACGCTGTCAGTCTCCGTCAGCTCTGCTTTAGTTTGTTATTCTTGATCCTTCCCCGCGTTACGTGACGCCACATAGGTCTTGTAGTGTGTTTCGCCACCCATTTCTTTTCTGGGTAAGGTGTTCGATGTCATCTAATGAGTCCAAAACCTGGCAACTTTGCTTCTTTAAAAGTGTTTTTTTTTAAGTGTCTCTTTACGGTTTCCTCTGTTTCTGTATCCTGATGTGTCCCATAGAAGAACCTGTTTTGGAATTATCTTGTCTCTTATCAGGAAAAAAGACTAAATGTCTTCCACATGCGATGTCTCCGCAAAATAATGCACATCGAATAGCAAGACAAAATAACCAACTTAACTGTCCTGCAACGTGCTAAGACCCTAACAATCATGTCGATGCTCAGAAGTCGAAGGCTAAGATGGCTGGGGCATGTCCAACGGATGGAACAAAAACGCATTCCTAGGCAAATACTATATGGTGAGCTAAAACACGGAAAACGACAAATCGGCAGACCTAAACTACGATATAGAGATATCTGCAAATCATCTCTGAAAGACTTCTCCATCTGTGAAAACGACTGGCAACATCTGGCAAGTGATCGCACATCATGGAGAGCATGTATAAGGAAAGGTATAACAACATTTGAGACTGTGCTAAGACAGGACTTAGAAGAGAAGAGACTCATGAAAAAGGATGGTAAACCCTGTGGATCAGCGAGCCTGACCTGTTCATTATGTGACCGCGTGTGTTTGTCAAACATTGGTAGAATTAGCCACGAGAGAAGCTGTTCGACAAAAACAATACCTCAAAAAATACGCAATAGCCTCCACTAGACCGTCTGACAAGACGAAAAGGGCCATATATATATATGTGTATATATATATATATATATATATATATATATATATATATATATATATATATATATATATATATATATATATCAGCACATATTCGACATATGCCCGTCTTCTTTTCTTAATTATAGATGAGATTTTGGTTGAATGGCCCTATTTTTTAAATATTTGTTTTGAATACATTTCATTTATACAGAATATTTTTCTTAAGAATTTCTCTTCAAAAGAATTTAGGATTTTCTCAATCTCTTTCAATGTTAGCGTTCACATGCAAAGGTAGGTGTTGATAATACGTTTCAGTTGAAAATTCTAATTTTGGTTTTCTTACATAACGTTTTTGGTTTCCATATTTTGTCCAGATTTTTCAAATTCGTTGCTAAACGTTAAACAACTCTTTTATTTCTTCTAAATCTCAGCGTTTGTCGTTTTCTATCCCCACGAAGTTGATGAACTTTGTGTCCATTGCAATGTGAGAGTTCGGTTTTTAGTTTTGTTTCTTTATCGCTTAAAATGAACATTTAAAAATATTTCTTAATTGTGCACACAAATAAATAGTGTCTGTGTTTTTCTACATTAACTCTTGAATTAATCTCATCATTCTCTAATTATCTTTGAGTTAAATATGTTTTGGAACTTTCTTATTAAAGAAGAGTGCACACAAATGGATTGCCAGGCACACATTTTATCTCAATAGGGTTTGAATAGAAGGAATATTGTTGTTGTTGTTGCGTTCGCCAGCTTTCAACTCTGACGAAGTCCACAGAGACTAGGAACTGAATTGTGCGTGTTAATCTATTTTTCCCTGGCGGCCGTGTGCACAGGGTCCCTCGCGGCACAGGCAGATAACTTCGACCTCGGAGGTACACATGTTTTTTTTCCGTCGATGAGCAACTGACGTTTCAAGCCGGTCCTCGCTGCTGAGACCAGGGGTGGTTGTCGCAGAGAGAAATCATAAATAAAAATCCCAACCGGTGTAGCCGAGATTTGAACCCACAACCTCTCTGTCCCGAGGCCGGCTTCTTGCCTCGAGACCAACCAGTCCTCCATGGACTGGGAATATGAGGAAACTGCAACAAGGAACACTTTTCATGCATAGCCTGCAATAGTTCCTGCCGCCTATCCACCATAGACCAGAAGTTCACGTCCTCCCGAAAGTGATAATTGTCATGTTTCTTTCAAAATGTATAGCGCTTGATGATGTTAGGCCATCGTTGTTGACTCCAATTTCGAACATATACACACACAGCTAGTCATCAGATTATCCCCGTCGCACATCAAACAACAGACCGTGTAAAATATTTTCCATTTGGAAACTACTATTCGTGCTGTTTCGTCCTACAACTGTTTGTATGTACGCAAGAAGCAAGTAATCGTCCATATCCTTTCTAGGAGATACGTGCCTTAATAGGAAAATACAAATATACAATTTATGTCCACTTTGTGTTCGTAACCCTATACTATAGTCATGAGTACACATGCGTGGAAACAAATGATAGCTACTTTATTTAGGTAGCTTAATTGATCGTGTGCTCTTGCGTTTGTTTCTCGTGGAAAGTTGCTGTATCGAGGAGTACGGGATGGAGAAATAAAAAAAAAAAATAATAGAGAAACAAAAAATATGAAAAAAAGTACATGGTTAAACATTTGCGTAAAAGGTGGACAACACAAACCATAACCACGTTTCGGCGCAATATGCCTTCAACTGGAACAAACATGCAGCACACGTACGTATTTAACATTTACACATACGTATTTAACATTTACACATACGTATTTAACATTTACACATACGTATTTAACATTTACACATACGTATTTAACATTTACACATACGTATTTAACATTTACACATACGTATTTAACATTTACACATAATTATTTAACACTTAGACATACGTATTTAACATTTACACATACGTATTTAACATTTACACATAAGTATTTAACATTTTTTTAAAATTAAAAATTATAACAATATCGAATTAAAAGAAGAAATAAACAGACAAATAAGAATAAGGTGGTCCGTGCATGCTCTGGTGTGGCAAGAACGGAAGTGTGCGCTGGGCATGGCAAGAACTCAAGTGCGCAAGGTCCATTTCTTTACCTTGACCCTATTAGTGCAGGTTCGATCCTGCTTCTAGCTGGCTATTGTTATTTGTTTTTCCTCTGTTGTTGATTATTTCTGATTTTTTTTCCGAGTGATGTAAACATGCCTATTTCCCAGAAATAATTCGCTGTATTATTCTCTACCTGGACAGATATGTCTTTGTTTACTTACCAGAAAAAACCAATCTAAAATCTGATATAAAAGATTAGTGATGTATAAATATACATCATCATCAAGTAATGCTGACGTATGTGATCATTTCTCTCCACGACTTTCGATCTCGACATTTATTTATCATGTCCGTTGTCGACCTTCTGCCTAGTCAATCTCTTAAGCTGTCTGGAATATTTTCTTTTTGCTTCCCTCTATCTCTTCGTCCCTCGATTTTTCCAGTTGTTACAACATATTCTAACTGTTCCCTTCTCATTACATGGCCAAACAATGATGCTTGTTTCTTCCTAAAATTGGAAAATAGCTCTCTTTTTCTCTTTGCCCTATTTCAGAACGTATTCGCTACTCTTCTTAGCTGTCTAGTGTATTCTAAACATTCTTCTGTAAAACCACATTTATACAGACTCCAGTGATTTTCTTGTCCGCTGTTCTATTGTCCATAATTCATATCAATATGTTAACACTGGCTCTACATAACGTTTATGAACTCTTTTTCTTGTTTCTAATGTTAAATATAGATTGCACAGTATATTCCACATTTATTAAAGCTGTTTTTGCTTGAGCCATTCTGCATCTCACCTCTGCGCTGCGGTAGTGCTGTTTCTTAGTTGTTATCATTACTTGTCTTTTTTCTATTAATGTTGAATATTTTATTTTTGCTTTCTTTCGCTATAATGTCTAACATTTCTTGTAACTATATATATATAGTTATGGTATGTGAGGGAGCCGCGACAGCTCAGTGGTTAGTGAACTGGACTACAAAGGACAAGGGGTAGCGTATGATCCCAACCGACGGCTTCCAGGTTCACCCAGCCTTTAATGGGTACCGGATATTTTTTTCTGGGAAAGTGAAGCGGCATGGGCGTAATACAGACCACATTACCCTAAAAATCATGTGCCGAAAGTATGTAAAATGTATGGACACTAACACCATATTCCCTATACGTGGTATATCCACTAGGCGTGACGGGGGTACTTTACTTTACTTATATATATATATATATATATATATATATATATATATAAACTCTATATAATCAATAGTTAACATGTAAACAAAATACATATTAACTAAAAAACATTTATCTTTCTCTAAATAAATATCCAACATTAAATAGAACAGTTCAGATTAGAAATGCACATATTTAAAAACAAATACAATTTTGACATTGATCTGCAGGAAGTTTATGCATCAACATTAACAACACTATCTATCTTTGCGTAATATATTCTAAATGTCTGTGTGCGGTTTTCTGTGTTTGAAGACGAATGTAAGCGACATTACTCTGTAAAATAAGCTTACTGTGGGACCACTTTTATTTAACCTCTCCAAAGAAACTGAAGTATTGTCTGTAGATGTAATCACTACTAGAGTAAGTAGATACTAATTTGACTGCCTCTTGTTTCATTTCGAGCCAAATGTCAAGTCCTTGATCCAGCTATCGTGTAAACATCTAACACTATTTGTTTTGTAATCTCAATGGCATTCGTTTAAATAAAAAAATAAATACAAATCATGTGTGATTCGTATTTGGTTTGTTCGACGTTTCACTATTTCATTTCTGTTTACTTTATGCTGTATCGTCCTTACAAATAACAATCATTCAGTATCCATTAGACACATTAAAACCAGCTGTAGCATAAGAGCCCAAGTTTATCTTGATTTTCTTGTCTTGTGGATATTGAAACTATATTAATTTTTTTGTTCAATAAAAATATGAAAAAAGAGCCCAGAATACAAATCGTATGTGTGCTTTAACTGCCCGTTTTTTGGAAAGTTGAAATAAGGAAGTATGTGACATTGAACTGGAAATATGAGTTATTTCAAAACTGGCATGTAGCAGTCTGTTTAGTGTGATGGTAGAACACTCGTCTTCTGTGTTCACAATACAGGTGATGCTAGTTACAGATTCTTTGGAAAGAACAACAACCCTTATACATCTCAGATCTGGCATACGAGCTGCAATATGATTACATTCCAAGCCTGCTAGCTGACTACCATATCATCATATCCGCCTGTAACGCTAATAAGTAAAACTACACACATTCTTCCAGAATTATACACTTCTACATAACAAGGCTGGCCATATCCCGTTCTACCGGATCTAAATGTCTTTACTTACTGCTTGTAGGTGAAAAAACACCTAATAGTGAAGAAATGATACTATATAACAAACATTAAACATAATTTGAAATTGTATTCAATATATCAATCTGTCAACCTGCATGTTTAACAGTTAACCTAAAAAAAGCGTCAATTTTCCTTGACACAATCTTCCTTTTTTTTGGTTCCGTTGTTTTTTCTTTTAAATTCCTTGTTACTTATTTAACCCAAATATTTGGATTGATACGCATTTGTCTGTATATCCTGGCTTCATTAATTTAAAAAAATTATTTAGAAATGCTGCAAGTTGGTGAGATGTTCATCTTGCCTGCTGCAAGTTGGTGAGATGTTCATCTTGCCTGCTGCAAGTTGGTGAGATGTTCATCTTGCCTGCTGCAAGTTGGTGAGATGTTCATCTTGCCTGCTGCAAGTTGGTGAGATGTTCATCTTGCCTGCTGCAAGTTGGTGAGATGTCCATCTTGCCTGCTGCAAGTTGGTGAGATGTTCATCTTGCCTGCTGCAAGTTGGTGAGATGTTCATCTTGCCTGCTGCAAGTTGGTGAGATGTTCATCTTGCCTGCTGCAAGTTGGTGAGATGTTCATCTTGCCTGCTGCCCTAACCAACACAATCACATTTGCCTCCAAGTACAACTAGTTGTGCTTTTTTTCCAGCTAAAAGTGTTTTCTTGTACTACCAATAGCCACCATCACAGAGCTTCTTGGGTAACTGAACAAGAAATGTCGATTCTTGACTGTAAGGACGAGAATTAGCCCAAGTCAACTTCCAACATCTTACCCATTTTGCGAATCCTATGAACATAATGTCACAAAATGGAAATGAAACAACTGAAATTGTGATTCACATCGAGCTGATATCAAGTATCCAATACGAAATGTACACATAATTTAAGATCAAAAACAAATTGCCAGCCAACCAGACTCCGATCCATCAGCTCTTCCTAATAGCAGTGCCAAACAATAGATATGACAGAGAGAAATGTAACTTTGAAATAGTATACTCAAAATCCACAATCAAATATCTAGGTTGAAGGAAAAGACCTGGTGACAGATCAGAGCTACAACTACCTTGGACAAACGATCGCCTGTGATGTTTAATGTAGAACTGAAATAAACAAGAGAATATGAGTGGCAAAAACCAATTTTAATGCCAGGAAAAAAATAATTAAAAAATAACATCAGGGCTAAAACAAAGAATAGCAAAATGCTTTATCCTTTTATCATACCTATCAGGTTCCGAAACATATATATATATTATATTATATATACGGACATATATATATATATATTATAAACATATATATATGAAACATATATATATATATGAAACATATACATATATATATATATATATATATATATATATATATATATATTATATATACCGACTTCCGTTTCAAAATGGTGGACCGTTTCACGTTCTCTCGATCGCTGCAGCAAAATGTATCTGTGGTTTGATTAATTTAGGCTCTCTGACTTATGTTTCTGTGTTGAAATCAAAATGATGTTGTACTTAGCAAATCTGCGGCCGACGAAGTGGACAAAATCTCCGCTACCGAGTACACACAGCAATGTTCCTTTTTGACAAGTCAAGTATTGTTTGTAAAAGCGACCTTCACAATCTAGTGTTGGCATGCGGTTTACGTCACATTGAGTGCTGTCCAATGGCCGACGTTGGTATTATTTGACGCAAGTTATTTACATTACACGCTCCGTCAAGTCGACCGATGATTTTCCTGTTTGTGGAATTTGCACCGTGTTTTGTTCATTGTACGCTAACCGTACGGTCTGTTGTTTGATGTGTGACGGGGATAATTCGACGACTAACTGTGTGTTTATATGTTCGGTTGCAGTCAAGAACGATATCCTAATATCGTCAAGCGCTATACATTTTTTGTTCTCAATATGACGATCATCATTTTCGGGAGGACGTGAAATTCCGGTATATGGTGGATAGGCATGAACCATTGAAGGCTATGTCTATAAAGTGTTCCTTGTTGCAGTTTCCTCATATTCTAAGTCCGGCTTGTTGCAGGAGCTACTGAGTTAAGTGCTCTGTGCACACCGTGAGCTGTGTGTCTCATCCGTTTTGATCATGTTTCGATATTCCAATTGTTTACGATGAATGATGATATCGTATGACAGGGAACAGTTGGCTGTGTTCACTTTCTTCTTGGTTTCGCCTTATGTCTTTTGGCGTGTGCTGAGACAGCTACGATGGGGATTACAGTTACTTTTCTTTGTTTGGGAGATGAGTTAGTAATTCGGATGATACCACTGGCACAGGCATTTGAGCAGTTATGGATTTTAATTCGTTTGTAGTGATACCGAGGCCTTCCATAACCAATAACCAATAACCAATTTATAGTATACAAGAAAACATAACAGAAATGTGAAGCCTTTGAAATGTGGATTTATAGAATTATAAAAAGAATTGGGAAAAATGAGGCGTGGCAGATCAAGATTAACATGGAAGATTAACATCAAAAGATCGACAAATCAGCCTAAGACAACCTGCACTATCAAAGCGAGAGAAAAAGTAGAATGGCGCTCTGTGCTAGCCAACATTTGATGTGGAGACGACAATCAATGATGATGATGATGAGGATGAAAATGAAGCTATTAGAGAGGAGAAAAAAAACACAAAGAGTACGCCTAAGGTTATATAAGGATTGAATGCTGAAGTACAAAGGCCAAATTCTCCAAGAATTCCTTGGTCTTCCTCTTTATCTTTTCCCGGGGGATTCCAAAAAGGGCCTGTTGTGCAATATTCTCAGTTGGCTTCCGCAGTGCGTGTCCTATCCAGCGTTATCGTCTCCGCTGGCTCTCTGTATCCACTGGTATTTGAGTAGTATATGTCCATGTTTTCTATGTTAGTGATTTTGTCCGGCCATTCCCATCCCTTTATTCTGCTT
Organism: Megaustenia siamemsis; assembly: GCA_032433765.1. Lineage (NCBI taxonomy): Eukaryota > Metazoa > Mollusca > Gastropoda > Stylommatophora > Ariophantidae > Megaustenia > Megaustenia siamemsis. Next base: position 63,104,693 of record JAVIAB010000101.1, on the reverse strand, counting down.
AAGCATCCATTAATCTAATACATTACATAGGTTATAAAATATATTTTAAATTCCCATACTGATATCACTTCGATCTCTTACTGTTGATTCGTTATTGATTGAATGAATACAGTAATCATTTGGAGTTATATCGAGATTTAAATATTGTAATGTGAGACTGTTTCTACACATAATCTATCACTTAATGAACAATATGAACACTGAGGCAAAAATTCACAGTGCCATTTATATATTAACGAATGTTTATTGCAGTAACGAGTTCATCTACAATGAACGTCGAACTTGTCCCTCAGTGTCCAGATCTCTGTCTAAATATCTCTTTCAACGTGCAGAAACTAGTTTCACCGGTATTGTTGTTTATTTTTAGTCTTGTTTTTGTGTGTGTTTTTTTTTTTTGTTTGCACTAGCTAGTGCTTGCCCAAATTTAACATAACAATCCTGCAGTATTTTCATGGTTACAAGCCTGACATCATGTTTATTACCGCTCACTTCACCATGTCCTCGCGCGACAATGAAACAAACTTTTGTCAGACCTGACCATCCCAGAGACTTCAATCCCAAGTAGACGAATCCTACAAGTTGTCATCTTCCGAAGCATACTCATTGAGTCATCGAGGAAACGTACTTGCGTTTAAGTCAGAGTCTCTAGCCATACTAGAGCTTCTGTGACAGCCATGCTGCCATCTTCTGAAGCATACTCATTGAGTCATCGAGGAAACGCTATTGCGTTTAAGTCAGAGTCGCTAGCCTTACTAGATCTTCAGTGACAGTCATGCGGCCATGTTAAAACTATTCATTGCCCTTGCGAAAGAACCACTGTTTTCTTTTACATTTCTACCACCAACATGAATCATACAAGCCCGCGAGCTCAGAACGTCAAAACAGCAGACAAGTCTGTATAAATGTTGAGTGTCAAACTTTAGTTTCATTAAAATACGGCTTCCCCATATTCACTACATGATCTATTCCACAAACGATTTAAACACGTTTGCCAGACTGTAGACACAACATAATTATGACAATAAGCATTCATGATCAACCATATCTACTTAAAAAAAAAAAACTCATATCTCATCAATCTCTGATTGTGCTCATCTTTTTCTCACCAATGTTCTTGTGGTTCCCGTAAGCATTGCAGAACACGTGGCGATGCTTTTCTTTACCAATATGAAGGTCGCAGTGGGTTTTAACGACACCAGTGACGTTATCCTCGAACAAGTGTGTTCAGATCAGTAACTATTTCAACCATGCAATTTATCTGATTGTTTGAAAAATTCAGCAGTGACAACTTACTATTTCTGAAGTGAAAAAAAAACGTGTCTATCATCCGTAACAAACGCCGTGGTTAGTGTTTTTTGTAACCAGTCATTATATAGTGATTTGTCAGGTCGGGTAATTGTACCTGCTACTGTATGCATTAAACAGTACAACCTGCGGCTGCCCTGCTGCCTTGCAGGTATGCTCGGGAGAGTAAAAGGCTAGGGGAGGGTACCCTGAAGTAAGACAACCCAACTGCCTTGTGGGTGAGACACTTTATTCAAAGACTAGAGGAGCCAACCATAAACAAATCGACGGAAGACAACAGAAAACCACCGTCGTAATTTCATTGTACAATCATGAATCGCCACAATAATAGAAATCACAACATCAACGTTAAGGGGGATTTCCAATGGTCATAAACCTAATGTAAACAAAATAAAAATAAAACAGACTCTAAAGAAAGGTACTTGGAATGTAAGAACACTCATGCAGAAGGGTAAACTGGAAACATCAAACATGAAATGAAAAGAATGGGTTTACATTTACTGGGACTTTGCGAAATGAGATATACTGGATCAGGGAAGACATATAGTTATGAACATAAAATGGTCTATACTGGATGTACTGAACACCAAAGAGGATATGTATTATCTTAGATGCATAAGGAGCAAGAACAAAGAAAGGCTTTTACCCAATATCTGACATAGTCCATTTAGTTAAATTGAATGGAAAGCCAATAGATATAAATCAAAAACTAGTTAATGCACCAACAGCAGACAGCCTAGAGGAAACAACTGATACATTGTACGACGATTTAAATAAGGCACTTCGGGAATGCAAACCACATGAAAACACACAATTCTAGGGAATTTTAACGCAAAAGTAGGAAAGGAAAGTGTAGAGGAAGTAGTTGGTCATTATGGATTAGGCGAGAGTAATGAAAGAGGTGACAAACTTATCGACTGGGCAAGAACACACAACATGACGATAGGAAACACCTGGTTTAAGCAAATTCCAAGATGTCTGTGGACATGGAAAAGCCCAGGACACAAGGTACGAATCAAATTAATTACATAATGATAAGTAATAGATTTAGAAACCGTCTGGTGTGTGTTAAAACTAGACCAGGGGCAGATTGCACTAGTAACAATGTACCAGTTGTGGGAAAGCTTAGAGTAAAATTAAAAGCAACAAAACGAGCCTCGGTTAACATCAAGTTAAATTTAGATTTACTCAAATCAGACAAAAAGTTGCAAGACATATAAATTCACAATTCAGAACCGGAACAATGCAACAGAGAAGATACAAAGCATTGATGAACAGTGGGAAATGCTAAAAGAATCAATGCAACAAACATCTCTCTCTCTCTCTCTGCGTTCAGGACTCAATCAGAGTAAGGATTCCAGACTCTCATATGAAGTCAGCTGTGTGTTGATCGCCCCCACAGACAGAACATCACAATTAGAGTCTGTCAGATCCACTCTGACTGAACACCCGTTAATACGTTGCACTGTGTTCTGCGCCAGTGGCCCAGTGCATCCGATTTCAGCCAGCATTTTATTCGGGTTTGCTTTCCCTAGCCTTTGATTGTCCCCAATCTTCCTGCAAGGCAGCAGATGATCTTTTCTGTAGGGGGATTCTGCCCTTAGATGGTAGGCCCTCCCAGGTTTACGAGCACCATCTGCCCGAGTCACTAGAGGTGACTAACACAGACACGGACACACAAAGATGTGACTAACACAGACATACACACACAAAGATGTGAGATGTGACTAATACAGACATGCACACAGCGATACGAGGTATGACTAACACTGACACACATCAAGATATATGACACATGACTAACATAAACATGCACATAAAGATATGAGATATAACTGACATTGACATGCACACACAAAGATATGACACATGCCTAACATAGACATGCACACAAAGATAAGAGATATGACTAACATAGATATGCACACACAAAGATATGAGATGGGACTAACATAGCCATGCACACACAAGGATATGAGATGTGACAAACACAGACATGCACATACAAAGATATGAGATATGACTAACATAAACATGCAAACAAAGATATGGGATGTCACTAACCCAGACATGCACACACACAGATATGACATATGACTAACACTGGTACACACTAATATATGAGATATGACTAAACACAGACACACATAAAGATATGAGACATGATTAACACGGACACACCGAGATATGAGATATGACTAACATGACACACACCAAGATATGAGCCATGGCCAGCACACACAAGCTAAGATATGAGCCATGGCTAGGACAGAAACACAACAAGATATGAGCCATGGCTTCACTAAAAAACACCAAAAAATGAACCATGTCTAGCACAGAAACATATTAAAGTTTTCCATATGCTTGGGCTTGTTGTAGTCGGCAGACTCTTCTGAACATGGGAATCACAGGTTTCGTTAAACAGTTGTCCGGAGATTTGAGAGTGCAGTCTGACCCATAGAACGTTCTCTTGCATGTACAGATTCCCGATCGACTGTTGACAGGTGTCGTTGAAACAGTTGTCCGGACATTTGAGAGTACATATGATGTCACAGCCATCAGAACACATATGTTCGCACTGTAGACCAAAATTACCATCTGGACAAGTGTCATTACAGGTATAGCCAAGATGTTTACATTGTAGGCATTTTCCAGATTTTTCCTCAAATAAAGGACAGACACTGAGACAAGACCCGGAACAGTCGTGTCCATAGATCCCATGTGAACAGTAGCCGTGACAAGTACCGATGATGACATTGCAGCCTTTACTACACCCACTACACACTGCACAAAACGACAAGAATGCTTGTCCAGACAATAGTTGTCTGTAAATGTTTGCACCTCACGTACCGTCAGTGCACTGTCGGCCTGCGAAATGGTCGGTGAGAACTCAATCTTAATGTGTGCCATTGACGTTTGTGTTTTGACTACAATAGTGTTCACAGATAAATTAGGGTAGGATATATCATTATACTGGAACACTACTCCGCCACTGTCAGAGAAAGCCCTTAGAGTGGCATTCTTTACCCGAATCATAGTGCTAGCTCGATGATAGATTCGAATGATGTGAGTCTTCTGGAGCGTTGCAAAGTTCAGATACCAGTAAACAGAATTGGTTCCACTTCTCCATTGTGTGTGTGTGCAGTCATTGTCATAGAGACTGGTCTTTGTTTTGCTATTAACTGCGGCCTCTGGTCCACATCCGCCTTCTGTATAACAAGCATCAAATGTTTTATGCATTAAATCGGTCTGGTTTGTGTTCTGTTTGAGAGCCAGTTTCCGACCCCCACCAATGTAGTTGGAGCAGATATTTGCAACTATCGCCCTTTCAATCCGTAACTTGTTGATCAGACCAGCCCCAGGGCAGAAGGCATCAATCTCGTGCGGACCAACTACAAACCTTGATACATTGTTACATGAGGCAGAACCATTCAGTTTTACCGTGAAACTGTCCGGATATTTTAAGTCAATCGCATAAATCCTAAACCAGGAGCACGGCAAAGATTGATTGAGAGTTGCCTCAACTGATGTAGAATCTGTGTCCGGATTACATGAGGTGTCGTTGCCATCAAACAGGAAAGTAGGTTCAGATTTTTGGGCATATTTGCAAATAAAATCCAAGTACCGACACTGGGGTCCGAGAATTTTGTGCTGACAACTGTCATTATTTGGGCATGTCCCTGTAGTTTTGTCACAAACTAAGCCATTATAGCAGTGACATTGTAACGTACAATTTGTCCCAAAACAACCAGCTGCACAAGTAAGGTCATTAGCTTCCATTGTTGCTAACGAAGCCAGCGAATAGAGACTTGATCTACAGCGATGGTTAACGAACTGTGTACACACATTTATTATCAAACCCGTGTTTACATTTCAGAAAAATCCGCCATCTCACTGTGGTAACAGATAGCGTGAAATTCTCTAACAGAATGAGATAAACCGTTGGAGACAAGGAAAGTCAACATTGTTTACATGGCTTGGACGCAAGAAGCGTCCATTTTGGTGCGTCCCATGACGTCCAACAAACATCAAAAGAGTTCATACCACCAGAGAGGACAAATTCCATAATGGAATGGATGACATATGACCTTTTGCAGCTACTTGATACAAGAAGAAAAAGTAAAGAAAATAAAGATGAGTATAAGAGATTAAATACAGAAATTGTATTAAAATGCAATGAAGCAAAAGAAGCATGGCTAAACGAGAGATGCAAAAATATTGCAATGCAACAAAAAAAAAGATGCCACAGCTAAATACAAACCAATTGAGGAATTAAGAGGAAGAAAAACGCAATCAAAAGCGGGATGTTTAAAATCAAAGTGAGAACTGTTGATTGAGCAAGAAAGCATAATGGAACGATGACAAGAATACATTAAAGATCGTTATAATGATGAACGAACAGAAGTAAATATTAAGGGTAATGGAGAAGGAATAGAATTACTCAAAGACGAAGTGGAAGACGCCTTGCGCAATATGAAAGCAGGAAAATCTCATGAGCCAGATAATATAACTAAAGAAGAGATTGAAGTCATGAGTGATTTTAGAATAAAAATGATAACAAAATTATTGAATGATATCTATAACACCGGATATATACCAGGCGACCTGTTCAAATAAATTTTCATAGCCCTACCAAGTAAATCTGGCGCGAGTGAATGCAATGATCATTTCACAATAAGCCTTATGAGTCACATGTCTAACATATTACTAAGAACCATCAATGGGAAGAGTGCGAAACAAAATCAGTCCAGAAATTAGCGATGAACAGTGTGGTTTTGGTGGAGGTAAAGGAACAAACAATGCCATGTACATCATAAGGTCTATAATAGAAATAGCAATAGAGGTGAACACATATCTATATCTCTGTTTCATAGATCATACCAACGCATTTGACAAAGTAAAGCACCAAGAAATAATCACAATTTTAGAAAGCATAAATGTAGATAGCAACGATCTAAGAATAATAAAGAACATGTACTGGTAACAAACATCGACCATCAGAACTGGAAACCAATTGGGAATGTTTCAACAAATGAAACAGGGTGTTAAGCAAGGATGTGTGCTGTCACCAGATTTGTTTAATATTTATATCGATATTATTTTAAGATCCGTAAGGGACATGCCTGGAATAACAATCGTAGGTAATATTATAAATAATCTAAAGTATGCTGATGATACCGTCTTAACGCTAAGAGTGAAAATACGTTACAAGAAATGTTGGACATTATAGTGAAAGAAAGCAAAAATAAATGACTCAGCCTTAATAGCAAAAAGATAGAGGTAATGGTAACAACAAAGAAAAAGACATCACATCAGTGCAAAAAAAAAGACAAGTGGAACAATATTAAAACAGGTAAATGAATTTAAATATTTGGAAACTTTGTTAACCTCAGATTGAAGATGTACAAAAGAGGTGAGATGCAGAATGACTAAGGCAAAAGCAGCTTTAAAAAAAATGAGGAAGATGCTACTATGCAATCCATTTGTGACAATAGAAACAAGATAAAGAGTTCTTAAATGTTATGTAGAGCCAGTCTTAACATATGGATGCGAATCATGGACAATAGGACAACAGACAGGAAAATCACTGGCGTCTGTAGAAATGTGGTTTTACAGAAGATTGTTGAGAGTACCATGGGCAGCTAAGAAGAGTAATGAAGATGTTCTGAGAGAGGACAAAGGAAAAGAGAGCTAATTTCCAACATTAGGAAGAAACAATCATCATTTATTGGCCATTTAATGAGAAGAGTACAACTGGAATATATTGTAACAACTGGAAGAATTGAGGGACGAAGAGATAGAGGTAAGCAAAGAAAGAAAATAACAGACAGTTTAAGAGAATGGCTTGGCAGAAGGTCAACAAAGGAAATGATAAATAGCCTCCGAGATCAAAAGTTGTGGAGAGACATGATCACCTACGTCAGTAGGCCTGGTACTTGATGATGATAATGATATTTTTCATGACATTCACATTTATTTTTGTCATTCCTATTCTTTTGTTTATTTCAGTTGTACATTTTGCATCACTGGTTATTGTATGTCCAAGTTAGTTGTGGTTCTGAACTGTCTCCAGTTCTATTCCTTCAATATTGATATCCACTTGTGGGTTTGTGTATTTTCTTTTATAATGATCATAGTTTTAGGCTTTTTTTGAAATTCATATCTAGTCCATATTGTTTGCTTTTCATGTTTATTTCATTAATTAATTGTTGTAGATCTTTAGGTTTCTCTGCTAGTTGTACAGTATCGTCAGCATATCTTAGTTTATTGATTATCCTTCCATTAATGTTTAGGCCTGGCATTTCTGTGATGTTTTTACATATTTGCTCTGCTCAGTGTATAGATTGAACAATCCAAGAACAATCTTGGTGATAGGATGCATCCCTAGCTTACTTCTATTTTTATATCAATGGGTGTAGAGTTCTCTTCGTTTTATTTTATTGTTGCTGTTTGCTCCCAGTATAGATTACATATTAGTCGTATGACCTTGTCATCTAGATGTATCTCTTTCAGGCATTCTATAAGTTGTTTGTAGCGTATTCTATCAAAATCGTTCGTGTAGTTTACGAAGCAGGCCGATATTGGTTTGTTTACTTCTGTGTATTTTTCGATTAATGTTCTCCAGCGGCGATCATGTACTTATGCAGGCGAAACATCAATCTGTTCATTGTTCAATGTCACGACAAATGAAGTTAAAATTACTTACTGCTGATTTGTTGTACCCGTCCTGAAAAGAAAGGAAATGAGACTACACATTAAAAGTAATCTTTCATAACAACAATATGGCTATTTTTTCACACTATTTTTCCAAATACCAAATTGCTGCTCATCTAATCCAGTATTGATTTTATTCTGAATATTTCCTTGTATAACTTGTACCAAGATTATTAGGCTCATTAGCCGTTTTGTTCTAAAATCACTGTATTCAACTGCACCATTCCTTTTAGGCAATGCAATGAAAGGTGATGTTTTTAGTTCATTTGGTATGTGTGATCGCAGAAAGTATGTATCCTGTAACGGTATATGTCGTTGCATATATATCTAATCACTTCAATTCCAAAATCGTCTAGTGCCTGTATCATCTCTATATACTGTCAGGTCCAGCTGCTTTTCCTTTTTTCATTGTTTTAACAGCTTTTTCTACTTTCGATTTTAAGATTGTATAGCTTGGTGTACATTGTGTTATTGGTTTCTTGTTCCTTTGATCATGACATACGTAAATGTGTAAATAATATTTCATTCTAACGTGCAAGAAAAGGGCGGGATGTACATTTGTTTCACTTTAACGTGGATGGACCTAAAGAAAGCATTTGCTATGGTATGGAAGGAAAGGCTTTAAAAGACACTGAGAAATTACTGAGTAAATGGCAGTATGTACACACGGATCAAAGCATACCTGCATATGGAGAGAGCAAGTGTACAACTGGAAGGTCTTAAGAGTAAGAGAGTATTACTGAACCAGGGCGCCCCACAGGGAGGGGTACTATCTCCAAAACGTTTTTCTAGTATACATCAATGACCTAGTTACTGAGCTACCACAGTTGTATCAAAGTGGCAATGTATGCAGATGACTTGGTAATGTGGTGCACGAAGAGTATGCAACAATTCCCACAACATTGTTGCAAGGAGCTATGAACGCACTGAATTCATGGACAAATAGATGGTGTATCAGCATCAATACGGACAAATGCACTACTACACTTTTCACTCTCTTCCAAAGACAAAAGCAGGAGCCACCAACATAAACAATGAGCCTGTGAAAGAAGACATACAAGCTACATATCTCGGCGTTACATTTGATAACAAACTATCTTTGAAACAGCAGATACATGAGGCAACATAAAAAACAAGGAGGAAGTTGACTATTCTAAGAAAGCTGTGTGGAACCACGTGGGGTGCGAGTGGGTGGGAAAATACTCAGTAAAGTTTATAAACAGAGTATACGCCCACATTTAGAATATGGCTCATCTGCATGGTGCTCAAACACCACACTGTAAGTTCAAAACCAGGCACTTAGGGTCATCACAGAAGCAATGAAATCAACACCAATATTGGAGAATGAGAAATTATGGTGGATACCACCACTGAGAGAACGGAGGGACACAGAGGTGCCGATACAAGCAGACACATTTTTATGTATGCCGAGACATCCACTGAAGGACCGATTCCAAAATATTGCAGAGAGACAGCTTAAGAGAAGCAATTTTATCCACCAAGCCAAGCGTACTTGTAGACAAACACCAGACATGCCAAGAGTTGTTAACCCCCTGCTGCCAATACCAAAACAAACTCCCTGGACAGATGAATCAGGATTGTCTATACAAATACGGACAGAAGTGAAGGGAATAGTTGATAAAGAGGATCAGAATAGTCTACAGCGAAAAAAGAACAATAACTCTCAGTTTCCTGGATGAAGAATACCAACCAGACCTATGGATTCGAGAGTACACAGATGGATCAGCACAGAATGCAGTAAAGTGTGGGGGAGCAGGTGCAAATATAGAGTACATAAATAACACTAGGGATATGAATAAAATAGTAAAATTGAGATGTTGTCAAAATTATGATGCACAAAATCCAAGCAATAAATATATGAATAGATAAATTACTGAAGAGTAATCTTAGCCCACAGCTTTTAATGTTTTTGACAGATGAAATATCAGTAATGAGGCGCTACAATCTAGAAAAGTTCCACATCTGCAGACCTCAGTGAATGAAATCTGCAAGCACAGCAGAGTTGCCCTGCAGTGGATCCCATCTCACTGTGGAATACCAGGAAAGGAGAAAACAGATCAGTTGGAAAAGGAAGGTTCAACAGGCACACTACCAGATGCACCGGTTACATACCATCATAAGAAATAAATAATTTAATCAGAGGACCACAAGCCCCAAATAAGGATGCCATTCATAGTATGAGTAGATGTGAACAAGTTATCATTTTACGCATCATAATAGGACACAATCGACTTTACAGTCACATGTATACACAATTCAAGATCGGCACCTCAACTACATGTACATGTTGACAGGCGCCCCAGACTGCTGAATGACTTCAAGACTGCACTAATATAGTAGACTGAGGAAAATGCATTGGGTCCATGATACAACAATACAGACTAAACTATATGAGTCACTGCAAGAATTACAAAAGACAGTAACATTTATACATGAAACAACATTGCAGATATAAACAATAAATGTAAAGGTAAAGTACGACAGACGCGAACCGGCGTCTAACATGCGAGTTTACACCCATATGTGCTCGGCCGCCTATCCAGGAACATTAGGAAATGTCTTTATAGTGTCGCCTCAAGCATCGAAACTCAGATGCGAGGCAACATTCCTCACCTTACCAGGGTAATACCCTGGTACTCATTTCTGCCAACGGCTGAGTCGACAGTTGTAGAAATTTATTTTTTTCCCAACCACGAGTACGATTCACACTGCTCCAAGCGGGAATCGAACACTGGTTGTCCGAACGTCGGTACAATATATATATATATATATATATATATAGACAATAATTCAGGCGAATGAGATAGATAGATAGATAGATAGATAGATAGATAGATAGATAGATAGATAGATAGATAGATAGATAGATAGATAGATAGATAGATAGATAGATAGATAGATAGATAGATAGATAGATAGATAGATAGATAGATAGATAGATAAATAGAAAGATAGATAGATAGATAGATAGATAAATAGAAAGATAGATAGATAGATAGATAGATAGGTAGCTAGATAGATATATAGATGGATAGATGGATAGATGGATGGATGGATGGATAGATAGATAGATAGATAGATAGATAGATAGATAGATAGATAGATAGATAGATAGATAGATAGATAGATAGATAGATAGATAGATAGATAGATAGATAGATAGATAGATAGATAGATAGATAGATAGATAGATAGATAGATAGATAGAAGAACAAGTTGTACATTTGTTTAAATTTAACGTGCATGTACTGGACGGGTTGTCCATTTGTTTCACTTTACCGTGGAAATAAAGAACGGGTTGTCCATTTGTTTCACTTTAACGTGGAAGTAACGGACGGGTTGTACATTTGTTTCACTCTAACGTGCAAGTAAAGGAGGGGTTGTACATTTGTTTCACTCTGACGTGCAAGTGAAGGATGGGTTGTACATTTGTTTCACTCTGACGTGCAAGTAAATGATAATTGTACATTCGTTTCACTCTAACGTGCAAGTAAAGGATGGGTTGTACATTTGTTTCACTTTAACGTGGAAGTAACGGACGGGTTGTACATTTGTTTCACTTTAACGTGGAAGTAACGGACGGGTTGTACATTTGTTTCACTCTAAGGTGCAAGTAAAGGACGGGTTGTACATTTGTTTCACTTTAACGTGGAAGTAACGGACGGGTTGTACATTTGTTTCACTCTAAGGTGCAAGTAAAGGACGGGTTGTACATTTGTTTCACTTTAACGTGGAAGTAACGGACGGGTTGTACATTTGTTTCACTCTAAGGTGCAAGTAAAGGATGGATTGTATATTAGTCTCACGTTAACGTGGAAGTAAAGTATTGTTTTTAAATATGTGTCACTTCCACATACAAGTAATGGACGGGTTGTATATTTTATCACGTTAACGTGAACGTAAAGGACGGGTTGCACTTTTATTTCAACTCAATGTGAAAATATGAACTGAATGTATACTTGTTACGGGTCAACGTGCTGCCATGTGAACGATTTCCTAAGGCAATGCTGGCACATTACTTGCACTAAGTACACATGTTTATAGAACATAGAAGGCTATGTCTGAAAAGTGTTCCTTCTTGCAGTTTCCTCATATTCCAAGTCCGGCTTGTTGCAGGAGCTACTGAGTTAAGTGCAATGTGCACACCGTGAGCTGTGTGTCTCATCCGTTTTGATCCTTATCATATCGTATGACGGGGAACAGTTGGCTGTGTTCACTTTCTGCGCGTTTTCGCCTTATGTCTTTTGGCGTGTGCTGAGACTGCTACGATGGGGACTACAGTTACCTTTCTTTGTTTGGGAGATGAGTTAGTAATTCGGATGATTCCACTGGCACGGGCGGTTGAGCAATTATGGATTTTAATTCGTTTGCTGTGATGCCGAGGCCTTCCATAACCAATAACCAATAACATAAACACATATAAGACATGAAAATGTGAGTTACATTTCTGAATTATGCAGACGAAACATTAGTCTGGTCAATTTACAACGCGACAACAAATGAAGTTAAAATTACTTACTCCTAACAAATTGTTCATGTACTGAAAAGAATGGAAATGATACTATATGTTACAAGTAATCTTTCATAACAACAATATCCATCATTATTGTTAAATGTTATATTTTACAAATAGTATTAATGAAAATCAACATCAACAAAACAGAAGTCATGAATGTCGCTAAAAGTAAACAGAACATCAACATAACTATAGAAGGCAAGCAAATAAAACAAGTAGAGTAATTAAAAACCTACGAAGTTTAGTGGCAATCGACACTTCACAAACAACAGTGATAGACTTAGGATGCATCAAAGGTTGTCTCCATGCAAGATTGTTGTATTGGTCTTTCATTGGATGTCTCTGCAAGCATGTATCAGCACCTGTGTGTCCCTCCATTCTGTTAGTTCTGGTAACCTTCAAAATATCTTCATCTCCAATAATGGTGTTCACTTCATTGTTCCTGTGATGACCCTACGTCGTTTATTTTGTTTACTTCATCTAGCTCTTGCAGTTTGGTATTTGATGCTGAGCATCATCATGATGGGCCATATTCTAAATGTGCGTGTGTACTATGTTGGTAAACGTTACTGACTATTTTCCCACTCGCAGCTAACGTGGTTCCACACAGATTTCTTTGAATAGCTAATTCCTTGCTATTTAGGTTACCTTATATTTCTGCTGTTACTAAGATAATGTGTTGTCAAATATAACTTCGGGACAAGTAGCTTGAATGTCTTTTTTTCACAAGCTCATTGTTTATGTTTATGGCCCCTGCATTTTGTTTTGGGGAAAGAGTGAAAAGTGTAGTACTGCACGTGTCTGTATTGATGCTGATACACCACATATTTGTCCATGAGTTTTAAGTGCATTCATAGCATATTGCAAATATTTGGAGGCCACTGTTGCATAATCCTATGTGCACCACATTATCAGGTCATCTGCATTCATTGCCACTTTTATATCATGTGGTTATTCAATAACTAGCTCGTTGTAGACTTCAAAAAGTGCTGGAGGTAGTACCCATCCCTGTGGGACGCCCTGGCACAGTATGAACTTCTTACTTGTAAGACGATCCAGATACACTCTGGCTTTCCTAGTAACTCCAATGATTTCATGACATCATCATCATCATCATCATCATCATCATCATCATCATCATCAAGTACCGGGCCTAGTGGCGTAGGTGATCATGTCTCTCCACAACATTCGATTTCGGCAGCTATTTATCATTTCTGTTGTTGACCTTCTGCCAAGCCATTCTCTCAAGCTGTCTATTATTTTTTTTCTCTTTGCTTCCCTCTATCTCTTCGTCCCTCAATTTATCAGTTGTTACAATATATTCAAGTTGTTCTCTTCTCATTACATGGCCAAAAAATGATGATTGTTTCTTCCTAACATTGGAAATTAGCTATCTTTTTGCTTTGACCTTTCTCAGAACCTCTTCATTACTCTCCTTAGCTGTCCATGGTATTCTCAACATTCTTCTGTAAAACCACATTTCTACAGACTCCAGTGATTTTCTTGTTGTCCTATTGTCTATGATTCGCATCCGTATGTTAAGACTGGCTCTACATAACATTTAAGAACTCTTTATCTTGTTTCTATTGTCAAAAATGGATTGCATAGTATTTTCCTCATTTTTTGGAAAGCTGCTTTTGCCTGAGCCATTCTACATCTCACCTCTTTTGTACATCTTCCGTCTGAGGTTAACAAAGTTCCCAAATATTTAAATTGATTTACCTGTTCTAATATTGTTCCACTTGTCTTTATTTTTATGACATAGAAATATTATTTTCATTGTGTACAATATCCCATGTTCAGTTTGATATATGATATGTAATTAATTGTTTTGTTTTAAGTTTTTTTTTTAAATATGCAGCAGTTTCAATTGTGTGAGATTGGGTAGTACACAAAGCAAATGCATGTAATATGGTCTAAACCAACAAAGTAATGAAGACTAATATGCAGTTCCTTGGTTAAAAAAATCAGTGCTTTTTCGATTTAGAAATCAGTATTGAATTAGTTTACTTACATTTTGATTTGTTTGGAATTGATCCAAGCGTAAACTTGTGATATGGATGAGTGAAATTTATAGTGAGGAAAAGGAATTAAACTTTTTTTAATTAAAATGCTATAATGAAATTACATCAATAATTAATACACATTTAGATTTATTTTTAATAGGTTTTAAACGTTCCTTGAATTGTAGTGTAATTTGCGCCTTACATTGAAGAAAATAAACATATGGTTCAATGTACATATACTAGGAAGATTATCAATTGAGTTATTGAGCTTCTTGCGGGTCATCATCATTGCACTCCAAACATGTCCATAGGCGCTCAGATCCCATACTCAGCAAGTCTCACAGTGTCCAGCGACTGACGACTCAAGTTCTGTGTTGATTGATTAGTTTTCATACACGTCCACTACGTTTCTCGTTTCTGGCTGTGCACATCTTAACTTCCATTTATTTCATCCGAAGGAGTGACGTGGGCGCATGGTTGTCCAATTTCTGTATCCTTCTCACTTCGCGTAGGGCATTGATGATGTCTACCCGATCCATCGGTTGACCGTTATCAAAAATGGTGTAGCTAACCAACCTACCTTTTATTCCCCATACCCCGCATGTCCTGGGACGTAGACAAAGGTGAACATACATATTTTTGACTTCTGAAATGATTCTACCCATTGCATATGTACAGAGCTTGCCTCCACTTTTCTTATCATGCTCATCAAATCACTCAGTATACAGGCGTGTGTGTAGTCTTGTGATTCTAACCAGATGAATACGTTGGACACTGCCGTCACCCCCATCGTCATGTTACTCGTGGTCATAACGTGTACAACAATGTCTTCCTTGACTATTCTGCCTGCCGAGCGTGCAGTAAATGCCCATGCACTCATTTGGTGTCGTATTACAGATCCGTCTGTATAGATGATTGCATCATTCTTATTGGTGTTATCCCAGATGAGATCGTTGACCACGACTGAGTTCTGTTCCCTACATTTCCTGTCGAGTGTGACAATACTCAAGAATACGTCCTGAATGACATCGACACCGGTATCCACTCCTCACCAGCGTTGATATTGGTAAGCCTACAGACCTGTTTGATGACATCCTCTGCTCTGCCCACCCATCTATCTATCTATCTATCTATCTATCTATCTATCTATCTATCTATCTATCTATCTATCTATCTATCTATCTATCTATCTATCTATCTATCTATCTATCTATCTATCTATCTATCTATCTATCTATCTATCTATCTATCTATCTATCTATCTATCTATCTATCTATCTATCTATCTATCTTTCTATCTATCTATCTATCTATCTATCTATCTATCTATCTATCTATCTATCTATCTATCTATCTATCTATCTATATATCTATCTATCTATTTATCTATATATCTATCTATCTATATATCTATCTATCTATCTTTTGTTCGCCTGAAGTATTGTCTATATCTGCAATGTCGTTTCATGTATACATTTTACTGTCTTTTGTAATTCTTGCAGTAGTCCATATAGTTTTGTCGGTAGTGTTTTATCTACGGGCCAATGAATTTTCCTCAGTCTATTATATTCAGTGCAGTCTTGAAGTATTTGTTCAGCAGTCTGGGGCACCTGTCTGTATGTACACGTAGTTGAGGTGCCGATCTTGAATTTTGAATACTTATGACTATGGAGTCGATTGTGTTCTGAGGCGGATAATGATAACTTGTTCATATCTATTCATATTATGAAAGGCATCCTGACTTCGGGCTTGTGTTCCTCTGATTGATTTGATTATCTGTTTCTTATCTCTCTCTCTCTCTGCGTTCAGGACTCAATCAGAGTAGGATCCCAGACTCTCACATGAAGTCAGCTGTCAGGCTAAGTGTGTTGATCGCCCCCACAGACAGAACATCACAATTAGAGTGTGTCAGATCCACTCTGATTGAACACCCGTTAATACGTTGCACTGTGTTATGCGCCAGTGGCCCAGTGCATCCGATTTCAGCCAGCATTTTATTCGGGTTTGCTTTCCCTAGCCTTTGATTGTCCCCAATCTTCCTGCAAGGCAGCAGATGATCTTTTCTGTAGGGGGATTCTGCCCTTAGATGGTAGGCCCTCCCAGGTTTACGAGCACCATCTGCCCGAGTCACTAGAGGTGACTAACACAGACACGGACACACAAAGATGTGAGATGTGACTAACACAGACATACACACACACAAAGATGTGAGATGTGTCTAACACAGACATGCACACACAAAGATATGAGATGTGACTAATACAGACATGCACACAGCGATACGAGGCATGACTAACACTGACACACATCAAGATATATGACACATGACTAACATAAACATGCACATAAAGATATGAGATATAAATGACATTGACATGCACACACAAAGATATGACACATGCCTAACATAGACATGCACACAAAGATAAGAGATATGACTAACATAGATATGCACACACAAAGATATGAGATGGGACTAACATAGCCATGCACACACAAGGATATGAGATGTGACAAACACAGACATGCACACACAAAGATATGAGATATGACTAACATAAACATGCACACAAAGATATGAGATATCACTAACCCAGACATGCACACACAAAGATATGACATATGACTAACACTGGTACACACTAAGATATGAGATATGACTAAACACAGACACATATAAAGATATGAGACATGATTAGCACGGACACATCGAGATATGAGATATGACTAACATGACATACACCAAGATATGAGCCATGGCCAGCACACACAAGCTAAGATATGAGCCATGGCTAGGACAGAAACACAAAAAAGATATGAGCCATGGCTTCACCAAAAAACACCAAAAAGTGAACCATGTCTAGCACAGAAACACATTAAAGTGTCCATATGCTTGGGTTTGTTGTAGTCGGCAGACTCTTTTGAACGTGGGAATCACAGGTTTCGTTAAACAGTTGTCCGGAGTTTTGAGAGTGCAGTCTGACCCATAGAACGTTCTCAAGCATGTACAGATTCCCGATCGACTGTTGACAGGTGTCGTTGAAACAGTTGCCCGGACATTTGAGAGTACATATGATGTCACAGCCATCAGAACACATCTGTTCGCACTGTAGCCCAAAATTACCATCTGGACAAGTGTCATTACAGGTATAGCCAAGATGTTTACAATGTAGGCATTTTCCAGATTTTTCCTCAAATAAAGGACAGACACTGAGACAAGACCCGGAACAGTCGTGTCCATAGATCCCATGTGAACAGTAGCCGTGACAAGTACCGATGATGACATTGCAGCCTTTACTACACCCACTACACACTGCACAAAACGACAAGACTGCTCGTCCAGACAATAGGTGCCTGTAAATGTTTGCACCTCACATACCGTCAGTGCACTGTCGGCCTGCGAAATGGTCGGTGAGAACTCAATCTTAATGTGTGCCATTGACGTTTGTGTTTTGACTACAATAGTTTTCACAGATAAATTAGGGTAGGATATATCATTATACTGGAACACTACTCCGCCACTGTCAGAGAAAGCCCTTAGAGTGTCATTCTTTACCCGAATCATAGTGCTAGCTCGATGATAGATTCGAATGATGTGAGTCTTCTGGGGCGTTGCAAAGCTCAGATACCAGTAAACAGAATTGGTTCCACTTCTCAATTGTGTGTGTGTGCAGTCATTGTCATAGAGATTGGTCTTTGTTTTGCTATTAACTGCGGCCTCTGGTCCACATCCGTCTCCTGTATAACAAGCATCAAATGTTTTGTGCATTAAATCGGTCTGGTTTGTGTTCTGTTTGAGAGCCAGTTTCCGACCCCCGCCAATGTAGTTGGAGCAGATATTTGCAACTATCGCCCTTTCAATCCGTAACTTGTTGATCAGACCAGCCCCAGGGCAGAAGGCATCAATCTCGTGCGGACTAACTACAAACCTTGATACATTGTTACATGAGGCAGAACCATTCAGTTTTACCGTGAAACTGTCCGGATATTTTAAGTCATTCGCATAAATCCTAAACCAGGAGCACGGCAACGATTGATTGAGAGTTGCCTCAACTGATGTAGAATCTGTGTCCGGATTACATGAGGTGTCGTTGCCATAAAACAGGAAAGTAGGTTCAGATTTTTGGGCATATTTGCAAATAAAATCCAAGTACTGACACTGGGGTGCGAAAATTTTGTGCTGACAACTGTCATTGTTTGGGCATGTCCCTGTAGTTTTGTCACAAACTAAGCCATTATAGCAGAGACATTGTAACGTACAATTTGTCCCAAAACAACCGGCTGCACAAGTAAGGTCATTAGCTTCCATTGTTGCTAACGAAGCCAGTGAATAAAGACTTGATCTACAGCGATGGTTAACGAACTGTGTACACACATTTATTATCAAACCCGTGTTTACATTTTTAAAAAATCCGCCATCTCACTGTGGTAACAGATAGCGTGAAATTCTCTAACAGAATGAGATAAACCGTTGAAGACAAGGAAAGTCAACATTGTTTACATGGCTTGGACGCAAGAAGCGTCCATTTTGGTGCGTCCCATGACGTCAATCTGTTTCTTATGATAGTATGTAACCGGTGTATCTAGTTGTGTGCCTGTTGAACCTTCTCTTGCCAACTGATCTGCTTTCTCATGTTCTGGTATTCCACAGTGAGATGGGATCAACTGCAGGGCAACCCTGTGGTGCTTGCAGAGTTCAGACAATAAGGTCTGCACATGTGGTAATTTTCTGGATTGTAGTGCCTGGAGTACTGATCTTGCATCTGTCAAAAACACTTCAGGCTGAGGGCTAAGATTACTGTTCAGCAGTTTTCTATTGCCAACTTTATTGATTATATTTCTGCATCATAATTGTGCCAATATTTACCTGTTGCTATTTTATTCATATCCCTAGTGTTATTTGGGTACTCTTTATGTGCACCTGCTCCCCCATTATTTACTGCATTCTGTGCTGATCCATCTGTTTACACACGAATCCATAGGTCTTGTGGGTATTCTTCATGCAGGAAACTGAGAGTTATTGTTTTTCGCTGTAGACTATTCTGTTCGTCTTTGTCAACTATGCATTTCACTTATGTCCGTATTTGTATTGATAATCCTGATTCCTCTGTCCAGGGAGTCTGTTCTGGTATGGGCAGTGAGGGGTTAACAACTCTTGGCATTTCTGGTGTTTGTCTAATAATACGTTTGGCTTGGTGGATAAAACTGCTTCTCTTAAGTCGTCCCAATGCACGATTTTGGATCATTCATTGAATGTCTCTGCATGCAAGCATTTTTTTTTCTGCCTGTATCAGCACCGTTGTGTTCCTCCGTTCTCTTAGTGCTGGGATCCTCAACAATTTCTCCATCTCCAATATTGGTGTTGATTTCATTGCTCCTGTGATGACCCTAAGTGTCTGGTTTTGTACTTTATTCAGCTCTTGCAGTGTGGTGTTTGATGCTGAGCACCATGCAGATAATCCATATTCTAAATGTGGGCGTATACTCTGTTGGTAAACTTTACTGAGTATTTTCCCACTTGCACCCCACGTGGTACCCCCTAGCTTTCTTAGAACAGCCAACTTTCTCCTTGCTTTTTGGGTTGCCTTATTTATCTACTGTTTCCAAGATAGTTTGTTATTAAATGTAACTCCGAGATAAGTAACTTGTATGTCTTCCATCACAGGCTCATTTTTTTATGTAGATGAAACCTGCTCTTTGTTTTGGGGAGAGAGTGAAAAGTGTAGTAATGCATTTGTCTGTATTGATGCTGATACACCATCTATTTGTCCATGAATTCATAGCTCTTTGTAACAATTTGGAGGCCACTGTTGCATACTCCTCTGTGCACCACATTACCAAGTCATCTGCATACATTGTCACTTTGATGTCATGTGGTAGTTCAGTAACTAGGTCATTGATGTAGACTAGAAAAAGTATTGGAGATAGTACCCCTCCCTGTGGAACGCCCTGGCGCAGTAAGACCCTCTTACTCTTAAGACCATCCAGTTGCACTCTGGCTCTCCTGTTATGCAGGTATGCTTTGACCCATTTGTACATCCTGCCATTTACTCCATAATTTATCAGTTTCTTCAAAAGCCCTTCCTTCCATACCTTATCAAATGCCTTCTTTAGGTCTATCCATGCTGCTAGTACCAGTTTCTTTTCTTGAAACGCATCCTCAATTTCCTGGGAAAGATAGGTTGCCTGATCTTCGGTAGAGTAACACTGTCTAAAGCCTGCTTGTTGTGAGACAAGAAGATTTTCACTTTCCAGGTACCACTGCAGTCTGAGATTGATTATACGTTCCATTGTTTTACACAAACAGCTTGTATGGCTGATTGGTCTATAGCTGGATGTCGTTGAACCATCTTTTCCTGGCTTTAGTAATGGTATCATACTTGCTTCTCTTCATGCCTGTGGCACTCTACCTGTGATCCAGCAAATGTTGTAGATCTGCAGAAGTTTTGCTTTAGCTGAAGTGCCAAAGTTCGTAATCTTGTCATTGGACACTCCATCACTGCCTAGTGATTTTTTTATTTTTTTAAATTTGGGTATTGCAAGCTCTAGCTCTCTTTGTGTAATGGGTATTTCCATGACTTCATGTGCGGTTTCTTCTAGTCTTGTATTTTGTTGTTTTAAACGGGTCTCTTGTCGTTTCTCTAGGCTAATTTCAATATTATTGTCATTTGCAAAGGAGTCTGCAAAGTGATTTGCTCCATGCTTACCTGTTAGGATGTTTCCATCCTTCTTCAGTGTAATTTTGGTGTTCTTTCTGTACCTTCATCATTCAGCTGTTTTACAATCTTCCACACTTTTCTTGTGTCTCGTTCAAGATTCAAGGACTCTGTTTTCTCAATCCAGCTTCTCCGTCTGGCTTGTAGTTTAGCCCATTGAAATTTGGCTTCAGCGTGTTGATAGTTATTGTGGTGTTCTTGGCAAGGGTTATTTTCTGCTTGCTTTCGAGATGTTTCCATGTCATTGTGCAGCAGCTCTAGTTCACTACTCCAGTATGGTTTGTAGTGTTTCCGCACCCCTCTAGGTATTGTTTCACTGGCAGCTTGTATTATTAGTCTACTGAATTCATCAACTATTTTGTTTGTATCTCTGTCTGTATTTAGGTCTTTAGTCAGTACACTGGTGTAATGTTGATACATTTTCCAGTCTGCCTTTTTGTAATTTCAACGGGAGAGAGTGCTGCTCTCTCTGATGGCCATTGTGCACCACTACTGTCGTCTTTCGAGGCAGATATACAATCAACGACATACGTATTCACAAGAATATGGAGTCTCATTGGGACAGAAAAATGTGAAACAAAGGATATAATGTGAGACTTACTCGATATCCATACCCTCACGTACTGGAAGCAAAAGTGGAGAAACAAAAATAAGTAAAATCAGCTGGTTGTATATACAATTTAACACACAAGACATACACATGCATAAACACTCTTGTTTAATGTGTAAACAATAAATATATAAATGTTTTTACTTCAATGACTATTTCAACTAATAATCATATGGTGTGTTACATACAGTTAGTATATATACTAATGATCTTATGATCTGTTACACACTGCCCCTCTTTCTACTAATGATATTATGATCTATTACATATTGTTCGTCATTCAACTAATGATCTAATGATCTGTTACACAATGTTCACCTTTCAACTAATGATCGTATGGTCTGTTATATACTGTTCATCATTCTACTAATGATCTTGTGATCTGTTACATAATGTTCACCTTTCAACTAATGATCGTATGGTCTGTTATATACTGTTCATCATTCTACTAATGATCTTGTGATCTGTTACACAATGTTCGTCTTTCTACTAATGATCTTATGATCTGTTACTTACTGTTCATCTTTCTACTAATGATAGTATGATCTGTTATATACTGTTCGCCTACCCACATCAAACAAATCCACGCTGTTCCTCACTAACTCCCATTTTGATTTTGTTTCTCATATCGTATGCTTGACTTGCGTCATCACTAAGATCGCGATTTGGCCAACAGTTTTTGATATGCTTGCCTCGATTACATCGAAAGAATTAAAGTAGGAAACGACTGCAAGCATTCTCTTTTCATTGAAGCATTTTGAAACTGCCGCTTTTGTAGCCGATCATTGTTTGCGCTGAGTGTGGCATTGATAACGGTTTAACCTGACAACATCACTATGCAGTGACTAGTTTGTCGCTTAGAACACGTCTGATGATCTGTGTGTATTTTATGTGCTTTTATGAAGGGAGCTAGAATGAGGAAGTGACTTGGTAGAAATATTCTATTTTCAATTAAAGTCTTTTGAAATCGCATTCCGTGATGTCGAGTAAGACGTGCACAGGAGCCATCTCGTCAATATAAATTAATTAGCTGTTTTGGGAAATGATGTGACAAGTAATGGTGCAATTATGGGGAATTTCAGATAGCAGGAAACTTGCTCAATGTATAGAATATAGTTATAGGTCGTTTCAAAATATTTTGAAGGTGTTTAAAATTCCATATCTCTGCAACCAATTGATTGATAATGCTGAAATTTTGCATATGGTCTTGTGATTTTTTGGTCCCAAGAAGTACATTCATTTCCTCACCAACAAACGTATAGTTTTAAATATTCTTTATTTGAAGTATACAAATTTAAGGCATTTTGGTCAAACCATATATTTGGAGGAATTACCGCTTCATATGAGTGAGCACCCACGGACTTGTCATCTTGAACGTAATGCGCGCCAATTTCCCTGTTTTAAGCACTAAAAAACACATAAAACGCGTCATAGTTATAATTTTATATCCGGTGCATGCCATTTCCTGTCGTTTTGTTGTGATTTATGTGCAACGGCGTATCCTAATTATTGGGTAATTTCGTTAAATTTGTGATCTGTTAGTCAATGGGTATAAAAGTAAAGTTCCTTACATTGCAATCAGTGGCAATAAAGGTGTATAAATATTTTTGCATAGAAGCTAAGCGTGGAAAACTGTATCGAAGCATCTCAAAGCCAGAAAAGAGAACTATTCACGCATTGGGTATAAGCAAACGCTTTTTCAAACAAGTGCTTAAAGCTAACGGAGTGTCCAGTTCAATCAAGACTAGGACGCTAGGAAGAAAGAAAGTAGTAGATAGTTTTGACAAGGAAGTGATTAGAAGAGCAATTTGTAAAATGTTCGATTCCAAAGAAACTGTGACTTTAAGAAAACTGAAAATTCGACTGAGAGCAGAAAATGACATTGTTGTGTCGAAAACAACATTATGGAGAACTGTTAGAAGCATCGGTTTTACGTTTAGAAAGTACGATAGTGGTAGAAATGTCATCTGCGAGAAGCCGCACTTAGTTTCTATGAGGAGTAAATATTTACGTGAAGTACGGGAAATGCGTAACCAAGGTTATGATATTGTATTTCTAGATGAATCTTGGATAAATTCTCACCACACAAGTGCAAAGGAATGGCAGTTATCAGATGGAAGTATTAAAAGATGTGTACCCACTGGAAAAGGACAGCGTATTATAATGGCACATGCAGGCAGCCGAAAAGAAGGGTTGGTGAAAAATGCAGAACTTATATTCACCTCTAATTATACTGACAACAGGGACTATCACACCGAGATGAATGGCCATATATTTAGAGAGTGGATTGAAAATACTCTTCTTCCAATTCTAGACAGACCATCCTGTCTGGTAATGGACAACGCGTCGTACCACAACGCTGTGGCAGAAGAAGACAAAATTCCTACATCTACCAGTACAAAAGATGTTATAAAGATTTGGCTAAGAAAGGAAGGAATTCCATTTAACGAGGGATTTTTGAAACCTGAATTACTGTCACTTGTTAAGAAATCGCAAAAGACCAAAGTATTCCAAATAGACAAAATCATTCAACAGCATGGTCATACGTGCTTGAGACTGCCCCCTTATCATCCAAAATTAAACCCCATTGAACTCGTTTGGGCAAAAATTAAAGGGCAGGTGGCAGCTGAGAATACAAGTTTTAAACTATGCGATATAAAAGGACTGACATATGCTGCTCTATCACAGATTGACAAAGATTTTTGGTGCAAATGTGAAGATCATGTCTTAAAAGAAGAAAATGACTATTGGAAAAAAGATGGACTATCGTTCGTTCAGCCCAGATTAGTAATCAATATGTTAGACTCCTCTGATTCAGAATAAATGAAATAATAATGGACGTTTTTATATGTCCGCATGATCAATCTTTAGCTAAAGTTGATAACGTTTTGAAAATGTAAAGATTCTTGATATGTGTACTGCAGGCATGCAAAGAAACTAAATCACTTTCATATGTCTTGTTTACGTAAAATAATGAAAGTCACATGGAAAGACATAAAACGAACAATGTAGCTCTTTACAGTGAAGAGGATCCCGTGCTTACATCGGACTCTTTAGTCACATGCGTACCCATAAACAATAACTTTGCTTGATATGTCATGCTCGTTATCGCTCGCAACGGATAATTATTTTTTTTAAATGTATTCTTTGTTGTATATTGTTTAAATAGTTTTCATTAATGGAACTGTTTATACGCTGATTTGTTTTAGACCGTCTGTAAAGGCTATAACATTGACATTCTCATAGTATTTTAAAGAAAGTAAACAATAGAAAGTAAACAGTTGATAAACGCCTCCAACTTTCAAGTTGTGTAGAGACGCCTATGTCGAGAAGCTGATTTCCATTAATGTACGGTAAATTATTTTCTCCAGGAGCAAAAAGATCCGTAAATTCACTGAGATCAAAGGAAAGTGCTGCTTCATGATGAAGCATACTTCCTACATCTTTAAATTTTGTGAAATCGGTGGGACCTTGGAAAAACAAGGCCAGATGCAAAAAATCAAGTTTGTAAGTGCAGGGAAAGAGGAGATATTTCATGTTAATCGTGAACATTTAGATTTGAAACGACCAATAGTATAGTTTTCTTCCTTCCTTTCGCATGTGCCTGTGAGCGTCAAGACGGTGTGGCTAAGGGGATATAATTTGCGGTCTTTTACACATTTGTTTGCCACTGATTCTGTTGTTCCTAGTGTCTCTAATATTAATCTTTCAATTTATTTAAATATCAATATAACCACCATTTTTTGCGTTCGGCCCTTGGCTCTCTCAACGTTTATTTAAGGTTCGTTGTGTTACGTTTTAAATTGTCTGCCTTAACAAGCGACAAACCCATTTTATATGTTTTTCTTTTTATATTATACGCTGGGGGTTATTACTAGCAATTTTCTTTGTTCTTCATTTCTGATATTGTCTCTCATACTGTTTCCTGTCATTTGTCTAACACATTGTATCTCGGTTGTGGTTATTTTACTCTTTGTTCGTGTGTCTCGTTTCTTTCCAGGACTGGCATTGGTAGCACAGTGTTGGAATGAAGATTGTATTGTAGAGTGCCCAGTTAGTACAGTGTCATTCAGAATGTGTACCCTCAAACTATATCAAAGCTTTCGAAAAACCCCGTCCAGAATGACGTGAACTTGTCCATGCAATTTTGTATTGTCCACGACATTATCACTTTATAATTTAAAATAACGCAGCCAATGAGGTTCACTAAAGCGACTATACATGGAAGATTATACATTGTAGTCTTGAAGTCTGGTGAATAAGCAAACATTTCTAAGATCCGGCGGTGAAAAAAGAAAAGAAGTCGACGACCAGACCTAACCAGGGTCAATATTATATCATGAACTGTTAGCTTGACCGTGATGTATAAATTATATTTTTGTCAGCACCATTGTAAAGACTGGTCTGTGGTGTTTTTATTTGATCTTCATTCTTTGATTTTGACTTGCTTTGAATTACGTTGAACTTTAATATAGTGTAATGTCATTCGTTCCGTGCTTGATATTCGTGCCGTACTTGATCGTACTTAATATACTGATATCGGTCGTCTGTATTTTTTACAAATAAATGTCTCTCTCTCTCTCTCTCTCTCTCTCTCTCTCTCTGCGATCAGGACTCAGTCACAGTAGGATTCCAGGCTCCCACATGAAGTCAGCTGTCAGTTTAAGTATGTTGATCGCCCCCACAAACAGAACATCACAATTAAAGTCTGCCAGATCCACTCTGACTGAACACCCGTTAATACGTTGCACTGTATTCTGCGCCAGTGGTTCAGTGCATCCGATTTCAGCCAGCATTTTATTCAGGTTTGCTTTCCTTAGCCTTTGAATCTCCCCAATCTTCCTGCAAGGCAGCAGATGATCTTTTCTGTAGGGGGATTCTGCCCTTAGATGGTTGCCCTCCCAGGTTTATGAGAACCATCTGCCCGAGTCACTAG
This sequence comes from Megaustenia siamemsis, assembly GCA_032433765.1. Lineage (NCBI taxonomy): Eukaryota > Metazoa > Mollusca > Gastropoda > Stylommatophora > Ariophantidae > Megaustenia > Megaustenia siamemsis. Next base: position 63,077,869 of record JAVIAB010000101.1, on the reverse strand, counting down.
AGGTGACTAACACAGACATGCACACACAAAGATATGAGATGTGAATAACACAGACATGTACACAGCGATACAAGGCATGACTAACAACGACACACATCAAGATATATGACACATGACTAACATAGACAAGCACATAAAGATATGAGATTTGACTGACTTAGACATGCACACACAAAGATATGACACATACCTAACATAGACATACACACAAAGATATAAGATATGACTAACATAGGCATGCACACACAAAGATATGAGATATGACTAACATGAACATGCACACAAAGATATGACACATTACTAAAACAGATATACACTAAGTTATGAGATATTACTAAACTCAGACGCACATAAAGATATGGAACATGCTTAACACGGACACACCAAGATATGAGATATGACTAAAATGACACACACCTAGATATGAGCCATGGCTAGCACACACACAAGCTAAGATTTGAGCCATGGCTAGCACAGAAACACACCAAGATATGAGTCATGACTAGCACAGAAACACATTAAGATATGAGTCATGGCTTCACGGAAAAAGACCAAGAAATGAGCCATGTCTAGCACATAAACACATTGAGGTATCCATATGCTTGGGTTAGTCTGCGTACTCTTCTTAACGTGTGCATCATCGACATACGAGACGCAGGTTTCGAATAACTGTTCACAGGTTTAGTTACAAATGTTGTCCGTAGATTTGAGAGCAGTCTGACCCGTAGAACTTTCCCTTGTACGCACAGTTCCCGGTTGAATGTTCACATGTGTCGTTGAAACAGTTGTCTGGACATTTGAGAGTGCAGTCTGACCCGTAATACGTTTCTTTGCACGTACAGTCTGCACTTTCCGGGTCACATATGATGTCACATCCATCAGAACATGTCTTTTCGCACTGTAGCCCAAAATTACCATTGGGACAAGTGTCATTACAGGTAGAGGTAAAGGCATCAAGATGCACCTAGTCACCATGTCATTACAGGTATAGCCATGATGTTTACATTGCAGGAATTTTCCGGATTTTTCCCACATAACGGACAGACACTGAGACAAGACCTGGTGCAATCGTGTCCATAGATCTCATGTGAGTATTTGCCGTGACACGTACCGATGATGACGCTACAGCCTTTACTACACACACTACACACTGTACAAAACGACCAAGAATACCCGTCCAGACAATAGGTGTCTGTAAATGTTTGCGCCTCACACACCGTCAGTGCATTGCCGGCCTGCGAAATAGTCGGTGAGAACTCAATCTTAATGTGTGCCATTGGCGTTTGTCTGGTGACTACAATAGTGTTCATAGAAACATTAGGGTATGATATATCATTATACTGGAACACTACGCCGCCACTTTCAGAGAAAGCCTTTAGAGTGGCATTCTTTACTCGAATCATAGTGTTAGCTCGATGGAATGGTGTGAAACTTTTGGGGAGTGGCAAAGTTCAGAAACCAATATACAGGACTGTTTCAACTTCCCAGTTTTATGTGTATGCAGTCATTGTCATAGAGATTTGTCTTTGTTTTGCCACTTAAAGCGGCCTCTGGGCCTCATCCGTCTCCTATATAACAAGCAATAAAAGTGTTGGATTGGTTTGTGTTCTGTTTGAAAGCCATATTCCTACCCCCGCCTATGTGGGTGGAGCAGATATCTGCAACTATCGCCCCTGCATCCATAACTTGTTGATCAGACCAGCCCCAGAGCAAAATACACCAATCTCGTGCTGATTAACAACAAAACTTGAATCTTTGCTACATGAGGCAGAACCATTTAGTTTTGCCGTGAAACTGTCCGGAACTGTTAAGTCAATTACATAAGTCCTAAACAAGGACACCAGCAAAGATTGGTTGAGAGTTGCCTCAACTGATGTATAATTTGTGTCCGAATTACATGTGGTGTCGTTGTAATCAAACATGAATCTAGATTCAGATTTGTGGGCGTATTTGTACACGAGAACCAAGTACCGACACTGGGGTCCAAAATATTCGTGCTGACAACTGTCATTGTTTGGGCATATCCCTGTAGTTTTGTCACACACTCTTTCTATCCTTCTCTCTCTGCGTTCAAGACTCAATCAGAGTAGGATTCCAGTCTCTCTCATGAAGTCAGCTGTCTGTTTAAGCGAATCGATCGCCCAATATAATTTCTCCTCCACGGAGGTGGGCGTGGACCACATTGCTCTTTTCAGGTCCGTGTACTGGGGGCAATCCTGTAGAACAGGATTTGTAGTCGTATTGTCCAGTGTACAGTGGCATAGAGTGGTAGTTCTTATTCTGAATTTGGTGAACATGTGATTTCTCATTCTATTGTGGCCAGTGCGTAGGCGAAGTATGATGACTTGATCTTTCCTTGATAGTTGGTGGTATCCGTCACTCTCGTTATGCTTTGGGTGTTCTCGTTTGCATTTTTCATGGAACTGACCCTTGAGGGTGGATTTGGCTTCATCATAACTGAGCGGATTGTTCTCTTGTGGTAATCTCCCTCCCTCTTTAGCTGATTTATCTGCGCGTTCGTTCCCGTGTATATTACAGTGTGATGATATCCACTGAATGACTACTCTCTGGAAGTTAGTGCATAGTTGGTCCAGGGTAGTTCTCAAGTCATCTAGTTCATTATTCTTGGGGTTTATTAGAGCTGTTAGTACTGACAGTGCATCAGTCAGAATCATCAGTTTATTGTGCATGTTATTTTTGTGTTGAGTAGCCAGTGCTGCAGCTTCTCTGATGGCCTCAGCCTCTGCTTGAAAGTTGTTTGAGAATTTTCCAGTAGCTATTGACTTGGTGATTTCGTCCTGATTGGTCAGCATCAAGAACACACCTCCCCCTCCAATTCTGGTGTCATTTGTAGCAGAGCCATCTGCATATATGTGGGAAAAAAGTCCTGTGGGTAAGTATCGTGTATATGTTTTTCTGCTACGTGTTTTCTTTTTATGTCTGATTGGGTGCCTTTTTTCATGATTCTGGTTATGTTTTCCTGAAGTTCTGGTATTTTATGTTTTCCATGAGGAGACATAGCAGATGGGCCCAAGGGTTTCGATAATGTTTGGGAAAGAACTGGGTCTCCAGTAGTTAGTTCATTGGCAATTGCAGCGAAGTTGTTCCTCTTTAGGAAAAATAAAAAAAATAGTATGTAAAAAGCTTTACGTAATAAGTGAACGACACAGACTAAACAACGTTTTGGTCCAATAGGCCTTCATCTGGAACAAAAAAAAAACACACACACACAACTAATAACCAAACAACCAAAACAAAAACAATCGAAATGTGTTAAAGAAAACAAAATAAACTATCCTGTCAAAACAAAAGGAAATAACAACCAAGTGCGGCTGTCGTGAACGTAGAAAAACGTGAAAAAATGTACGCAAATGCACACATAACCAGAGGAGTTCACACAGGGGTCACTTCGGAGGTGTTCCATCACTCGAAAACATATAAATTTATAATAGCATTTAATCCCATTTCTACTGTCCCAAGTTATATATTCACATAAATAAAGTATATACATATATATATATATTTTTCTCCTTCCTCATATGCCTTTCAGCGTCGATGGGGAGATATAATTTGCGGTCTTTTGCTCTTCTGTTCACCTCTGCTGCTGTTATGTTTCCTAGTGTTATTAATATTCCATCGACCCATCATTTTCGTTGTCGATCCTTGGGTCTGGTGTTCGCACATTTGTTGAAGGCTCGTTGTGTTGTTTTTGTTCTTTCTGCATTGTTACGTGGCCTAACCATTTTATCTGTTGTTTCCTTATATATTGTATGACGGGGGCTATTCCTAGCTTTTTTCACAGTTCTTCATTTCTGATCTTATCTCTCAGACTGTTTCCTGTCATTCGTCTAACACATTTCATCTATGTAGAGGTTATTTTTCTTATTGTTCGTGCATCTAGGGTCCAGGTCTGGCATTGGTAGCACAACGTTGGGATGAAGATTGTATTGTAGAGTGCTCGTTTTGTCTCCAGAGTTATTTCCTTGTTGGACATTAGTGGTGATAACTGTCCACTGATTTGACAAGCTTTGTTGCATCTTGATTCTATCTCTGCTGTTTGGGAATTGTCGTTTGTCATTAGACTTCCTAGGTATTTGAATTCCTCTACTTGTTTTAGTTGTCTGCCTTCTATAGTTATGTTGATGTTCTGTTTATTTTTGGCGACATTCATGACTTCTGTTTTGTTGATGTTGATTTTCATGTTGTACTTTGTGCCTGAGATGTTGCGTTTGTTTAAGTGTTCTTGTAGGTCTACTATTGTTTGATGTATTTGTGCATAATCGTCTGCAAATAAAAGCTTGTTGATCTCCTCTGTCTCTGATGGGTTGGCTAGCTTGTATAGATGGTCCATGTATGTAATAAACAGTAGGGGGGATAGTACGCACCCCTGTCTTACACCTGATCTAACTTCGAAGTGGTCTGTGTAGCCTGCTGCTGTTCTGACCTTGCAGCTGCTGTTGACGTAGAGACTTTTAATAAGGTTGGTTAGATGTTGGCTTACTCCGTATGTTCTTAGTATCTCCCACAGTTGTTATCTGTTTACTCTGTCAAATTCTTTTTCCTGGTCAATGAAGGCTATGTATACGTTTTGATTGTGCTCTGTCGTTTTTTCTGCAAGCTGTTTTAGTGTGAATTGTGTCGGTACATGTTCTGTTTTTATCGGAACCCCATTTGAGAATCGCTTAGCTGTAGTTCTATTATTGGTCTCAGCCTTTTTTCTAAGATTTTGGCGTATAGCTTTCCTAGACCATTATAGGAAATTATGGTTTAGGAAAAACAAATGACAGAGGACAAAGATTAATACAATTCTGTGAAGAAAACAGGCTGATAATATGTAACACCTACTTTGATCAAGAGAAAAGGAAACTATACACATGGAAAAGCCCTGGAGATAGGAAGAGGAATCTAATAGATTACATAATGATAAAAGAAAGGTTCCGTAACAGCGTAAAGAAAGCCAAAACCTACCCAGGAGCAGATATTAATTCTGATCACAATCCTGTAATGATTAAAATGAAAATCAAAATAAAGAGAAACAAGCAAAAATCTAATTCATCAACAAATCCAATCGATATAACAGCTTTAAATCAAAAAGATATTAAAGATACATATACAATACAAGTAAAGAACACATACCAGAAGCTACTAGAGGAAAGAATTGAAAAATACAGAAGAGAAAATCCTGGTGGAAAATGAACAACCAAATGGCAATGCATAAAGAAAAGCATACAAAAAGCCTCCGACACCTTACCCAAAGAGAAAAGAACAAAAAACAAAAATGGATAACTAACACCATCTTAGAAAAAATGGAAGAAAGGAGACAAGCGAAGAACACTGCCCAATACAATAAAATAGATAATGAGATACGCAAAATGTGCAAAAAGGCAAAAGAAGACTGGCTCAGCCAAAAATGTAGAGAAATAGAAACTATGGAAAGCAAACAAGACCTAAGAGGAATGCACACAGAAATAAAGTGAATGACTAATAAAAATAAAAAAGCCACAGAAGGTGGATACATTGCAGACAAAAAAGGAAAAATGCTAACAGACAATAAGGATATCATAGATAGATGGCATGAATTATAACAGAACTATTTCATGATCAAAGGGACAAGAAACCAGTTATAAAATGTACATCAGGCTATAAAATCTTAAAATCTTAGATGGAAAAAGATATAAAAACAATGAAAAAGGGAAAAGCAGCAGGACCTGAAAGCATACAGATAGAGATGATATAGGTACTAGAAGATTTTGGCATTGAAGTGATTACAGACATATGCAACGACATATACCACACAGGATACATACCAAATGAACTAAAAACATCAACTTTCATTGCATTGCCTAAAAAGAATGGTGCAGTTGAATGCAGTGACTTTAGAACAATAAGCCTAATGAGCTATGTTACAAAACTCTTGCTAAAAGTTATACAGGGAAGGATACAGAATAAAATCAATACTGAATTAGATGAACAGCAATTTGGGTTTAGGAAAAATAGCGGGACAAAAGAAGTCATATTCTGCATGAGAACATTAATCGAAAAATACACAGAAGTAAACAAACCAATATATGCCTGCTTCATAGACTACACCAAAGCTTTTGATAGAGTACACCACAAACAACTTATATAATGCCTAAAAGAGATACATCTAGATGACATGGACATACACTGAGCAAATCTTTAAAAACATCATAGAGATGCCAGGCCTACAAATTAATGGAAAGATAATTAATATCCTAAGATATGCTGACGATACTGTACTACTAGCAGAAAGTCCTAAAGATCTGTACCAATTACTTAATGAGATAAACATGACAAGCAAAAAATATGGACTAGATATGAATATCAAAAAGACTAAAACTAGGATCATAAACAAAGAAAATACTCAAAACCCACAAGTGGATATCAAAATTGAAGGAATAGGCACGGAGACAGTTCAGAACTACAACTACCTTGGACATACTATAACCAGTGATGGAAAATGTACAACTGAAATAAACAAAAGAATAGGAATGGCAAAAAGTAATGTTAATGTCATGAAGGACATACTAACATCAAAACAAATAACACCAGGGCTAAAACTAAGAATAGCAAAATGTTACATCTTCTCAATATTCCTGTATGGTGCTGAAACATGGACATTAGACAAGAAAACAGAACAGAGAATTGAAGCCTTTGAAATGTGGATACATAGAAGAATAGGTCGAATTGGATGGAAGGAAAAGAAAACAAACGATGAAGTCTTAAAAAAACTAAAAATGAAAAGAGAACTACTGAACACAATTAGAACAAGACAAATGCGATTCTTGGGCCATGTTAAAAGACACAACAGCCTACTGAAAGTAATCCTGGAGGGGAAAATACAAGGTAAAAGAGGCAGAGGCAGACCAAGATTAACATGGACGAGTAACATCAAAAGATGAACAAATCAGCCGATGACAACCTGCCCCATCAAAGCAAGAGATAGAGCAGAATGGTGCTCCATGGTAGCCCACCTCCGTTGCGGAGACGGCACTCGATGATGATGATAGCTTTCCTACATGGCTGAGAAGAGATATACCTCTATATTGATTGCGGTCTCTTTTGCTACCTTTCTTTTTCCATATTGGTATGATGATTGCCTGTTGCCAGTCGTTTGGGGCTTGTTGTTGGTGCCATGCTGCATTAAATATTATGTGCAGCCATTACATTCCTGTTTCTCCTGCTGCTGCTATTATTTCTATTGGTATGTTATGTATCAACGGTGCTTTATTTCTTGGTGCATATTTGATTACTTCTTCTATTTCCTCTTTCATGATGTTGGGTTCAGTATTTGTGAGTTCTGGCGTGGTTTTTGTTGTCTTATTGGTAGTTGGTATGTTTAACAGGTCGATAAAATATTCTTTTCATCTCTGTTGCTTACATTGGTTATTTGATATTGGATGTCCGTCCTTATCATTTATCAGCTCAGTATGATCATGGTTTTCTTTTCTCGCTCTTGTGGCTTTTACTGCTTTGTAGAAATCTCTTGTGGCTGTCTTGAAGTCCCTGCTCATGTTTTGTCCGAATTCTGTCCAATTCTTTTGCTTAGCTTCTTTGATCAAAATTTTAACTCTTTTTTTCAACTAAGGCATATTTTTCTTGGTTCTTGTTCTCCATCCAATTTTTAAACAGTTTCTTCTTTACTTTAATTGCTTCTCTGATTGTTTCGTTCCACCACGGGGTGCTCTTTTTCCCTTCTCTTGTTCTTAGCGTCGTTCCACAAACTGTTTTAGAGATGTTGGTTACTGTTTCCTTAAATTGTTTCCACTCTTCTTCTACTGTGCATACTTCGTTAGGGAGTTTCTTGAATTCCTCTCTTAGTTTTTATTCTAGGGTTTTCCTTGTTTCTTGATCTTTTAATTGTTTTATTTTTATTGTCTGTTCTTTTCGCTTCTTTTGTTTATTTTCGTATATTCTATTTATTTTTGGCTGTCTTAGTGCCATAACCATCTTGTGATCCGTGTCGTCTGTAATATTTGGGATTGCTCTACTGTCGGTTACTCTTTTCTTGTTCTGTTTTCGTGTTAGTATAAAATCTATCTGGCTTATACACGTATATATATATATATATATATATATATATATATATATATATATATATATGTTATATTCAAAATATCGGTCGGTCTTGATAACTACCGGACTTACATAATCCTAAATATGGTAAGATCACTATGCTATCTACAAAATCATAATCTTCCAGGTAATGATTGTTGTGCTATATAATGATTTTATTGCCTATGAAACATGTTTTAATTATGTAATCTATGGTATTTCTAATTGGCAAAGGTAATAGTATTCATCCCTGCTTTTCTTATGCTCCAATCTGAAACCAATCATACCGCGCATGCACACTCGTCGCATATCTTTCATGAGGCTGATATTTTTTATTAGAATTCTGTAATGTTTGAAAATATTCCACAAGGGCTATCTATGTATGCTGTCAAATGTTTTTTTTTTAAATGATTAAATTACAAATGAATGGCCCTTTTGTGTTTGTTTTGCTTGTATATATGTTCTACTTGAGATAATATTTGGTCAAGGCATTTTCTTTCTTCCGAAATCATGTTTGTTCTTCATGTATAATGTTATCTAAACCATCTTTTATTCTGTTCAGTATGATTTTGCAGAAAAGTATGGAGGCAACTAATACAAGGGTTGTTTGTCTCTAGTAGCTGCTATCTGAAGGATTGTCACGCTTAGGTAATTGCTAAATGGTCCATTTTTTCAGTTTGTGGAGCAATTTTCTTCATCCCATATTTTATTAAATAATTGTTGTAATTTGATTAGGAATTTATTAAATGAATTTAGTATCTCCGCAATTATTTTAACTTCGCCAGAGGCTTAATTATTAGCCACGTGTTTCACAGCTGAGCCAAATTATTGCATGATGATTCCCTCTATACGGATGACTAATTGAGGGATGTGTGCATCAATTTCAGAACTAAATCAGTTTAAGGGAAGCAGACAGTTAGGGCTTTATTTGCAATGTTCAACCCATTCGACATTTTTATTATCACTGACAGTTAGCAAATTGTTATATGTGTTCATAACAGGCACACATTTGAGTTAAAGGCGCTAGTTAGGTGTTTCTGTATATGTATTAATCCAGTGAAATGTCCTGTCTTGGGCGCTAATTCTGCTTCTTCCGAATTACCTATATGTTCTTGTATCTCTTCTTGCTAAATTGTTCACCTTATTATCAATGTCTTTATATACATTTGCAAAACAAATACATACATCTGGTTTGGCATTTACCATCGCTGATTTGGCTTCACTTCTATATTGGATATGTGCACATATGACGTCTGTTTTTCATGCCTTTCTTTCAGTTTCTTTAAATCTATCACTTAATTCTGCTGATGTCAATACTGCTGTGTTGGGAGTACCCCGTAGTCCATCTATAATCATTTCATAAAGTTCACTCAAATATACAAATCGATTGCTATGTTCAAGTTAAATTGTCCTTCGATATTGTTATCTATGAATGTGTTCCTATTTATATTTTTTAAAGACGTGCTTCTTTGTGGTAATTCAGTTTAAGCTGAATCTTCCCAATGAAAAGATTAAGGTCACCCTTAATGCCAGCTCCTCTATAAGTCCTTACAACTATCATAGACGATTTTAATCGTCTTCTGATACACATATAGGCAATTTGGTCTACTTTTGATCTCCATAGATTGTGTTTTATTTATATAATACACCTATAAGGGTCAGCCTTTTGAAACGTGTAAAAATTTGATAAAATAACGGTTTGTATAAACGTCATTTTAAATCCAGGAGTCACATTTGTATCTTTCTAGGTGAGCGTTAGCTTTGAAAGAGTGAAACAACTTATCAAATGTGTGGGAGAATAAGAGAGGTAGAAGAGAGAGAGAGAGAGAAAGAAAGAGAGAGTTGTGGGTTTTGAAAAGCAATAGTTTATCTCACAGATTGTATACTTGATCTTATCACAAATGCAGTGATTTTACAAACGAGAACACTTTCAACTCTCACATATTGCATTTGATGCACTTACAGTACTGGTCAGAAAATGAATTTGTAATGACATTATCATCACTACTAATGGCATCATAAATTGCATCCAGATTTTTGTTTGGATCAAAGTCAGCCATAGCGATTGTATAAAACACTGCAATACACGCCGATAGAAGAAGGAAGCTTCCCATCTATATCTTCTGTTACTCACGACAATCTGAGGACCTTGCGGTTAGATACTGGTTCGCTGTCTGTGATGACGTTGTGGAGAGTTCTTCAGAATTTGAGGCACAGCTAGAAAAGTTAATATTATATAAATTGGATATGATTTCATTGTGGAGATGGCCTGAATATGATGATATATAAGTCACACTCGATATGATATATAAGTCACATTCAATACGATATATACGTTACACTCAAAATGATATATTCCACACTCAATATGAAATATACTTTACATTTAATATGAAATATAAGTTACATTTAATATGATATATAAGTTACACCCAAAATGATATATAAGTCACACTTAATATGATTTATAAGCCACTCTCAATATGTTAGAAAAGTCACACTCAATATGATAAATAAGTCACACTCAATAGTGTGCATATATATATATATATATATACATATAAGATACACTCAATATGATATATGTTTCATTTAATATGCCACGAACGTTACACTCAATATGATATATAAATCACACTCAATATGATATATAAGTCACACTCAATATGATATATAAGTCACACTCAATATGATATATAAGTCACACTCAATATGATATATATGTCGCACTCAATATGATATATACGTCACACTCAACATGTTATATAAGTCACACTCAATATGATATATAAGTCACACTCAACATGATATATAAGTCACATTCAATATGATATTTAAGTCACACTGAATATGATGTGACACGATGGTGCTTAAGAAGTCAATCTGGAATACCGAGTGGTTCACGGTGAACACACGAGTCAAGCCAGGTTGTGTCATGGCATTATTATTATTTGGAATTGCAATTGACTAGGTAATGAGGAAATGCACAAAACACGTGCATCAGGGCTTCAAATGGGTCAACAATAAAGTTCTTGAAGATCTTAACTTTGCGAATGATATCGCGCCACTCAGTGCAAGGCATGTAGATGCCTTGGAAAAGATAAATAGTTCCCAGGACTTTTTACAACACGCTGGTCGCAAAATCAACACCAACATGAACGACCACATGAATCTAAACGAGTAAATAATGGTGAAAAACACATCAGTTTCAACTACCTGTGGTGCCAAATATCAACAACAGTTGACACAACAACTGAAATAAAGAGCGAATCGTATTAGTGCGAAACATCTTCAATACATTCTCAAATATTTGGAATTCAAAGGCACTCAGTAATTACACAAAACACAAGATCTTTAATTTGTGTGTGATTCGAGTACATGTACGAGAGCTGGAAAACAACAAAGGCTTTAAATCAGCGTTTGTCAAACAGTGGTTTGCGACCGCCCAGATGTCCGCGTGCCGCCAAATGTGGTCCGTAGTGGCTTGAAGAATTGCATGGTATTTTGTAGCTTAATAGAAACAGACTTCCGGTGTCATGGCGACTACGTGTTATCGTTTTTATAATTCGGCTCTTGCTGAGATATTTAAATGATTTACGCGACAGTCTAGTTGTGAATTTATGTGTTACTACTCTTTACTTGGTGTAATGTTTTACTTCTGACTGGAGGATGGACTGCGAACTTTATCGATATTTAAGTGGATTTATTCTTTCTTTGTGTCGTGTGTTCGCGGTTCGATAACAAGCACATGGTTCGACAACAATGGCGTCGATAGTTGGGTGTGTTCAACCCATATGTGAAAAGTCTGCGACGGTGGATGGGGCGAATAAATTAATTGGAATAATCAACGGCCCAGAAAGCGAAAACAGCAAAGTGTGTGGTACACATGAGGCATTTTCAGAACACGAAAGGCGAAAATGGCAGACCACCGTGAAAGAGATTGGAGCCTCATCACGTAACAATCCAAAGAAAGCCATGGAGAGAAATTATAACTACTGTATTAAGAACGAATTAAAAATAGCTACATGGAGTGTTAGGACCTTATACCAACAAGGAAAACTAGAAAATCTTATGGTAGAAGCAGAACGACAAAACATAGATATCTTAGGAATCTCGGAAACAAGATGGAAGGAAAGTGGATACATACAAGACGATAAATATACATTTATATATTCAGGAAACACAAAAGAATATCAAAGAGGAGTAGGAATTCTAATAAAACGAGAACTACAAAAATATATAAATACTCAATTGACATATAATGATAGGAATATACTAATAAAAATGAAGGCAAAACCATTCGACATAGCAATATTACAGACATACGCACCTACTCAAGACTATACAGACGAACAAATAGAGGCATACTATGAAGATCTAAACACAGTTATGAAGCAAGTGAAATCATCAGACATCTTTGATTATAATGGGTGATATGAACGCTAAAGTAGGAAAAGGTAAATATAAGACAATAATAGGAAATCATGGTCTAGGAAAAAGAAATAACAGAGGAGAAAGATTAATACAATTTTGCGAAGAAAACAGACTGATAATATGCAACACATTCTTTGAGCAAGATAAAAGAAAATTATACACATGAAAAAGCCCTGGAGACAAGAAGAGAAATCAAATAGATTACATAATGATAAAAGACAGATTCAGGAACAGCGTCAAGAAAGCCAAAACATACCCAGGAGCAGATATAAATTCAGACCGCAATCCTGTAATGATAAAAATGAAAATCAAATTAAAGAGAAACAAACAAAAAACTAATGCAGCAGCACCAATAGATATAACAGCGTTAAACCAGAAAGATGTTCAAGAAACTTATACTGTACAAGTAAAAAACACATATCAGAAGTTACTAGAAGAGGGGATTGAGCAATACAGAAGAGAAAATCCTGAGGAAAAAGTCACAACAAAATGGCAATGCATAAAAAACAGCATGCAAGAATCCTGCAACACCTTGCCCAAAAAAGAAAGTAACAAAAATCAAAAATGGATAACAGACAAAATATTAGAAAAAATGGAAGAAAGAAGACAAGCGAAAAACACTGCCAGATACAAGGATATAGACAATGAAATACGGAGACTGTGCAAAAAGGCAAAAGAAGACTGGCTCAACCAAAGATGTCTAGAAGTCGAAACTATGGAAAGTAAACAAAACTTAAGAGTGATGCACACAGAAATAAAGAGAATGACGAATAAAGACAAAAAAGCTGCAGGAATCGGATGTATAGCAAACAAAGAGGGAAGAATGCTATCAGACAACAAAGATATAATAGATAGATGGCAATAATATATAACATAATTATTTCATGACGAAAGGGACAAAAAGCCAGACATAAAATGTACATACAACTATAAAATCCTGAAATCCGAAGTAGAAAAAGCCATAAAAACAATGAAATAGGAAAAAGCAGCAGGGCCTGACAATATACAGATAGGGATGATACAGGCTCTAGAAGAGTTTGGCGTCGAAGTGATCACAGACATATGCAATGACATATACCATACAGGATACATACCAAACGATCTAAAAACAATAACTTTCATTGCATTGCCTAAAAAGAATGGTGCAGTTGAATGCAGTGACTTCAGAACAATAAGCCTAATGAGCCAGGTAACAAAAATTTTACTAAAAGTTATACAGGGAAGGATTCAGAATAAAATCAATACTGAATTAAATGAGCAACAATTTGGATTCAAGAAAAACAGTGGGACAAAAGAAGCCATATTCAGCATGAGAACATTGATTGAAAAGTACACAGAAGTAAACAAACCAATATATGCCTGCTTTATAGACTACACCAAAGCTTTCGATAGAATACATCATAACCAACTTATAAACTGCCTAAATATTATAAATCTAGACGACACAGACATACGACTAATATGTAATTTGTAGTGGGAGCAAACAGCAATAATAAGATATAACAAAGAGAACTCTACACCCATGGGCATAAAAAGAGGAGTAAGACAAGGATGCATCCTATCACCAAGCTTGTTCAATCTATACACTGAGCAAATCTTTAAAAACATCTCAGAGATACCAGGCCTAAACATTAATGGAAAGATAATCAATAACCTAAGATATGCTGATGATACTGTACTACTAGCAGAAAATCCTAAAGACCTACAACTTTTACTTAATGTGATAAACACAACCAAAAAATATGGACTAGAAATGAATATCAAAAGGACTAAAACTATGATCATAAACAAAGAAAATTCTCAAGACCTACAATTAAATATCACAGTTGAGGGAACACATCTGGAGACAGTCCAGAGTTACAACTACCTAGGACATACTATAACCAATGATGGAAAATGCAAAACTGAAATAAACAAAAGAATAGGTTTGGCAAAAAGTAATTTTAATGCCATGAAAAATATACTAACAACAAAACAAATATCTGCAGGGCTGAAACTAAGAATGGCAAAATGTTACATCTTCTCAATATTCCTGTATGGTGCAGAAACATGGGCATTAGACAAGAAAACAGAACAGAAAATTGAAGCCTTTGAAATGGGGATTTATAGAAGAATAGGTAGAATTGGATGGAAACAAAAGATAACAAACGATGAAATTTTAAAACAACTGAAAATAAAAAGAGAACTGCTGAACACAATAAAGACAAGACAAATTAAATGTGTGGGGCATGTTAAAAGACACAACAGCCTACTAAATGTAATATTGGAAGGAAAAATACAAGGTAAAAGAGGCAGAGGCAGACCAAGACTAACATGGACGAGTAACATCAAAAGATGGACAAGTCAATCTATGACAGCCTACACCATCAAAGCAAGAAACAGAGTATAATGGCGATCCATGGTAGCCAACCTTCGTTGCGGAGAGGGCACACGATGACGATGATGATGATGTTGAGTAGAAACAGACAACAAATAAATTAATGTAAATAGAGAAATGAAATAAATCGTAAAAAGAAGCACAATTTTCCCTAAAAAAAAAAAAAATATAGGACTATTCTAACTTGCCACCTCCGAAACATCAGTACAGAAAAAAGAAATGGCGGGGTGACATGAAAGACAATTTGAAGCTGACAAATGTCAAAGGAACAAAATGACATGCCAGGTCACACATTCCCAAGCGCCCTCACCATTGATTAGGACGGGGTAGGGGGAATCACCCCGTCCCAAGCAAATGTGATGTAACTAGTGAAGGAATAAATACATTTAATAAAGGAGTTTGAAATATTAAAAAAATGCAAAAAGTACTATCCTTGTAAGTGAGTGGTCTTGTGTAATTGAAAGGAAGGACATGACATTCCTTGCAGCTGCTTATACCACCACCAAAGTCAGTTTCTGTTTAATGATAGTTGAGGGAATTCGGCGGTTGTGTGTCTCTCTTCTACTTACGTTACTAAAAATGTATATGATTACAGTCAGGTAAAGTGACTGATATTATTGCGATGATCTGGTTATCTGGTTATGGTAGGCCTCGGTATCACTGCAAACGAATTAAAATCCATAATTGCTCAACCGCCCGTGCCAGTGGAATCATCCGAATTGCTAACACATCTCCCAAGCAAAGAAAGGTAGCTGTAGTCCCCACCATAGCAGTCTCAGCACACGCCAAATGACATAAGGCGAAACCGCACAGAGAATGAACACGGCCAACTGTTCCTGTCATACGATATCAGCATTCATCGTAAGCAATTGGAATATCGGAGCATGATCAAAATGGATGAAACACACAGCTCACGGTGTGCACAGAGCACTTAACTCAGTAGCTCCTGCAACAAGCCGGACTTGGAATATGAGGAAACTACAACAAGGAACACTTTTCAGACATAACCTTCAATGGTTCCTGCCGTCTATCCATCACATTGCCCGGAAGATCACGTCCTCCTGAAAATGATGAACGTCATAGTATTTAAATGTATAGCGCCTGATGATGTTAGGACATCGTGTTTGACTCCAACTCCGAACATACAAAACACAGTTCGTCGTCAGATTATCCCCGATGCACACCAAACAACAAATCGCAAGATTAGCGCATGGTCGGTCTTGGGACACACGATGATCCATTATGATGACGTAGCACGCACA
This sequence comes from Megaustenia siamemsis, assembly GCA_032433765.1. NCBI lineage: Eukaryota > Metazoa > Mollusca > Gastropoda > Stylommatophora > Ariophantidae > Megaustenia > Megaustenia siamemsis. The sequence goes on along the minus strand of JAVIAB010000101.1, from coordinate 63,061,720 downwards.
ATATGTCTGCGCCCATGTATTCATGATTACTCTATAGTCCGTTCAGATTCGTTTGCCGAGATGTTATGATTTATAATTCAAAAAGTTCTTGATGATTTCACATGATTTTTGGCATACGGTGTTAAAATGTCCATGTCACGAGAACATATGTGTTACTCGATGTCTAGCTATAACGGTTTTCTTAAAGCGGCGAATTCCTTTGATCTTTGCCCATGTAACTATTATTTTGACCCTAATCAAAATGTTTTACAGTAATCTAGTGCAACGATGACCCATAGGCGTGTCCATAAAATTTTACTTGGTGGCAAGTATACAAATTTTAAATTATATATAGAACTATTGTTCGTAGAGTCAATTTGATATAGTTCCATGCTCTTGGTGTGAGTTTCCCAAATGTTGTCGCTGCCTTTCAAATACGTACATTTAGTTCCTCATCTAAGGAAAGTGTGGCTGTAATAGTGGATCCAAGATAGCTGAACTTCTGTACTGACTCAAGCAGGCTTCCATTCAAAGTAATGGTTGTTGGTTTGCTTATAACATATTTTTGATTGCTTGGGTGGTCTTGAACAATAAACTGTTTAACAAATCAACTAGGAAATTTTGCAAATCAAACTATTTATCTGTAGACTTAATCAGAGTAATGATCATTCAGAATCAGACGAGTCAAATAGGTCGATTACTGCTTTCGGCTGAACAAACAACAAACCATCATTTTTCCAATATTCCTCTTCTTGTCGTAACACATGATCCTCACATTTTACCCAGTAGTCTTTATTTATATTTGATAGAGCCTGATTTGTAAGTATCTCAACATCGCATAATTTGAAAGTTTTATTTGTATATGCTACGTGTCCTTTAACTTTTGCCCAAACTAATTCTATAGGATTTAAGTGTGCATGATATGGAGGTAGTCTCAAACATCTATGGCCATGTTCTTGAATTAACTTGTCTATTTTAAATATCTTTGTACGTTGTGTCTGTTTTACAAGGCTAAGCAATTCGGGTTTCAAGTAGCTGTCGTTAACTTGTATGTGTTCTTTTATGAGCCACGTTTTGATTGCATCTTTTGTACTTGTTGATGTTGGGATTCTATCTTCTACGTTAACTACGTTATGGTATGAAGCATTGTCCATTATCAGACAAGAAGGTCGATCTAATATTGGAAGGATACTTTTCTCGATCCAGTCTTTAAATATGTGCCCATTCATTTCGGAGTGGTAGTCTCTATTGTCTATGGACTATTAAAAATGAAAACGAGATGAGCATTCTGCAACAACCCATTATGTCTGCTACCTGCATGTGCAACTATCAAACGTTGCCCTTGACTGCTTGGTACTGATCTTTTAATACTTCCATCTGCTAACTGCCATTCCTTTTCATTTGTATGATGAGCGTTGATCCAAGTTTCATCTAAATAAACAATATCATAATCATTTTCGCGCATTTCCTTCACTTCACGTAAATACTTGCTTCTAAGAGCTACTAGATGTGGCTTCTCACAAACAATGTTTTTTCCACCAGCATACTTTCTAAAGGTGAAGCCTGCACTTCTTAATATTTTCCATAATGAAGTTTTTGATATTTCAATGTCGTTGTTAGTTTTCAGCCAAAGCTTCAACTTTCTAAGTGTCACTTCTTCGTTTATATCAAACATTCGACAGATTTCTCTTTTCACTAGGTCCTTATCAAAACTGTCTAACGTTTCTTTCCTTCCTTGCTTTCTTGCATTTGTTGGCAATAAATATCCGCTTCCTTTAACTATTCGATCAAATGAACGTTTACACAAACCTAAAATATGCATTGTTCTCTTCTCAGGGTTTGATAAAGAACAATAAAGATGTCCCTTTTTACGCTCTCTGCAGAAGTATTGATAAATCTTTATAGCAATGTTATGCTCAGTAAAATATTTTGCCTTTATATTCATTCTCACATAGACTTGCAGAAGATAATATGGATAGTGCCGCCTCCTTTCTGTAAATATAGAGATTTGCCTCTGAATTATGACTCGAACTGGAGTCTACGGCCGTGATTTTGACGTCACATAATTTCCGGTTTCGGCTAAAATGTCATTTTGTGCTAAACGGGAAATTTCATATGTAATATTTCTTTATAAAAATTTATAGTGGAAACATAACTATTTTAGGACGGTGCGCATTCAGCCGTGAAGGTCATGCCTATATGCTAAAGAATCAGCTGTGAGATGTAAGCATCTACATAATCCCGCCGGTGTTTATAATATCGATTAACTTTTTTTTAATATAGGTTAAATAAGGCATCTTTGAAACTGGATCACATTTCTTTGATAAAAAAAATATTTTTATAGCGACATTAGTATTCTAAACCTAACTTCAAAAGATCAATGCAAATGAACAATAAGTTTTTGAAAAAAATAAATTAATGTCTAGGCAAACGAATCTGAACGGACTATAGTGAATGCAGTCTACAACGAACGAAACATGGTGCTAACATCCCAAAGACGCTGACTTGACTGACTTGACGGATCCCACCACATTAATGCGTTGGAACTTGTAAATAACTTGCGGCAAACATCTCCATCAACGGTCATGGAACAGCACTTAGTGTGACGTAAAACGCAGATCAACATTAGACGTTGGAAGGCGCATTCACAACACTTGATTTGTCAAAACGGAGTATTTTCGTGCGTGCAACGCCAATTCAATGGCGCAGATGTGACAATTAAAACATCATTTCGACTGGAATGCAGAAAATTGGAACGGAAACCCGAAGTTGATAAGAATCCAAAGCAATTTTCGCAGCGATAGAGAGAACGTGACTCAGTTCCGCCATCTTGGAAACGGAAGTCCCCTATTGCGATGAATTTCGTATTAACAGAATTTGCTCAACAAGTAAGTCATTTCAGAGGAAGAGGTGGATACATCTTGATATTATATAATCTTTACAACATTTAGAAGAAAAAACAGAAATAATCAATAAGAGAAAAAAAATAAAACAAAGAACAATAGACAGTCCGACACGCAAGCAAGTATTCAGCCCTACCTTATCAGGGAGATACGTGTCTCAATAGGAAAATACTGGTACAATTTATTCCCGAGCTGTGTTCGTAAATCCTGTTTTATAGTCACATGGATGTCTTCTTCTTCTATCCTTCCTCCACTGCCGTTGGTGTCGAGGGGAGAAACAATCTGCGATTCTTTGCTCTTCTGTTGGCCTCTTCTAATATTATCCCTCCTAGTGACTAGTATTCCCTTTATCAATCTCCTTCTTGGTGTTCCTCTTAATCTGACGTTTTCGTAGCGTTTGTTTATGGCTCTTTGATTCATTGTTAGTTCTTTTTGTCTTGTGATGTGACCGAAATATTTTATTTGTTGTTTCTGTATGTATTTGATTGCTGGTTCAATTTCGAGTTTCTTCCTCGGGTCAGTGTTTCTTACTCTGTCCCTTAAGCTGTTTCTTGTCATTCTTCTGACACATTTCATTTTGGTGGTCGTTATCTTTCTGATTGTTCTACAGTCCAGCGTCCAATTCTGGCACATATAACCTCAGTGCTTAATTTGCGTTCAAGCGTTAGCCGTTTTGAAGGAATATAATTTAAAACGGCACTATGCCACACATCATCAAAACATGTATGAGAAACATAGCATTGAAGCTAGGAAGCTTTTGGTTGAACAGCTGAAGACAAAGTTGAATCAACAGCAAAGTATGTATACAAAGGGCAATAAAATTAAAGAGTCATCGATCATTGCATCATATACAGTTACCTATGAGCTTGCAAAATCTAAAAAAACCCTTTACTGACGGAAATTTTGTGAAGAAATGTGCGATTCAAATGGCAAAGGCATTCGGTCAAGAAAAAATAGCCAAAGAATTTGAATCTGTGCCTCTTTCAAAACAAACTGTAGCCAGAAGAACAGAAGACATCAGTCTGCAACTGTCTCAAAGTTTAAAATCTTGTATTGAAAACTGCTCATATTTTTCGCTCGCGATTGATGAAAGTACTGACATCACTGACACTTGCCAGCTTCTTATTTTTGTTAAAGTTATCCAGGAGGATTTTACTGTTATTGAAGAATTGTTGAAAGTTTGCTCTTTGCATGACACTTGTAGAGGGACAGACATATTTTCTGCAGTTCATAGTGCCGTAGATGAAGTAGGTGGTTTTGGAAAGTTGTCTGCAGTGTGTACTGATGGTTGCAAAGCTTTTATTGGTTCAAATACTGGTTTTGTTGGACTTCTAAAGCAAAACAAAATTAACGTACCTACATTGCATTGCATAATTCATCAAGAGGCCCTTTGTGCAAAGTCCATAAATCTAAAAGACACCATGGCTACTGTTGTGAAAATAACAAATTTGATAAGAGGAGGACACCAGTCTTTAAATCACAGGAAGTTTTTATCATTTTTAGAGGAAGTAGATTCTAGCTACGGTGATCTCCTGCTTTATACAGAAGTAAGATGGCTTAGTCGAGGGAAATGTTTAATAATATTTTTTGAACTGAAGAATGACATTTATGACTTCCTGCGAGAGAACTTACCATGCTCCATTGATCTTCAACATGCACTCAAAGACATTAATTTCCTTCATAATCTGGCATATCTCACAGACATCACACAACATTTGAACATATTGAATTTGCAGCTACAAGGGGAAAAGCAAACCATTTTTCAATTGATGGGATATGTTGATGGTTTTAAAAGAAGCTGAATCTATTTAGACTTTCTTTGCAAAAAAATGATCTGTTCCATTTTTCAAGTTGTAAGCAGTTGTTGTCAGAGATAGAAAGTGCAAACTTCAGTAAGTACGCAGCTGACATTGAACATTTGATTTGTGAATTTGATCGACGATTTCAAGATTTTGAAATGTTTCGTCCGCAAACGGAACTTTTTAATAACCCAATTAAGTGCACAGTGGAGTGCCAGCCATCAGATCTTCAACTAGAGTTGTGTGAGCTTCAGTGTGACCCCTTCCTCAGTACTGTAAAGGCATTAGGAGCTGACTTCTGGAAATTGCTACCAAATGAACGTTACCCGTGTCTGAGAAAATGGGCACTAAAGATGTGCTCTATATTCGGCAGCACATATCTCTGCGAGACAACATTCTCTTCCATGAAGTTAATTAAATCTAAGACCAGGAACAGAATGACCGATTCGACATTGTCCCATACTCTCCGAATCGCCACGTCAAAAATGGAAGTGGACTTCAAATCTCTGGTGGAAAGCTGTGACAAGTCACAATCGTCGCACTGAGACATTAAAGGTAATTTTAAAATGAATAATTAATGGATTTGTTACAAATCAAATATGTAGTCAAAGTGCAAGCATTATTTATATATTACTATATCGCATAAGTCCCTACTGTCATTTTTGACGATATTCTTAAGTGTGGCCCGCGGGTCTTGGCCTTGGCTTTAATCCGGCCCTCGGGCAACCTCAAGTTGGCCATCACTGGTAGACAATGCTCAATGCGTTTCTTACTGATTAAGGTTAGAAAAAAGTCTACAATTTGATTTTTAAAAATCATTAATAAAACAATAAGTCACACTGCACAAAAAGAAATGGAATTACTGGACTCCAAACTCAAATGGTAGCAATTCAATGGAGAGTAGCAGCCACACCATTGCACTTTTTACAGACCAGGAGTCATGCAATATTCATAAAGAAATGTACTTACCGAACGCCAGATTACAAAGGTATCTTGATGTATGTTGGCCCGCAGTGAAACTTCTATTTGACACCGACTAATCGTCTACGCCACCTTTAAATAGTGAAGTCGCGATTGGGCAGGCGTGAACTGACATAGAAGAAGGTTATCCTTTATTTTCAAATAGCTACAATAAACCACGCCTTTACAAATGTCAATCATACCAGCCCGCCAATAGAATCGCACTTAGTCCTCGATGCAATCGTGTTGCAGCGTAGTATCGTTATGTTGTTGTGTTGGCCTTCGGTTGATGCATTCTAGAAGTATGGTTGTCAGGCACCTCCTTTAGCATTGGAAACATGCCCACACATGATTTAAAAAAAAAAAAAAAACTGACACTAGGATGCAGATTTTATTACAAACAATAGTTTGCGGGGTTGTAGACATATAATTATAACAATTAAGAATTGTGCTGTATAATTATAATCTTATTTTATAATTAAATTAAAAATAATTAACAATTATATTTTATAATAATAACAAAGCGAGACTGTCTACCAAGCAAAGAAGAAAGATAGTAGTATTTTGAACACACAATGGAATATGAATTATGAAGAAACTTATACATCACTTACTCTTCTGTTCAAAATGTTATCATCTTTGGGGCGCGGGTGTCAATAAAAAGCAATACTATCTCTTTGTCTTTCAAATGGAGTTAGAGCAAGCTAAGATATGCCAACCCTATCTCTTTGTCTTTCAAATGGAGTTTGAGCAAGCTAAGATATGCCAACCATGTATCTGTGTCTTTCAGATGGAGTTTGAACAAGCTAAGACATGCCAACCTATCTCTGTGTCTTTGAAATGGAGCTTGCGTAAGCTAAGACATGACAACCTTATCTCTGTGTCTTTCAAATGGAGTTTAAGCAAGCTAAGACATGCCAACTTTATCTCTGTCTTTCAAATGGAGTTTGAGAAAGCTAAGACATGCCAACCTTATCTCTGTGTCTTTCAAATGGAGTTTGAGTAAGCTAAGACATACCAATCTTATATCTGTGTCTTTCAAATAGAGCTTGAGTAAGCTAAGACATGACAACCCTATCACTTTGTCTTTTAAATGTAGTTTGATTAAGCTAAGACATGCCAACATCTGCCATAGGGTAAATTTACAGTAACATTTCTTGTCCTCCAATAAATATTAGAAAAATGCAAGAACAATAGAGCTGAAAAGTAGCAGATACAAAGGCACTGGTATGCGTTACAAATATGGCGTTTGGGGTTTTGACAGACGGTTGGTAGCAAAAAATCATTATAAGGAAGTTGTTTAGTAACAACTATTAATGTCTTATGCTGGATGCTGCTTTGCTGAACAGCTTCTCTCGTATCTGCCAATATTGGATAAACAGATACATCCGCAGAACGAACAAGATATGTTCGTGGTGGCTAGCCACGTCTCCTTTCTCCTGCGCCTTTTGTATTCTGAATGATTTTGACATCAGCACTGGTTCGAAAGTTGGTGCTACCTTTTCTATTTTTACTTACAATGTGCCACGGTATGCAGCCAGATTTAATCAGTTTCTCTCACTTATAGAGAATTTCATCAAGAAATACATATATATTTATAACATCATCATCATTATCATAATCATTGAGTGTCGTCTTCGCATCGAAGGTTGGCTACCTTGGAACACCATTCCATTATATCTCTTACTTTGATGGTGTAGGTTGTCATAGGCTGATGTCAATCTTTTTTAGATGTTACTCGTCCATGGTAGTTTTGGTCTGCCTCTGCCTCTTTTACCTTGTATTTTCCCTACCAAGATTACTTTTAGTAGGCTGTTGTGTCTTTTAACATGGCCCAAAAATCTCATTGGTCTTGTTTGAATTGTATTTAGTACTTCTTTTTTTCATTTTTAGTTGTTTTAAGACGTTATCGTTTCTTTCCTTTCCATCCATTTCTATACATTCTTCAATATATCAACATTTCAAAGGCTTAACTTTCATTTTCTATTTTCTTATCTAATGTTCATGTTCATGAACTATACAGGAATGATGAGAAAGTATAGCATTTTGCTATTCTTAGTTTCAGCCCTGATGTTATTTGTATGATTTTAGTATACTTTTTCATGGAATTAAAATTACTATTTGCCATTTCTATTTTATTTTTATTTCAGTTATATATTTTCCATCACTGGTTATAGTTAGTTCAAGGTAGTTATAGTTCTGAACTCTCTCCAGATCTATTCCTTCAATTTTCATATCCACTTCTAGGTTTTGAGTATGATAATAGTTTAAGTCTTTTTGACGATTAATCCATCATTTTTGCTTGCCATGTTTATTTCAGTAAGTAATTGTAGATCATTTGGATCTTCTGGTAGCAATACAATATCATCAGTATACGTTCTTTTTTTTAAATTCGTATTATAGGCAAAGCAGTAGAAACTGACTACTAAAGGTGATAGCATTATAAGGTTACATAAAGAAAGAGGTGTTTTATGTCCGTAGGGAACATGTTAGAGTTATCATAAATATGGTTAAACGCAGAGATAACAACGTTTAACTTCACTGTTAAATCAGTTATGTTGGGTAACTATGAAACAAGGAGAGTAACAAAGTGTTATTTACATATATGTAGGAGTTTAATATTGGATGCTTGCTCAGAATAAAAGGATGGAAATAATATGATGGAAAAGGTGATTTGTTATTTCCTCTCTCGTAGAAGACCGAACACAGGAGAGAAACCATAACTTCTCTTTTCTTTCCCTGACGATTCAGCCTTATTTCGATCTTAATCCTATTGTAGAGCCCTCACTTTTCATTGCTTCGCTTTTGGTATTGTTTTCGAAAAGTATTTTTTAAAATGCCAGTGGACACATGCAATCACAGGCAATGCTACCCGGAAGGACACACACTGCGGAGGATAATTGAGAGTATTATAAGACAGGTCATGTATTTAAATCTTAGTAGATGACACACAGATGGAGATCAAATATTATGCTTTGAAGAAGACAAGTGGAGACTGGTTTGACGAAGATTAGGAAGGAATATGGCGATCTTAAGAGAATGGGAAAAAACAGGATTAATTTTTAATGTGTATTCTCATGAACTATGTTTCACATGCTATTAAAAGGTAGAAGTTTAGACATGTTTGCACCAAGTATTGTTAGTGTAGACAGTGGTGTTGAAACTGATATTTGAGTTGACAATGGTGCAGTAAGTATTGTCTGAGCAGATAGTGGTGTAGTAAGTATTGTCGGAGTACACTGTAGTATAGTAAGTAATGTCTGAGTAGACAGAGGTGTAGTAACTATTGTCTGAGTTGACAGTGGTGTAGTAAGTAATGTCTGAGTAGACAGAGGTGTAGTAAGTATTGTCTGAGTTGACAGTGGTGTAGTAAGTGTTGTCTGAGTTTACACTGGTGTAGTAACTATTGTCTGAGTTGACAGTGGTGTAGTAAGTGTTGTCTGAGTTTACACTGGTGTAGTAAGTAATGTCTGAGTAGACAGAGGTGTAGTAAGTATTGTCTGAGTAGACAGTGGTGTAGTAAGTATTGTCTGAGTTTACACTGGTGTAGTAAGTATTGTCTGAGTAGACAGAGGTGTAGTAAGTATTGTCTGAGTTTACACTGGTGTAGTAAGTATTGTCTGAGTAGACAGAGGTGTAGTAAGTGTTGTCTGAGTAGACAGTGGTGTTGTAACTATTGTCTCAGTAGACAGTGGTGAATTAAGTATTGTCTTTTTAAGCAGTGGTGCAACAACTACTTTCTGTATAAGCAGTGGAGAAATAGTTACTTTTAATGTAGGGATTCGTTATATCAGTCATAATTAAAAGTATTAAGGCAATAACGATTTAGTTAATTTCTTAACAGTCACAGCTATAACCATTGGTAAAAGAAGTAGTAAAGAAATGTACTATAATAAAGACGCAATGAATGTATTTGCTGATGGAAATGAAAAAAAAAAATTAAAAAAAGAACGGCGTCTGAAGAGGAAATCATAAAATAAATTCGCCTATTTCAGAGGCAAAAATAATAAATTGGTTGAATTCAGAGAGGACAGTAATGGGTTTTTTGTCTTCAGAGAGGACATTAATACATTATTTTAATTGAAAGAAGTCAGTAATACATCATATGACTTCAGAGAGGACTTAAATGAATAGTTTGAATTCAGAATAGACAGCAATAAATGAATTGAGTTCAGTGATGGCCTAATTTGTTGACTTCAGAGAGAACAGTAACAACTTGTTTGTATTCAGAGAAGTCACTAATATATTAGTTGTGCTCAGAGCAGACATTAATATATTAGATGCACTCATCTAATAATAATATAATTAATATATTAGATGTCTAGTGACTCGGGCAGATGGTGCTTGTAAACCTGGGAGGGCAGACCATATAAGGGCAAAATCCCCCTACAGAAAAGACAATCTGCTGCCTTGCAGGAAGATTGGGGACAATCAAAGGCTAAGGAAAGCAAACCTGAATAAAATGCTGGCTGAAATCGGATGCACTGGGCCACTGGCGCAGAACACAGTGCAACGTATTAACGGGTGTTCAATCAGAGTGGATCTGGCGGACTCTAAATGTGACGTTCTGTCTGTGGGGGCGATCAACACACTTAACCTGACAGCTGACTTCATGTGGGAGTCTGGAATCATACTCTGACTGAGTCCTGATTGCAGAGAGAGAGAGAGAGAGAGAGAGAGAGAGAGATGCACTCAGAGAAGACATTAATAGATTAGGTGTACTCAGTGATGACATTAATAGATTAGTTGTACCCAGAGAAGACATTAATAGATTATTTGTATTCAGAGAAGACATTAATAGATTATTTGTATTCAGAGAGAACATTAATTGATTAGTTGTACTCAGAGAGAATATTAATAGATTAGGTGTACTCAGAGAAGACGTTAATAGATTATTTGTATTCAGAGAAGACATTAATAGATTATTTGTATTCAGAGAAGACATTAATAGATTTTTTTGTATTCAGAGACAACATTAATAGATTAGGTGTACTCAGAGAAGACGTTAATAGATAAGTTGTACCCGGAGAAGACATTAATAGATTAGGTGTACTCAGAGAAGACGTTAATTGATTAGTTGTACTCAGAGAAGACATTAATAGATTAGTTGTACTCAGAGAAGACATTAATATATTAGTTGTACTCGGAGAAGACATTAATAGATTATTTCTATTCAGAGAAGACAATAATAGATTATTTGTATTCCCAGAGAAGACATTAATAGATTAGTTGTACTCAGAGAAGACAATAATAGATTAGTATTAAGAGAGAACATTAATAGATTAGTTGTACTCAGAGAAGACATTAATAGACATTTAGTTGTACTCAGAGAAGACAATAATAGATTATTTGTATTAAGAGAGAACATTAATAGATTAGTTGTACTCAGAGAAGACATTAATAGAGTAGTTGTACTCAGAGAAGACATTAATAGATTAGTTGTACTCAGAGAAGACAATAATAGATTATTTGTATTAAGAGAGAACATTAATAGATTAGTTGTACTCAGAGAAGACATTAATAGAGTAGTTGTACTCAGAGAAGACAATAATAGATTAGTTGTACTCAGAGAAGACATTACTAGAGTAGTTGTACTCAGAGAAGACAATAATAGATTAGTTGTACTTAGAGAAGACATTACTAGAGTAGTTGTACTCAAAGAAGACAATAATAGATTATTTGTATTCAGAGAGAACATTGATATATTACTATTATTCAGGGCGGACATTAATTGATTACTTGTATTCAGAGAGGATAACAATAATTTAGTTGACGTTAGAGAGGACATCACTAAATTTGACTATTTAGAAATACTTGACTGTAGGACATTTGGCTTATTTTCACAACTTGGTTGGAAGATGGAGTCGGATCTTCATTATTTCAGGTCCACTGAACTTTATGTAAACATTCAACTATGGTCGCTGAGCGCGTTATGTTGTTATTCAGTAATTTAATTGCAATTCCATATTAGTAGACAAAATATGTCAATATAGTTACATCTAAATAAAACTGCCAGCGCAACAAGGAAAAAAAAACACAACTATTTCACCAAATAAAAAAAAAGGTCGCAGCGCATCACACACAAAACAGCAGCCATCCTCCAAACTAAACGCCGCGATACTATCCAACAAACCCCCATATAAAAACAACCATAACACGTTTCCAACTATCATCAAAAGGCACTCGTCATCTTACTATAAACCACCCATCGCACCACATAGAACACAATCAAATTGTCATGCTGTAACATACTATAATAAAACATTTCAATTTAGGCAATTGAATCATACATTCATTTATTTATTCATTTTTATGTCGGGACGAAAACGGCTCATATGGCGGAAGGCATAGTTCTATAACACTGACAATTTGTTGCTAGTTCTTGTATGTCTGGGTTGTTTCTTAGTCTCATCGTTGAGCCTTCCCTTGTAATTGTTCTGTGTAACGATTATCTTGGTCTGGTTTGTGTTGTTTTACAAGGTGACTTCTATAGAAATGCCAGACGGGATTGCTTACAATGAAAGATGAAAGCGTATGACGAAGGGCAATTCAGCTACATTTGCGTTTGGTGCCGCTTGGCTGTATGTCTTTTGGCGTGTGCTGTAGCTGATATGATGGGGACTGCCTTTCTTTGTATGGATACTTCAATGAGACGAGATGTAATTCGCACGATTCCACTGGCACGGGTGGTTCAGCAATTATGGATTTTAATTCGTCTGCAATGATAACGGAGCCTACGATTAACCATAACCATTACGTATTTTTTTTCTAGCTTATGTTTGAGATCCTACAAAAACATTTGTTTTCAAAGACATGTAATTTATTATCTAATTTCTGTATGATTTCCAACTTTCTTCTTCTTATTACCTTCATCATTTGCCTTTCATCTTCAATGGTATATGTAATTTGACGATTTCTGCTCTTCTGCTTGCCACTGCTACTGTTATGTTTCATTGTTTCTAACACTCCATCAATCCGTCTTTTTCGTGGTCGGCCTATGGGTCTAGTGTTCTCACAACGTTTATTGGATGCTTGCTGTGTTGTGTTTTCATCTTTCTGCCTTGTCAAAAACATGTTATCGGTTCTTCCTTTATATATTCGATGGCGATGGTTATCCCTAGTTTTTTTCTCAGTTCTTATTTTTTTTCCTTATCTCCTATGCTCTTTCATGTCATTCGTCTAAATCATTTCATTTCAGTAGAAGTTATTGTTCTTATTGCTCTTGAATCAAGGGTCCAGGACTGGTATTGTTAGCACAACGTTGGGATGAAGATTGTATTGTAGAGTGCACGTTTTGCCTTAGAGTTATTTCCTTGTTGGATAAAATTGGTGATAGCTGTATAATAATTTGTCATATGTATTTCATCTTGAGAGTATTTCTGCTGTTTGTGAAAGTCACTAGACTTCCTAGTACCTTAAATCCCTCTACTTCTTTAACTTATGTGCCGTCTATTGTTATTCGAACTTTCACATCCATATAATGAATTCAGTATTATCACTTAAAAAGTACATGACTGCACAAATTGATATCCAGGATGTCCCATATACGAACCTTTCAGTGATGAAATGAGAGAAAAAACACTTCCATCTGATTCAAGGAGAGGCGTATTTCTGCTTTATAATGTGTAACACAACTCAGGGCTAACACTAAGAACAACAACATGTTATATCTTCTCAAACAATCTTGAAAGATGAACAAACATAGACATTAGACAAGACATTAGAACATAAAATTAAACAATTTTAAGTTTGGATTTATTGAAGACTAGGAAGAATTGGATGGAAAGAAAGGAATAAAAACGATAAGACTTAAATCAACTAAAAATGAAATGAAAACTACTGAAAAAATTTCAAACAAAACAAATGAGATGTGTGTAGCACGCAAAAAGTCACAGCAGCCTAATAAAAGTAAACTTGGAAGGTACTACAAAGAAAAAGAAGCAGAGGCAGACCAGGTCTAACATGAATGAGTAACGTCAAAAGATGCCTATGACAACCTGTACTAACAAATTAAGAGATTAAGCTGAATGGCGCTCCATGGCAGCCAACCTTCGATGCGGAGACGGCACTCAATCATAATAATATCACCACATAAAAACACTTAAACCTAAACACATGCACACTTTTTTTCTTAACACAATAATTCACATTGTATTCATCTTTTTTTTTCACTCTTCTGTTCGTCTCAGCTGCTGTTATGTTTACTTGTGTTTCTGTTATTCCATCAGAAAGCGATTTTTTTTTTGTAAACACCATCATTGGACTTCCGATCAATATGGCGGATAGGTGGCAGGAACCGTTGAGGCACTCTCTGAAAAGTGTTCCTTGTTCCAGTTTCCTCATATTCCAAGTCCGACTTGATGCCGGAGCTATTTCGTTTTTAGTGTTATATGCAAACAGTGAGCTGTGTTTTTCATCCGGATTGTAATTGTGTATTCAGACTGCTTACGATGAATGATGATATCGTATGACGAACAACAGTTCAGTTGTTTTCATTTTCTGTGGCCATACGCCTCATGTCTTGACACGTGCTGTTTTTGCTACGATGGGGACTGCTGCTGCCTTTATTTGTTTACATATTCGATGATATGTTAATTCGGATGATTCCACTGCGACGGGTGGTTGACCAATTATGGATCGTCATTCGTTTGCAGTGATACCGGGGCCTTCTAATAACTCTAACTATAACATATTTCTAAATCACATTACCTGTAAAAGTGATAATTCACATTGTTTTCATCCATCTACATCACACTGATTTCATCCATGTGATCATCCATTATGATAATAAAATGTGTACATTATCTAAGTCCATAGAGGTATTCACAATGTTAACAACTATATGGTCATTTACTTTCCTTCCGCGCATCTGATCTTCCGTATTGCCCAATGCAAGTTTCACTTTGTTTGAAAACATAATCACTCACACTGGCTAAATATCTTATGTCAATCAAATTATTTAATGGCATCGTACCAGTGACATTTTCTCACTAATTTTTTCATTAACTGTGGCTACAAAAAAAAAACGTATTTGTCATTCTGTGTACATTCATCACATCTTCGCTTTATTTAGCCCTTACGCTCACATAATCGACACCCAACTAAGCGACTACATCCATCTGATCAATCACGTGTTCTACAACCAAATGATTTTTCACATTGTCCACATATTTTTTTTTTGTTTTATTCACATTTCTATATTCCGCGGATCATTCAAATTATCAACATTCAACTGATCCATATCATTATTTGGTTATGGAAGGCCCTGGTATCACTGCAAACGGATTAAAATCCATAATTGTTCAACCGCCCGTTTCAGCATAATCATTCGAATTAATATCTCATCTCCCAAACAAAGAAGGGTAACTGTAGTCCCCATCGTAGCAGTCTCAGCTCACGTTAAAACGACATAAGGCGAAACCGCGCAGAAAGTGAACACAGCCAAATGTTCCCTGTCACACGATATCATCATTCATCGTAAACAATTGGAATATCGAAACATGATCAAAACGGATGAGAAATACAGCTCACGGTGTGTACAGAGCACTTAATTCAGTAGCTCCTGCAACAAGCCGGACTTAGACTATGAGGAAACTGCAAAAAGGAACACTTTTCATGCATAGCCTTCAATTGTTCTCGCCGCCTACCCACCATATACAGGAAGTTCACGTCCTCTTGAAAATGATGATCGTCATATTGTTTTTAATAATGTGTAGCGCTTGATGATGTTAGGCCATCGTTGTTGACTCCGATTCCGAACATATAGACACACAGTTAATCGTCCGATTATCCCCTTCGCATATCAAATAACAGACTGTAAGATTAGCGTACGGCCGGTCTAGGGATATATCACATTAGTATCTATCACATTAGTTTACTTCTATCTCATCAATGTTGTGTTCTGAGCACTTTTGATTATTCACAATAACGACCTTTACTTGATCATTCCCATAACCTACATATATGCGATCATTCACATTTGTGACGTGAATTTGATAATTCACATTATTAACACGCATGTTAAGATTAACAGTACCTACATAAGTTTGATCGATCCCACTATCTACAGAAATTTTATCATTGAATATGTCTACACACATTTGATCATTCACATTGTCTACAAACAGTTAATCATTCAACACATCTGCACACATATAATCATTCAATACATCTACAAACGTGTAGTCAGTCAACACGTCTAAACACATTTAATGGTAAACATCTCTACACACATTTAATCATGAATTGTATCTACACATTTTTAATCATTCATTTTTTTACACATTTGAATCATTCAACAATTCTACACATATGCATTCGTTCAACATGTCTCATCATCATGTGCCATACCGGTTGGCGTAAGTGATCATGTCCCTCCACAATCTTCTATCTACAGTACATCGTATCAGTTCTGTTGTTGACTGTTTTCCATGCCATGACACCAAGCTATCCAGTATTTTCTCTCTTTGTCGCCCGCGATCGTTCTTTCCTTTTATTTTGCCAGTTGTAACCAAGTATTCCAACTTTCCTCTTCTCATGATGTGCCAGAAAAATGATGATTGCTTCTTTTCGATGTTTTTTAAGAGCTCCCTTTTTGTGTTGGCCTCTTTGAGAACTTCCTCATTGGTCTTTTTAGCTGTCCAGGGAACTTTCAACATTCTTCTGAGAAATCCCATCTCTGTGGCCTCTAATCGACTTTTCATTTGTTTGTCTACTGTCCATGATTCGCTCCCATAGGTCAGAATTGGTTCTATATAGCACCGATGAACTCTCTTTCTCATTGTTATTGACATAGATTTGTTGCATAATATATTTTTCATTTTCTGAAATGCCATTTTGGCCTGAGCTATTCTGCTTTTTATTTCTGTGGTGCATCTCCCATCTGATGTTATTATTGTGCCCAAGTATATGAAACGTTGCACTTGTTTCAGATTTGTCTCGTTTATTTTTATGCTGCATGATATTCAATCATGATGCTTCGGTTAGCTGGGTAGAGTTCTGCCCTACCAAAGGAGGAGTAAGACGTCTCCTTTCCTCCGCTAGACTTCGGGACCCCCCTGGGCAAGGTGGAGCTCCCGTTTAGCCCCCCTATCAGGGTTATGTGAAGCCATTGGAGCAGGTGGTGGATGGTGTTGTGGGAGCAGCCAACAAGTAGTGCCGGTTATGGTCCCCACACCGCGATGGCAGGCAGAAGATCTCATGTATAGAGACAATGGCTGCGATCTCCGACTAGTACAGTCACTGCCAAGAAGGAAAGGAATGGCAAACTACTTTCTTAAATTGCCTGGAATAATCATGACAAATCACAACCTTCTATTTACAGCTAACGACGTTAATGGGGACTTCACAGCCACCTCGCCCGGTAGAGAGCGTCATGTGCTACAGGTGACACCCGATCGTCATCAAGCAACTGTATGCAAGATCAAAAATAAAGAGTCACTAGCAATAGGAACTTGGAACATTAGATCAACATTCCAGGTTGAAAAACTAGAAAACATCAGCCAAGAAATGAAGAGAATGATGTTGAACATCTTGGGACTATGTGAAATGAGATGGACAGGAGCTGGATTATTACAACGCGACAGTGGAAATTTAATTTACTCTGGGGGGAACCACACACGAAAAAGGAGTAGGCATCATGTTAGATAGAGAAAGAAGCAAAACAGTGAAAATATTTTGGCCAGCATCAGACATAATTCTGCTAGTAATATTGACAGGAATACCATTGGATATTAACATAATTCAAGTTTATGCACCAACAAGTAATAGCGAAGAAGAAGACATTGACACTTTTCACGAGGAGCTAGAGGCAACCATGGAACAGTGTAAATCCCAAGAAATAAATGTTGTATTAGGGGATTTCAATGCAAAGGTAGGAACAGCTAAAGTGCAAAATGTGACTGGGGGGCATGGCTTTGGCGAGACGAATGACAGAGGGGATAGATTGATAGGTTGGGCAAAAACACATGAAATGATTATAGGTAACAATGGTTCAAACAACACCTTAGGCGACTATGGACATGGCAAAGCCCAGACAACAAATTGATTTTATACTGGCACAGAGAGGATTCAGGAATGGGCTAACATCGGTTAAAACAAGGCCAGGAGTAGATTGCAATAGTGACCATGTACCAGTAGTTGGAAAGATAAGAATAAAAGTGCGGAAGGCACAGAAATCACCAAGAAATATAAAATTAGAACTAGATATGCTAAGAGTAGATAAACAGATGAGTGATAAGTACAGCATGATAATACAAAATAGATATAATGCTATTGAGAAAATACAGGACATCCAGGAGCATTGGGAAATGCTCAAACAATCGATTCAACAAACATCAAAAGAAGTAATACCAGTGACTAAAAGAATCAACAAAAATAAATGGATGACAGAAGAAATATTACAACTAATGGACGAAAGAAGAAAACATAAGAAAGAAGAACGGACATACACAATATTGCATAAAGAGATCCAAAACAAATGCAGTGAAGCAAAGGAATGATGGTTAGAACAGAAATGTGAAGAAATGGAAAAACAACAAAAGAAAGACTCAACATTTATGCACAATCAGTTAAATGAATTAACAGGAAGAAAAGAAATCACAGTTTCAGTATGTGTGAAATCAAAGGAAGGAAATATAATAAAGGGACAGGAGAAGACAATGGAAAGATGGACAGAATATATAAGTCAACTCTATGATGATGAAAGACCAGAATTAAACAATTCAAATGAAGACACAGGACCACCAATAATGCAGAGTGAAGTGGAGGACGCAATTCAACACATGAAAAGAAGCAAATCTCCAGGTCCGGACAATATAACAATCGAAGAGATAAATGCATTAGGTAAGCTGGGAGTACAAGTCATAACAAAATTACTCAATGACATGTATAACACTGGACACATATCCAAAGATCTACTAAGATCTATCTTTGTAGCCATACCGAAGAAGTCAGGAGCCACTGATTGTGAAGACCATCGCACTATTAGTCTCATGAGCCATGTGACTAAAATATTACTAAGAATAATCATGAGACGTGTAAGGAACTAAATAAAACCAGAAATACGTGAGGAACAATGTGGATTTGTGGAAGGAAAGGGCACCAATAATGCAATATACATCTTAAGAACATTGATAGAAAGATCTATAGAGGTACAGAAAGATATATGTATATATATATATATATATATATATATATATATATATATATATATATATGCTTTATAGACTACACGAAAGCATTTGACAAATTAAAGCATGTGGAAATAATAAATATGCTGGAGAAATTAAACATTGATGGCAAGAAACTGCGAATCATAAAAAAACATGTACTGGCAACAAACAGCAGCTATACGAATTAACAACCAAACAGGACAATTCCAATATATAAAGCAAGGAGTCAGACAAGGCTGTGTTCTGTCGCCGGATTTGTTTTCACTTTACAGCGAATATATTATGAGATCAATAGTAGACAAAAAAGGAATTGAAGTCAACGGTCACAACATAAATAATTTGCGATATACGGATGACACAGTCTTAATAGCAGAGACAGATAATAAACTACAAGAAATGATAGACATAATAGTAAAAGAAAGCAACAAGAATGGTCTCAGTCTGAATAGTAAGAACCAGAAGTAATATCAAATAAAGAACAACACCATCATGTAACATAAAAATAAACAGGAAAAATCGGAAACAAGTGCAACGCGTCAAATACTTGGGAGCAATAATAACGTTGATGGTAGATGTTCCACAGAAATAAAGCAGAATACCTCAGGCCAAAATAACATTTCATAAAATGAAAAATATCTTATGCAAAAAATCTTGTCAATAGAAATGAGAAAGAGAGTTCATCGGTGCTATATAGAACCACTTCTGACATATGGAAGCGAATCATGGACAGTAGACAAACAATTGAAAAGACGATTAGAGGCCACAGAGATGGGATTTCACAGAAGAATGTTGAAAGTTCCCTGGACAGCTAAAAAAGACCAATGATAAACTTCTCAAAGAGGTCAACAAAAAAAGGTAGCTACTAAAAAAACATCAGAAAAAAACAATCAACATTTTATTTGGGGCAGATCATGAGTAGAGGAAAGTTGGGATACTTGGTTACATCTTGGAAAATAAAAGGAAAGTGATGTCGCGAACGACAAATAGAGAAGATATTGGATAGCTTGGTGTCATGGTATGGAAAACAGTCAACAACAGACCTGACACGATGCAATGTAGATACAAGATCGTGGAAGGACATTATCGCCTACGACAACCGGTATGGCACATGATGATGAAATATTAAAGAGCAACTTAAGCCTACAGAATTACAATCATTGAGCATATCATGAAGAATTGCGAAATGTTATCCAAGATAATAGATTGTATTATATTAGTTTTGTGTAAACTTTAACATTGACATGGGCACGTTTAAAAAGATGATTATGTAAATCCGGATGTATTTAGCGGATTAGAAAATAATTATCTAATTTAGATTCACATGTGTAGAATTATTTAGTAACTAGTACAGTCTTCAAAGGTGTTTCTAAAATTATTCAAGATATAAATTAGAGAAGCTTTATTTGTAGCTGGTACACTCAGTCGATCATTGTTCAAAGTATGAATAACTTGTTTATCTTCACAGTGTACATGTAAATGATCTCTTTTTCTTTCCACTTGCACATGTCACTTCATAAACATTTAGATTGATTCGTTTCCTTTAAACCTTTTTTGAGTTGAGAAATATTGGATGTCTACGCTACTCATGATTGCATCATTTCATAGAATATATGCAACTGTTCAAAATTGATGGCTGATTATGGCTTTGCAGTTTGAATGTACCTGCATGAAGAAATGTGTTGTTGCTGCGACATTTAGAACCTTATTAGCTGCCCTTGTACACCATACTTTTCTAGCTTTATTCTAGGACGTCTCAGAGCAAAATGTAAAACACCCTGAGGTCGTAATCATTCGTAGATGGTACAGAGTTAGCTGCTCACGATACAACTATTCAACAGTCAAGGATGGACAATCTAGCTGGATCACGTATGGTCTTTATCAATCACTTTCAAGAAGACTCTGGTACTGCAAGTGAGTGTAGCAAGACCCGCAACTCATCATCAGATCGAATGCTCTTTGCAAAGCGTTGCATAGCACGTCTGAAAGGAATCTCTGCCAGAGCTCCATTTTCCTGTTATCATGTTAAACGTTTCTTTCGTGTCTTGAAGCCATGCTATTCCTTGTTTGCCCGTCTCTCGTCCTACAGTAACCATATTATTATTTTATAGTCATTATTATTATATACAGCTCGCCGTTTGTTATGTAAATTCCACTGGAAGATGCTTTTTTTTATGACCCATTTATTGTCCATGTTTACGTCTTTTATTATGTCCCCGTTGCTCGTTTTCATTTTCAAAGGTATCCTACGGATTTTGTTTGATAGTGCATGTTGTCATATGTTGATTTGTCCATCTTTTGACGTTACATGTCCATGTTAGTCTCGGTTTGCCTTGTCTCTCTTTCTTTCTATTTTTCCTTTCAAGATTACTTTTAGTGAGCTGCTGTGTCTTTTAACATGCTCCAAAAATCTCAAATGTCTTGTTTTAATTGTGTTAAGTCGTTATTTTTTAATTGTAACTTGTATTAAGACTTCAGCATTTCTTTTCTTTTCTTTCCGTCCAGTTCTTCCCATTTCATTTCAAAGGCTTCCATATTTTTCTGTTCTGTTTTCTTGTTTAGTGTTCAAGTTACTGTACCATACAGGAATATTGAGAAGATATACCATTTTTTTTTCTAATTATATCGCTGGTTTTATTTGTCTTGGGGTTTAATAATGCGTATTTAATAATGAGGTGAAAGTGGTTATTTTGCATGAAATGAATGCACTATTTAATGTAAAACACTCATTTACAATATTGCTTTCCAAAAGGCAAAACATATTATCTAGAATTGAATTTAATGATTCGCAAGAAATTATTTAAAAATAATAATTAAACACAAGAAATAAAACAATTTTACCACAGTTTATGTGAATAGTTCTCTAGTACACGTGTATTGTTGACACAATCTGTCAAGCTGCTATTGCTAATTATATTATCCAGAAATCCATCATTAACTAATTCGCTCTCTGTATTTGTTCATTTTGAGCCTTGTTTTCATTAAGGATAACATCCATTGTATGGAGATTTTGTCATATAGAAGGCGAGCAAGTATCTAATAGTTTGGAGTGATTTGATTATATTTCTATCCATATTAAGGAATTATTAATGGACTTTGTCTTGTATTATTTTATCTTTTCATACACACATGACGAATACTCGCTGAATCAACAGATGTGTGAGTCTTAAGCACAGTCCAACAAACAGTCACAAAGGTAAATCGATGAAGGTAACAGACGGTGGAGTGAGTTATTTACGTGGGCCAGATAGTTACAGATAGATTCAAATGCCTGCTAACTTAGTCATCAACAAGTTGAAGGTGACATAACCTCGTCATCTAGTAGTTTAGTGATTTAGTAGATTGTGAGGGTTGGAACAGAGCCCACCCAAAAAATAAAACTTCGTATTACAAAATTCCAATTCACGTTGGCTGGGAACCGTCAAGGATTTTGAGGTAAGCGCTGAGATAATATATGTTTTGGGAGCACTAATGTTAGACAGCCTTTGTTTTCAATGTATCTCTGGTAGCTAATGCTACGCAGCTGACAGACAACTGTATCGAAATGGTCAATGCACGAACTAATGTATTATTGCTTTTATTCTGAAATCAACAAAATAAGTCAATTAATCAATGTCCCATCTGACACAAACTGCATTATTCTGTTACCAAATACTTTAATTATGTCTTCTACGTTACTAAATAATTTATGGATTTTCTTTCTCTAAATGCTTTAATTTTCTTCTCATAAATGAACTAAATAATTAGATTCTCACAACTTGTAACTATAGCATCAATTAAGCAAATGCCTACACTAACTAGTGCAACATTGCCTACTGAGAAAAAAAAAACTGCACCACTGTCTTCACAGACAATACATTTTGTAAAACTGATAATTCATACAAAACTTACTACACAACTTTCTACACAGACAATATGTACTAAATACATTACTGTTCAATCTTCCAAATTCCTGTAACATAACTGATGTGTAAGAGAGGTTCACAGAAAGAGGATGACTTTCTTCGTCTGTCCGGTTTTACAACTTTTTACAACATGAGATGCCTTGGTCTATTATTCGTCTTTGTGGACATCATTACCATATGGGGACAGCGACGTACTACAACTGCAGGTAGTTAGAATCTACTCCGAGCGCCTGCTTTTGGTAATTAATGTTTACGCCGTCAATGCTTTCATGGACTCTCAGATATAGCAGTGGCTTGATGAGATCCTGGATAAGGAGAAGATATTTATTTTCTGTGGCGACTTCAACGCCAAGAGGAGATCACTGGGAAATAAATCTCTCAACAAACAAGGTGAAGAACTTGACACTGTTCTAGATACTACCGATCTGGTAGGCATTGCCAGTGGTTGTATCACAAGAATTCGACGAGGAGGACAGTTCTATTAATCTGGCACTTGTATCCTCCTCACTGTATATCGTGTTCAAATGGAGTATCCTAGAGTATCACGACATCGACCACCGTGTTTGCAACATATTGGTTCAGAAAGTCAGTACTAGAATATGTCAGCAATAAGTAATCTTCTTTTAGGTCGAAACAGGCCAGAATATATTTAGAAAGATCGGATGTGCCAAATAAGGTGCACTGAAAAACACAAAATACTCACTTGAGGAAACAGTGCGAAGAGTAGCCCTAATGGGGACATTTCTTGGCTGCACATGTTAAGAATTATTGCGTTGCTAGCGGGTTATCATCATTGCACTCCGAACATGTCTATAGGTGAGCATGTCCCCTACACAGCAACGACGAAAATCAAACGTCCACGGTACCTTCACGTGCTGTAGAGCTAATTGACTTGAGTTGGCCAGTCTATAATGTGGAAAAGGGGTCTGGACCGTGCGACTCAGTGAGTGCACGTGCGTCTAGACAATCCACAGCATCGATGTTCAGGGACCATATCAATCATGACGACATTCAGTATTCAGATGAAGTCTAAAAGACAACAACGATGGAGGAAAACTATGAGGTAAAAGAGGTGGTATGAAATTGTCGAAGTGTGACAGGCTAGACCTAAAGTATGTGCGTGTTACTTATTGGAATTGTGCATCTATAAATCAACGACGACCCATTCTTGATAAGCTACTGTGCGGCGCCGATATAATGATTTTGCAAGAAACACTTCTTGGTGATGGAAAAGTTAGTGCCCCTGGATTTGATTGTTCCAACTCATTGTGTTGAGTTACGCTATGGGTACAAGCAGGGGCCACATGAATATATATAAAAGGACTTCCAAAATGCAATCCATTTTAGACTGCTTCCACAACGAAATGGGCATCAATGTGCTGAGTTAATGCTAATACACGCCATTTACAAACCGGTATAGACTGTCGATGAAGACACAGGACCACCAATAATGCAGAGTGAAGTGGAGGACGCAATTCAATACATGAAAAGAGGCAAAGCTCCAGGTCCTGACAATATAACAATCGATGATATAAATGCATTAGGAGAGTTGGGAGTACAAGTCATAACAAAATTACTCAATGACATATATAACACTGGACACATACCCGAAGATCTACTAAAATATATCTTTGTAGCCATACCAAAGAAGTCAGGCGCCACTGATTGTGAAGACCATCGCACTATTAGTCTCATGAGCCATGTGACTAAAATATTACTAAGAATAATCATGAGATGTGTAAGGAACAAAATAAAACCAGAAGTAAGTGAGGAACAATGTGGATTTGTGGAAGGAAAGGGCACCAATAATGCAATATACATCTTAAGGACATTGATAAAAAGATCTATAGAAGTAAATAAAGATCTATATATGTGCTTTATAGACAACACGAAAGCATTTGACAAAGTAAAGCATGTGGAAATAATAAATATGCTGAAGAAATTAAACATTGATGGCAAGGATTTGGATCATAAAAAACATGTACTGGCAACAAACAGCAGCTATACGAATTAACAACCAAACAGGACAATTCCAATATATAAGGTCATACAAGGCTGTATTCTGTCGCCGGATTTGTTTTCACTTTACAACGAACATATTATGAGATCAAAAGTAGACAAAAAAGGAATTGAAGTCAACGGTAACAACATAAATAATTTGCGATATGCGGATGACACAGTCTTAATAGCAGAGACCGAGAATGAACTACAAGAAATGATAGACATAATAGTAGAAGAAAGCAACAAGAAAGGTCTCAGTCTGAATAGCAAGAAAACAGAAGTAATGGTTATATCGAAGAAACAATCATCACCATCATGCAGCATAAAAATAAACGAGACAAATCTGAAACAAGTACAACGTTTCAAATACTTGGGCACAATAATACCATCAGATGGCAGATGCACCACATAAATAAAAAGCAGAATAGCTCAGGCCAAAGAAACATTTCAGAAAATGAAAAATATCTTATGCAACAAATCTATGTCAATAAATATGAGAAAGAGAGTTCATCGGTGCTATATAGAACCAATTCTGACCTATGGAAGCGAATCATGGACAGTAGACAAACAAATGAAAAGACGATTAGAGGCCACAGAGATGGGATTTCTCAGAAGAATGTTGAACGTTCCCTGGACAGATAAAAAGACCAATGAGGAAGTTCTCAAAGAGGCCAACACAAAAAGTGAGCTCTTAAAAAACATCAGAAAGAAGCATTCAACATTTTTCGGGCACATCATGAGAAGAGGAAAGTGGGAATACTTGGTTACAACTGGCAAAATAGAAGGAAAGAGAGATCGCGGACGGCAAAGAGAGAAAATACTGGATAGCTTGGTGTCATGGCATGGAAAACAGTCAACAACAGAACTGATACGATGCATTGTAGATAGAAGATTGTGGAGGGACATGCTCGCCTACGCCAACCGGCATGGTACATGATGATGATGACGATGATAGACTGTCGATTAGTTAAGAAGTGTTGCGTAGAATAAGTGTAGTTATTTAATGCCGAATATATCGTTGGTCTTAGAGCCCAATGCAGCCGGAGGTCCACGACTGGGAGTCATAACGCAGGCGAACCCAACGTTATTAGAGTAGTGAACATACTAGTGTCGTACTCAAAACTCGGTAAGCAAGTAGGTGCTTCATTGAACGGACACGTGTATATCTCGTGTATCCCACCTCTGTCAGTAGGCCCTTATTCTGAAACTTTGCCAACTGTGATCTGCGCTAACGAGAGAATGGGAATAGCCAAACCGTACCCAAGCACTGACAGCACCGACGTCTGAATAAGGAATAATAGCAACGATTGCTGGAGCACTGGCCATGGTCTTTCTGCCACTGATATTCCTCATTGACTTATGAAAGACATGTCAAATGTGGTTATTGCAAGAAAGAGCCATATCAATCGTTATTCTTAAATATGTAATAGTTGGACTGGATTGTTTGGCCATTACAGTTTATTACTTGGAGGGTGTCTTTAACTATTATTCTATTCAGCTAGTACCACATAACAGATGCCGTGCTTGAGTTAAAGAGTACACTCTGATTCACATTGTCCTGTTATTGTCTTCATAGTAGTCTGAGCGACATTCCACGCCAAAAGACATAAGGCGAAACCGCACAGGAAGTGAACACAGTCACCTGTTCTCCAGCATACGATATCATCATAAACAATCGAAATAACCAAACACTATCAAAACAGATGAAACGCACAGCTCACAGTGTGCACAGAGCACTTAACTCAGTAGCTCCTGTAACAAGCCGGACATGGAATATGAGGAAACTACAACAAGTAAAACTATTCAGACATAGCCTTTAATGGTTCTTCCCGTCTATCCACCAAACACCGTGAGATATAGCAAATGTCCATTCACGTAAGCGCAGCAGAACTTCCCTTTACATTCAGCCGTGCATTCAGCACAAGCCGTGGAAAATGTTCATAGGGTAAAGGTACAAGGTTGCCGTAGTCCACACGATTTTAGTCATATAGATTGAAAACGGCTGCTACGGCGGTCTTCTCTGTATTTTTTTAAGGTTCATAAACATCGTTTGCAAACATTAGTTGAGTGTCTCTGTCCGGACTATAGCCAATTAGACTGTTTAGCATTACTCCTTTGATCCCAGGCTGCACGGCTAACTTCTTAAGTAGCTTCTAGAGGCAAAATGGGCACTCTACAATCCAATCTTCTTTCCAACGTTGTGCTAACAATATCAGACCTGGACCCTAAACGCACGAACAATAATAAAAATAACCACAACGGAGATGAAATGTGTTAAACGAATGACATGAAACAGTATGTGAGATAAGATCAGATATGATGAAGTGATTAAAAAAAAAGACTATGAATAATCCCGGCCACTTAAAATATAAAAAAGCAACATATGAAATTGTTTAACCACGTGATATCATCATCATAATCATCATCGAGTGCCGTCTCCGTAACGAAGTGTGGCTACCATGGATCGTCCACGTCCATCTGTCCACGTTCTTCTTTGCTTGGTTAAAATTTCTCTTTCCACTTGTTTCATTTATATTTCATTTATCTTCTTCTACTTCTTCTGCTTCTTTCCCTCCTCATCTACCTTTCAGCGTCGAGGGGAGATATAATTTGCGGTCTTTTGCTCTTCTGTTCGCCTCTGCTGCTGTTATATTTCCCAGTGCTTATAATATTCCATCGACCCATCTTTTTCGTGGTCGACCCTTGGGTCTGGTGTTCTCACAACGTTTGTTGAAGGCTCGTTGTGTTGTGTTTTGTTTTTTATGCCTTGTCACGTGGCCAAACCATTGTATCTGTTGTTTCCTTATATATTCTATGGCGGGGGCTATTCCAAGCTTTTTTCTCAGTTCTTCATTTCTGATCTCTCAGACTGTTTCCTGTCATTCGTCTAACACATTTCATCTCTGTATAGTTTATTTTTCTTATTGTTCTTGCATCTAGGGTCCAGGTCTGGCATTGGTAGCACAACGTTGGGATGAAGATTGTATTGTAGAGTGCTCGTTTTATCTCCAGAGTTATTTCCTTGTTGGACAATAATGGTGATAACTGTCCGATGATTTGACAAGCTTTGTTGCATTTTGATTCTATCTCTGCTGTTTGGGAATTATCGTTTGTCATTAGACTTCCTAGGTATTTGAATTCCTCTACTTGTTTTAGTTTGTCTGCCTTCTATAGTTATGTTGATGTTCTGTTTATTTTTGGCGACATTCATGACTTCTGTTTGTGTTGATGTTGATTTTCATGTTGTACTTTGTGCCTGAGATGTTGAGTTTGTTTAAGTGTTCTTGTAGGTTTTCTATTGTTTCATATATTAATGCCTGATCGTCTGCAAATAAAAGCACGTTGATCTCCTCTGTCTCTGATGGGGTGGCTAGTTTGCATATGTGGTCCATGTCTGTAATAAACAGTAGGGGGGATAGTACGCACCCCTGTCTTACACCTGATCTAACTTCGAAGTGGTCTGTGTAGCCTGCTGCTGTTCTGACCCTGCAGCTACTCTTGACGTAGAGACTTTTAATAAGGTTGATTAGATGTTGGCTTACTCCGTATGTTGTTAGTATCTCCAACAGTTGTTCTCTGTTTACTCTGTCGAATGCTTTTTCCTGGTCAATGAAGGCCATGTATAAGTTTTGATTGTGTTCTGCCGTTTTTTCTGCAAGCTGTTTTAGTGTGAATAGTGCGTCGGTACATCGTCTGTTTTTTCGGAACCCCATTTGAGAATCGATAACTGTAGTTATATTATTGGTCTCAGCCTTTTTTCCAGGATTTTGGCGTATAGCTTTCCTACATGGCTGAGAAGAGATATACCTCTCTATATATATATTTATATATTATATATAAATTATTTATATATTTCATTTATATTTCATATATATTTCATGTATCAATATCCTTTTTTTCTCAACCTCCGAAAATTACTTTTAATGAAAAAGGAAGTACATGAATTCATTAAATTTTAGTTTTTCAGCGTGGGCATTTGTTGGCATGTTGTCAATACTAGAACAAAAAAAGAACTTTGTAACCAGAGTGTTAGAATCAATCAACCATAGGAACCATCCTGTCTCCACAAGTAAACAACGCGACCGTATCAACGGCTGAATGTAATTTTAATGGCCGGTTGGTATTTTTAACATTTGGACATCACTTGGAAGGCGTGCTTATCTTACCAATTTCAAAACAAAAGATAGTCTAGGTCAGTTTAACAATGCACATCCGGGATTTAGACAGTGACATTCAGCAGCTGTTAGAGGCGGAGTCAAGTCTTCTTTACTATATAAAGTTGGTGTTGCCGAATCTTGAGCACCAAATTCACCTTTGTACATCGATATATATATATATATATATATATATATATATATATATAGATATATATATATATATATATATATATATATATTGTAATCATATCTATGGTATGTGCATTTCGCAATAAATATTACGTGCCTCCTGACGTGTGACGTGACAAGGTAAAGCTACAGTTGCCCACCTTTAGCAGGTGGAGTCTGATCCACTTTTTGTGTAGCTCGTCTCATAATGTTTAATTGTTGATATTCAGATGTAGGGAACTGGTAAGTAATTGCAGTGTTGCGGTAAAACTGGTAGCAGAAGCAAGTAGTGAAGTGTAACACATAATCCTATAATGTATGGTGACAGCTTTACAAAAAAGGAACACAACAAAAACATATTGACGTGTCGGCATACATGCCGCTTTCCTCAGAAAACGGAACAACATAAACGAACAACAAAATAAAAATAACTCTACTACAGCTAGGATGAGTGATACATGTAAATCAAGGATAAATGAACAGAGGGATAAGAGATGAAATGATGAAACGATTGAGACATCATACATGTGCTACATATTATTAACATCATACATGTGCTACATATTATTAACATCATCATGCGCCATACCAGTTGACGTAGGCGACCATGTCCTTCCTAATGCTTCTATCTATCATGCACCGTATCAGTTATTTTTTTTTTTACTATTTTCAATGCCATGACACAATACTATCCATTATTTTTTCTCTTTGTCGTCCACAATCTCTCTTTCCCTGTATTTTGCAGTTGCATCTAAGCATTCTAACTTTCGTCTTCTCATGATGTGCACGAAAATTATTGACTTTTTTATTTGTAGTATTTTATTCACGTTCGACAAATTGTATATTTGAAATGTTGTCATTCCAGGATTGTGCTCAGTAATTCATGTACAGGCACAATGATTCTTTTTGCATTTAAAATAGTGTGTGGAATGTTTTGAAGTTTTAATAAAACAAACTAATTGTCGTCATAAATTAATATGCGCCGCTAAATTGAGATTCCATCGAATGCAGCTAGCGTCACTGATATTACTTCTTGTTTTTGTATACTTTTTGTTTCAATTTTGAGCTCACAAAAAAACATATTTCATGAATTGTTTTATTCATTCGTCAACATGTTATTATAACAGATAAGAATGAATAACTGTTATAATTTCAGTTTACTGCATGAGTACCCTCTGCACCATTCAAGACAAAATGTGTTAGCAAATTTGATAAGTTTACATCTTATTAATTGTTTGTGACCCATTTTATATGTTAAAATAATGGAGAAAATGAACGCTTTAAACAATTAATCTGTGTGGGCAGCGTATAAGATGAATGAGTTGCCTCCAACGTGATTGACATCTACTCAAATCAAAGCATAAACGAAAGAATATAACAAGAAATGAATTCCGGCGATATCAAAGAGAGACAACCACACACAAATTGTCAGTCTTTTGTTCTTTGCTTTCGAGCAACAAATGCTCAAAATTAAGTAATTTATTCCTTAGCAGCTCTTAGGATATACTTTGTTAAAATCTTTATCATATTGACTTTCCTTTTCATGGGTGTTGATAGGCATCTGTGAGCCTGGCAAACTTTTTCCAGTCTGCTCTCTTGTAGTTCCAGCGGGGAAGTGATATTTGCATCACCTGTTTGTGAGCAAGATCCACTGAAAGTTTGACTGGTCTGTGGTCACTGTCGCCAAGTTGGTTCATTACTATTCTGGCTATTTTGTTGGATATGTCTCCTGTTGCGAATGCTAGGTCGGGAGTTGATTTTGTTTTTCATCTTCTTGAGTAGAAGGTTGTGGGGACCTCTCTTGAGTTTATGAGGAATAGGTTGTTGTCTATTTCCCATTCTTCCACTTCTTCACTTCGAGCATTGAATTCCTAATAATTCCATCTTTCAGAGTAACTGTTAAAGTCTCCTACTACCAGACACTGTGATGGTGTTCTTAAGTTATTTAGGTATTTGCGGGTCATGATTCATTGCACTCCGAACACTCATGACAGTTGACACAAGTGAAAAATGGTGCGGTGTCACTATAGAAAGTACCTAATACAGTCTATTGATGACGGACACCCCTTCTCATTTTCAGCCGATGATAATCATGTGTTATAGTGGCATTAGACGAATGTTCATATTTAGCCAGGCCAATGAGAAAAAGGACAGACAACTCAAAAACGTGCATACGATAACTCAACTCACAGAAAAATCAAACTACAGCAACACGGTCATATAAAGTCCGGCTATACGAGTACATTTATTTAAAAATTTAATTTCTCTACTGTTTTTCTCACTCTCTTTCTTTCATGCACATCATGTATGGTCGTTAAGCTGATTTCAGACTGGAGATTAAGGCGAAACCAGTTAACGACATCAATTTTTGCAAGAAAGCAAACATCAATTTGACGAAAGTGAAACAGAGACAGGAACTATAAAGCAGCAGGTCCATGTCTGATCGCGCGAGATTGAATCTTGTATCGTTTTGAAAACAACAACAATAAATAAATAAAATATTCAGAGTTTTGTTCTGTATTATTGTATTGAAGAGAAATATGGCAAAGAATGTCAGTGTAATAAACAATAAAAACGTGTGTAATAAATGGTAGAAATAACAAACATATGCAGTGCATATTGTTGTCAAAATGTATGTAACGTTGTGTCTGTTTACCTGTGATATCCTGTTTCTTCGATTTTTCATGCTGTGAAGCGACGCCCCACCCTCCACGACTTTAAATAAAAATCCATATTCAGTGAACTTTCTATATTCCCATTAGATTGTTTTTAATGTATGTGTGTATATCTATATGTATGTATCACAGGCTGTCCATACAACATGAAAATCAACAACAACACAAAAAGCAGTCATGAGTAACTCAAAAAAGAAACAGAACATCAACGTAAAGATACGACAACAGGCAATTGAAATAAATGGAGGAATTTAAATATCCAGAACGCCTATTGACATACAACAATCCACAAGTAGCGGAAATAGACTCAAGATGCAACAATGCGAGTCACATCATCGGACAGCGATCACATCTGTTATTAAAGAAGCGAAGAAATAACACTAATGAAAAAAAATCGGCATTCTACAACACAATCTCCATAAAACTTTGTGAAATGTAATCTCTGAACCAATGTCATACCTGAACTCAAGAACAGTAAGAAAAAAAAAACCACTATCGAGTTGTTATATTTTAGGTGAATGGCAGTTAATATAACAAAAAAAAAAGATAGGAATAGTGCCCTAGATAGATTACATAAAGCAACAAAAAATAAAATGGTGTCGCTAAAATAATCAATTGAATTTTGATAGGACAAAACGACCAAAACACAAACAACGAGTTTAATAAACGTTGACAGAACACACGACACAAGAGCCGATCATGAAAATGATGAATTGTTTGAAGATTAGAAACACAAGGAAACATAACAGCCGCAAAGGTCAACTGAAGATCTGAAGAGACCGCAAATTATATCTCCCTTCGACGCTGAAAGGCAGATGAGGAAGGAAAACACAAGAACATATATATATATATATATATATATATATATATATATATATATATATACAGGTATATATATATATATATATCAAAACGGATGAGATACACAGCTCACGGTGTGCACAGAGCACTTAACTCAGTAGCTCCTGCAACAAGCCGGTTTTGGAATATGAGGAAACTGCAAGAAGGAACACTCTTCAGACATAGCCTTCAATGGTTCCTGCCGCCTATCCACCATATACCATGGGAGTTCACGTCCTCCCGAAAATGATGATCGTCATAGCACTTGATGATGTTAGGCCATCATTGATGATTCCAATTCCAAACATATAGACACACAGTGGTGGTAAGTTATCATTTCTAATCCAACAGAAGCCACATGACCTGTGGTTAGTAAAACCACAGAGAGAATATGATTTTGTGACCTTCACTGATTCACTCTTAGATGTGAATGTGCAATTTACACAAGAGGAGAAGTTTTCAACTACAGTGATCCAATTTAAGGCAATTCTGGGATAGCAAGGCAAGTCTCCTTTATAGCAGCAGAACTTGATGTTCTCCGCTCCCTTCTTGTAGCTGCCGCCACACGATTCTGATGTCTCATTAACTTGGACATCATTCAAGAACAATGTTAGATTAACATTCCATAGATATGGCTCTGCTGATGAAATGCTTGGTGCAACAGTTGTATCAATCATACTGGAGGCTCCTGGTCTGTGGTCATTAATATCACAGACGGCACATGATGTTGTTATATTCAGTATTTCTTTCTGGGGTGTAAATATGTGGCACACACATGGAGCGTGGTTTGTGGTCACAGTAATCCCATTAAAGGCAATTATAGGGTTGCATGATTCCACTGGCACGGGCGGTTGAGCAATTATGGATTTTAATTCGTTTGCTGTGATACCGAGGCCTTCCATAACCAATAATCATATATATATATATATATATATATATATATATATATATATATATACTACATATATAGACTACAACCACGACA
Source organism: Megaustenia siamemsis (assembly GCA_032433765.1). NCBI lineage: Eukaryota > Metazoa > Mollusca > Gastropoda > Stylommatophora > Ariophantidae > Megaustenia > Megaustenia siamemsis. Next base: position 63,028,179 of record JAVIAB010000101.1, on the reverse strand, counting down.
GTATACTGAATGATACGATGTGTATGATAAGTAGAGTTGAGGCAGGATCTGTGCATAGGCAACGGGTAGAGACATTGCATAAGTCAAAAATACGTAAGGTCATCTTTGTCTAAGGACATGCGGGAGTACGGGGAAATAAAAGTGTACTGGTTGGCTAGCTGCGGCATTGTTGAGGACGGTCAACTAATGGATCGGGTGGCCATCATTAATGCCCATTTGAAAATGGGAAGGACAGGACTTCGACAACCGTAAGTCCACGTTATTCCTTCGGATGAAAGAGATAAGAGGTTAAGATGGGCACAGCCAGAAACGAGAAACTTAGTGGGCGTGTTATATGACTAATTAACCAAGACAGAATTGGAGTCGCTGGGCACTGTGAAAATTGCTGAGGAGAGGATCTGATCACATATGGACATGTTCGCAATGCATTGATGATGATCCGCTAATAACCTATATATATATATATATATATATATATATATATATATATATATATATATATATATATATATAATGTGCACATATATAAATATATGTATATATATATATATATATATAGTGAAAGCTTATATATGCACAAATTACTGTGAAACTGACACTCTGATCTACCTGGGACATTCTAATTGCATTTTCAGAGAAATGGTTAGCCGTCCACAGCACGTCCCAGTAACACGACTAATGTGGCACTATCTCAAATCGGTCACTAGCAGTTCAGTCTACCATCTTGTAACATACATCAACTATGAAGTAGACATTGAAGACATTAACGAAAGCTATCCAGTTTATTTCACAGAAATAATGATCACAAGTAACACACTTCCATCGATATTACTGAGTTCGCTCCATGTCAGATCAACAAGATTTCATTCATTCATTTATTGAGTGCCCTCTCCACATCTAAGGTTGTAGCCAAGGAGCGTCAGTTTACTCTGGCTCTTGTCTTGATGGTGCATGTTATCATAGATTCACCTGTTTATCTTTTGATGTTATCACTCCACTTTAGTCTAGGTCTGCTGCACCCACCGTGTACCTTCCCTTCCAAGATGACCTTCGCTAGACTATTGAGTCTCTTCACACGTCCTAAAAAATGGTGTCTTTATCGAATTATGATACGCACTCCTTTTATACATTTTTTTTTTAGCTTCTTCAGATAATGTTTGTTTACATCTCCTTCTACTCAATCCTCCCCATTGTTATATGGATCCCGATTTCAAAGTCGTCAATTTTCTGTTCTGGTTTGCTATTTAATGTCCTTATCTCTTTACCATAAGGAGTCGAACGATACAACTTTTAACATTTCGTAATAACGGCAAGTCTTACAAAAATCCATATCAAGCATTGCCAACTCTCACTGTCGCTTTCTAGTCACTGTGTGGTTAATTACATAACCTTCAAGCCATTTTACAATATATTAAGACATATTCATGATGACGTATAAAATGCATATGTGATAACATTAGAAGGTTCATTAAAACCTAAATGTAACAAAACTGTCTGTAAAGACACCACAAGGTAGGTCCACAACAATCCTGGAAGAGGATTGGCTGAATCGTTGGACGTCTGCCTGGGAGGCCGAGATATTTCTCTGAAATGAGTGTCTCAAAAATAGCATCGGTATTTAAGAAACAGTATCGCACAACAATGTAATTGAGAACTAATTTCAATAAAGACTTAAACAGAATCAATTCTAACTATCCACGAGATCCAATTCTTGTGATAATGCTAACTTGACTCTGTGTCCTGGTTTGCAAGCTTTTCATGATTTTGAATGACGATCTAACAATGTGTTTTGTGTTTGTGATGAGGTGACAATGGTTTTTGAGTAATGAACTTAAACTGTTTTTGTGTGATAAGATGTACGTGTATTTTCTTCATTATTGATGCATTATTCATTATTGAACATTGGTCTTTTTATGTGATTGTATTAAAATCATTTGTTGTGATGAGATGTATTTGTGGTTACATTACTGAATGACATAACGTGTTCAGTGACCCATAGCTAACTTCATCTGTCCAATTCAGTAGACCTAAACTAAGGAAGACCCGACTCCAAATCTCAGCCAAGTTGTGAGAACAATCTAACAGTTATACTACAGTCAAATAACGTTAACTGTAGACACTCAAAACGCTATTCAAAAAATCCTCGGGCGAAAGTAATGTTTTCAGCTGAAAGGCTCATTCTATAAAAGTTTAATGTAATTACGACATACCGTAACAACGTCCACTAACGTTCTTACACTGGTGAATGACAGAGAGAAGTTGCCGTTATACCACAGATGTAGATGAAGAAAGATGGAAAAATAAAAGTATTTTGTTTTGTGTTTCGTAATGAGGTGTACATGGTTTCTTGTAGTGATTAGTTCCCGTGATAAGGTGTATGGGGTTAGTTTGTTGTGACCAGATGGGACTGATTAGCTTTCATTTTGAGGTTTAAGTGGCTATTGTTCATGAAGACGTGTAAATTATTTGATTTAGCAATGAGATGTAAGTCATCATTTTTTATAAATCAAATGGATGTCGCGATTATGTATAATCCGTATGCAATATATTAGTAAAACACCATTTATTGTGTTGCATTCCAAAAGGCAAAAACATGATTTACAATTAAATGTAACGATTCGTAAGAAATTAGTATAATTTAAAAGAATAATAAAACACAATAAATATTACGTATTTACCACAGTTTATGTAAATAGTACTCTCGTACACGTGTATTGTTGACACAATCTGTCACACTACTATTACTAATTATGTTACTATAACAATCCATCATTAACTAATACGCGCTCTTTATTTATTCACGTTGAGCCATGCTTTTATTAAGTGAACACAGATACTGTAGGCATATATCACCATATTAGAGTTGAACAAGTAATTATGGGTTTGTAGACATTTGATGGACTTTCTATCAACATTAAGGAATTATTAATGGGCCTCGCGTTGTTTTATTTTGTCCCCGCGTTCACAGATGGCGGGTTACAGACAAATTTAACGATTTGGGAGTTCTATATAAAGGTCAACAGAGGGTCTCAAAAATAAACAATTGAAGCTATTGTAACATAAGGTGGAAACAATTATCTGCCTGGGACAGATAATTATCAATAGATTCAAATGCCTGCAAACTTAGTCATCAACAAGTTCAAGGCGTCATAACCACACTATATGTTAGTCATCTGCTAAGACAACACATACAGCACCACTGCCCACTCAGATACAACATAACGCAACATTGTCTTTTCAGACACTACATACAACACGACTGTCGAAAAGGGCATGCTTATTAGACCACTGTATGCATGGCACTACATGCCCCACCACATTATACATAGACAATACTTACATCATCATGTCTACACAGACAATACTTACTGCACCAATGTCTACACAGACGATACTTACTGTACCACTGTCTACACAGACGATACTTACTGTACCACTGTCTACTCAGACAATACTTACTGTACCACTGTCTACTCAGACAATACTTACTGTACCACTGTCTACACAGACAATACTTACTGTACCACTGTCTACTGAGACAATACTTACTGTACCACTGTCTACTGAGACAATACTTACTGTACCACTGTCTACTCAGACAATACTTACTGTACTACTGTCTACTCAGACAATACTCAATGCTCCGCTCTCTACTCTGACACTACTCAATGCTCCACTCTCTACTCAGACAATGCTCAATGCTCCGCTCTCTACTCAGACAATACTCAATGCTCCGCTCTCTACTCAGACAATACTCAATGCTCCGCTCTCTACTCAGACAATACTCAATGCTCCGCTCTCTACTCAGACAATACTCAGTGCTCCGCTCTCTACTCTGACACTACTCAATGCTCCGCTCTTTACTCAGACAATACTCAAAGCTCCGCTCTTTACTCAGACAATACTCAATGCTCCGCTCTCTACTCAGACAATACTCAATGCTCCGCTCTCTACTCAGACAATATTCAATGCTCCGCTCTCTACTCTGACACTACTCAATGCTCCGCTCTCTACTCAGACAATACTCAATTCTCCGCTCTCTACTCAGACAATACTCAATGCTCCGCTCTCTACTCTGACAATACTCAATGCTCCGCTCTCTACTCTGACAATATTCAATGCTCCGCTCTCTACTCTGACAATACTCAATGCTCCGCTCTCTACTCAGACAATACTCAATGCACCGCTCTCTACTCAGACAATACTCAATGCTCCGCTCTCTACTCAGACAATACTCAATGCTCCGCTCTCTACTCAGACAATACTCAATGCTCCGCTCTCTACTCAGACAATACTCAATGCTCCGCTCTCTACTCAGACAATACTCAATGCTCCGCTCTCTACTCAGACAATACTCAATGCTCCGCTCTCTACTCAGACAATACTCAATGCTCCGCTCTCTACTCAAACAATACTCAATGCTCCGCTCTCTACTCAGACAATACTCAATGCTCCGCTCTCTACTCAGACAATACTTACTACTACACAGTCTACTCGAATAATACCTACTGCACCACTGGCTATACAGACAAAACTTACTATAAGTAAAGTATAGTGCCCCGTCAGGTCACGTGACGCATATGGAATATTGTGTTATTGACCATATTTGTTACAGTACTTCAGCAAATGATTGTTTGAGTATTGTGATCGGTAATAGGCCGGGCCGCTTTACTTCCGCAGTAAAATATCCGGTACCCATTTAAGGCCGGGTGAACATGTAAGCGATCAATCATAATCGAACCCGCTCTCTTTCTCTTTGTAGTCCAGTTCACTAACTAATGAGCTACCGCGGCTCCCATACTTATTACTATACTACTGTTCAATCATCTTCTACCTTTCAAATGTACGTGATATGTTTGCTCTTCATCAGGTGGGAAAGCCTTCTCTATTGGTACGCTTTTACCACTCTTGATATCCTTGATCAGGAGAAGATAATGATTTTCTGTGGTGATCTGGTTTACATCCAGTGTCTTTATCATCTGGACTTAGATTTAACCGGGCGGCGAGGACAGTGCTATTGATCTGGTACTTGTATACCCTCACTCTTTATATTGTGCAAACGGATTGTCCTCGGGCATCACGACATCGACCACCGTCCTTGCAGCATTCTGGTACATAATTAGAATACTTAAACCGAAAGTAAAGACGTTTTATATGGCAGAACATGCCAGGATATCGTTAGAAAGATCAGGTGTGCCAAGCACAGTGTGCTGAAAAAATGCATACACACTTGAGTAAACAATGGGAAGAGTCGCCCTGGTGGTACAATGAGGTGGCAATTTCTAGTCTACTAACAGTAATATTGGAAGTGAAAATTCAAGATAATGGAGGCAGAATAGGACTAACATGAACGAGCAACATCAAAAGATGGACAAATCAGCATATGACAATCTGCACCATCACAGTAAGAGACAGAGTGGAATGGCGCTCCATTGTAACAAACCTTCGACGCGGAGACAGCACTCAATGATGATGATGACCAACAAAAATAGTAGATCTTCGAGTATGTGCCCTTAGTTATATATGTCATTGTAGAGTTTTGTTACGACTTGCACTCCCAGCACCCCTGATGCACCAATCTCTTTGAATTTTATTTTATCGAGACCTAATGATTTGCCTCTTTTCATGTGTTAAATTGTCTTCTCTACTTCACTCTGCATTATTGATGGTCCTGTGTTTTTTGTTTCAAATTCTAGCTCTGGTCTTTCATCATCATTGAGTTGACTAATATATTTTGTCCATCTTTCCATTATCTTCTATTCTCTCATTATTAGATTTCCCTCCTTTGATTTAACACATCCTGAAACTTTGACTTTTTTTTAGTTATTTTGTTTTACTGATTGTCCATAGATTTTGTGATTTTGTTTTTTTTTCTTTACATTTTAACTTGAATCATGCTTCCTTAGTTTCTCTGCATTTGTTTTGGATATTTTAGTTCAATATAATGTGTCAGTTCTTCTTTCTTATGTTTTCTTTTTTCCATGAGTTATAGTATTTTGTTCCTGTCATCCATGTATTCGTGTGGATTCTTTTAATCACTGGTATTACTGGCTGTGATGTTTGTTGAATTGATTGGTTAATCATTTCCTACTGTTCCTCACTGCTGTGTATTCTCTCAATGGCCTTATATCTTTGTGTACATACAACTCAATTATCTATCTACTATAAAGATATCTTGATATAATTTAATATTTGTATTTTAATTGTTGAATCCTCTTCAGTTACAATCTGCTTAAACATAACCCTAACCCTAAACATAACCCTAACCCTAAGCTTAAATCTAAAACTAAAACTCACCCTAAACCTAAATCTAACCCTAATCTTAAATCTAAATCCAAACCTAACCCTAACCATAAACCTAGCCCTAGCCCTAGCCCTAGCCCTAGCTCTAGCCCTAACACTAACCCTAACTCTGACCCTAAACCTAACCCTAACCGTAACCCTAAACTTAACTCTAAACCTAACATTAACCTTAAACCTAAGCTAAAACCTAACACTAACTCTACTCCTAATACTAAACCAAACACTAGCAATAACCCTAACTCCAAACTTAATCCTAAACCTAACCCTATACATAACCCTAACCCTAAACATAACCCTAACCCTAAGCCTAAACCTAAACCTCACCCTAAACCTAACCCTAACTATAACACTAACCCTAACGCTAAACCTAATCTTAAACCTAACCCTATACCTAAATCTATCTCTAAACATAGACCTAACCTTAACCCTAACCCTATCCATAACCCTAACCCTAATCCTAAAACTTAACATGACCTTAACTTTAAACATAACCCTAACCCATACCCTAAAACTAACCATAACCCTATTAACCTTAAACCTAACCCTAACCCTAAAACTAACTCTAACCCGAAACTTAAAACCTAACCCTAGACCTAACCATAACCCTACTCAAAACCCTAAACCTAACACTAACCCTAAACCTAAACCTAAAACTAACCCTAATCCTAATAAACTTAAACCTAACCCTAAACCTAACTCTAACCTTAAACCTTAACCCTAACCCTAGACTTAATCCTAACCCTAACACTAATTCTAACTCTAAATATAACCCTAACCATAACCCTAAACCTAACCCTAACCCAAACTTAAGCTACAGTCAATAAAGGGAAAGAGAAACATAAGAAACAAAACCCTAACCATAACCATAAACCTAAACCAAAATCTAACCGTAACCTAACACTAACCATAACCCTAACCCTATTCCTAAATCTAACCTAACCCTATCCCTCACCCGAAACATAACCCTAACTCTAATCTTAAACATAACCCTAATCCCAAAGCTAACCCTAAACCATTACTAACCATAACTTTAACATTAACGCTTACCTTAAACCTAACCCTGACCCTAAACATAACCCTAACCATAAACATAACCCTAACCTTAAACCTAACCCTAAACATAATCATAATCCTAAACATAACCCTAACGCTAAACCTAAATCTAGCCTTAGCCCTAGCTGTAATCATAACCCTTAACTTAAACCTATCGCTAAACCTAACTATAAACCGTACCTTAACCCTAACCCTAAACATAACCCTAACTCTAAACCTTTCCCTATCCCAAACTCTAATCCTAGCCCTAAGCAATAACCCTAAACATAAACATAACCATAACCCTAACTCTAACCCAATACCTATCGCTAACCCTAAACCTAAACCTAAACCTAACCCTAACCATAAACATAACCCTAACCCAAAATCTAAACCTAAGCTTAACCTTAACCCTAAACCTAGCCCTCGCTATAGGTCTAGCCCTAGCCCTAGCTTTACCCTAACCTTAACCCTGACCCTAAACCTAAACCTGACCCTAAACCTAAACCTGACCGTAACCCTAAACTTAACTCTAAACCTAACATTAACCATAACCCTAAGATAAAACCTAACACTAATTCTACTCATAATCCTAAACGAAACACTAACTATAAACATAACTCCAATCTCTAACCCTAGCCCTAAGCAGTAGCCTTAAACATAAACATAACCCTAAACCTAACCCTAACACTAAACCTAACTCTAACCATAAACTTAAACCCTAACCCTAGACCTAACCATAACCCTAACCCTAAAACTAAACCGAACCCTACCCCTAACTTAAGATTACAGTCAATAAAGTCAAACAGAAACATAAGAAACAAAACCCTAACCTTAAACATATACCTAAACCAAAAGCTAATCGTAATCTAACACTAACCCAAACCCTAACCCTAATCATAAACCTAACTATATACCTAACCCTAACCCTATCCCTAACCGTAAACATAACCCAAACCCAAAACCTAACACTATAACTAACCTTAAAACTAGCCTTAGTCATAACCCTAAACTTAACCCCAACTTAAATATATACCTAAACCTAACCAAAACCATCACCATAACAATAAATTTAACCCTAAACCTAACTCTAAACCTAGCACTAGCCTTAACCCTAACCATGACACTAACCCTAACCCTAACCCTAACCCTAAAGATAACGCTAAACCTAACCCTCACCCTAAACATAACCCTTCACCTAAACCTAACCCTTAACCTAACCCTAACCCTCACCCTAAACATAACCCGAACCCTAACCCTAACCCAAAACCTTACCCTAATCCTAAAGCAAACCCTAACCCATCCCTAACCATAACATTAACGTTAACCAAAACCTTAAACCTAATCTTAACCATAAACATAACCTTAACCCTAAACATAAGCCTAACCTTAAACATAACACTAACCCTAAATCTAAACAAATTTAGCCTTAGCCCTATCCCTAATCCTAACCCTACACGTAAACATATCGCTAAACCTAAAAATGAAACCAACCTTAACCCTAACCCTAAACCTTGCCCTATCCCCAATTCTAACCCTAGCCCTATCACTAACCCTTAACATAACCCTAACCCTAACTCTAACCCTATCCCTAACCCTAAACCTACACCTACACCTACACCTACACCTACACCTAAACCTAAACCTAACCCTAAACCTACACCTAACCATAAACCTAAAACTAACCCAAACCGTAAATCTAAATCCAAACCTAACCCTAACCATAAACCTAGCCCTAGCCCTAGCTCTAGCCCTAACATTAACCATAAACCTAAACCTAAACCAAACCGTAACCCTAAACTTAACCCTAAACCTAACATTAACCCTAACCCTAAGCTAAAATCTAATACTAACTCTACTGCTAATACTAAACCAAAAACTATCAATAACTCTAACTCCAAGCTTAACCCTAACCCTAACACTAAACATAACCCTAACCCTAAACATAACCCTAAGCCTAACCTTAAGCCTAAACCTAAACCTAAACCTCACCCTAAACCTAACCCCAACCCTAACGCTAAACCTAAACTTAAACCTATCCCTAAACCTACATCTAACCATAAACAGACTAAACCATAACCATAACCCTATCCCTAAAGCTAGCCCTAACCCTAAAACTTACCATGACCTTAACCTTAAACATAACCCTAACCCAAACCGTAAATCTAACCATAACCATAACCCTAAACCTAACTCTAACCCTAAACGTAAACCCTAACCCTAGACCTAACTATAACCCTAATTATAACCCTAAACCTAACCCTAACCCTAAACCTAACACTAATTCTTACTCTAAACACAACCCTAACCATAATCCTAAACCTAACCTTACCCTAAGCTTAAGCTACAGTCAATAAAGGGAAACATAGAAACATAAGAAACAAAATCCTTACTATAACCATAAACCTAAACCAAAATCTAACTGTAACCTAACACTAACCCTAACCCTAACTCTAATCCTAATCATAAATCTAACCATATACCTAACCCTAACTCTATCCCTAACCGTGAACCTAACCAAAACCCTAAACATAACACTAAAACTAACCCTAAAACTAGCCCTAAACCTAAACATAACCCCAACTTAAACGTTGTCATAACCCTAACACAAACCATTACCTTAACACTAAATTTAACCTTAAAACCTAACTCTAACCCTTACACTAACCTTAACTCTAACCATAACACTAACCCTAACCCTAAAGATTACGCTAAACCTAACCCTCAACCTAAACATAACCTTTCACCTAACCTTAACCCTAAATCTAACCCTATCCCTCACCCTAAACATAACCCTAACCCTAATCTTAAACCTAACCCTAATCCTAAAGCTAAACCTAACCCATCACTAACGATAACCTTAAATCTAACTCTAAACATAACCCTAATCCTAAACATAACCCTAAAGCTAAAACTAAATCTAGATTTAGCCGTATCTCTAATCCTAACCCTCAACCTATCGCTAAACCTAAGTATAAACCGAACCTTAACCCCCCTAACCCTATACATAACCCTAACCCTAAACATTGGCCTATCCTAAACTCTAACCCTAGCCCTTAGCAATAACCCTAAACATAACCCAAACCCTAACTCTAACCCTATACCTATCCCTAACCCTAAACCTAAATCTAAACCTAAACCTATCCCTAACCCTAACTCTAAACCTAACCCTTACACTATCCCTAACATTAACCCTAAACCAAAAATTAAAACCTAACTCTAACCCTAACATCAACCCTAAACCTTGCCCTAACCCTAACTTTAACCCTAAACCTAAATCATACGCTTACTCTATCCATAACATTAACCCTAAAACAAAACCTAACCCTAACCCTAAGACTAACCCTAAACCTAACCCTAAACTTAAACCTAACCTTAACCATAAACCTGACCCTAACGCTAAACCTAACCCTATAACTAACCCAAGCCTTAACCTAACCCTAAACCTAACCATAACCTTTGTCTTAAACTAACCCTAAACCTAAACCTAACTCTAACCCTAACATTATCCCTATACCTAGCCCTAAACTTAACATTAACACTAAACCTAAACCTAAACACAGCCCTAAACTTAACCCTAACCTGACCCTAAACCCAACACTCAACATAAACCTAACCCTAAGCCTAGCCCAAACCCTAACATTAACCCTAAACCTAATCCTAACCCTAAATCAAACCCTAAACCTAACCCTATCCCTAAACCTTAACCTAACCCTAAACTTAAACCTATCCCTAACCCTAACTCTAAACCTAAATATTACCATAACCATAACCCTAAACCTAGCACTAAACATAAACCCAACCATAACCGTAAACCTAATCCTAACGAAAGCTCTAACCTTAACCATATCCCTAAACCTAAACCTACCCAAAATCCTAGACCCAACCCTTGCCATATCCCTAACCCTAACCCTAACCCTAAACCTACCCCAAACCTAACCCTAATAGTAAACATAACACTATCCCTAACCCTAACTATAAACCTAACCCTATCTCTAAACCTAACCCTAACTTAAGCTTACCGTCACATCATTGAAACATCTCAGGCATACACTACAAGCTTAGTCACATCATTGAAACATTTCCGGCATACACCACAAGCTTACAGTCACATCATTGAAAATCTCAGGCATACACACAAGCTAAAACATTGAAAAATCTCCTAACCCTAAACCTAAACCTAAACCTAAACCTAAACCTAACCCTAACCCTAACCCTAATCCTAATCCTAATTCTAATTCTAAACACAACCCTAACCATAACCCTTAACCTAACCCTATCCCAACTTAAGCTTACAGTCAATAATGGGAAACATAGAAACATAAGAAACAAAACTCTAACATTAACAATAAAACTAAACCAAAATCTAACTATAACCAAACACTAACTCTAACCCTAATCCTAAATCTAAACCTATACCTAACTCTAACGCTATCCCTAACTGTAAAACTAACCCAAAACCTAAACTCAAACACTAAAAAAAACCTTAAACCTAGCCCTAACCCTAAGCATAACCCCAACTTAAACCTAGCTCTAACACTAACCCAAAACCATTACGTGAACCCTAAATTTAACCCTTAATTTAACTCTAACCCTAGCACTAACCTTAACCATAAACATAACACTAACCCTAACCCAAAAAATAATCTAAACCTAACTCTCACCCTAAACATAACCCTCACCTAACCCTAACCCTAAGCGTAACCCTATCCCTCACCCTAAACCTAATCCTAACCCTAACCCTAAACATAACCCTAACCCAAAACCTAAATCTAACCCTAACCCTAACCTAACCATAAACCTAACCCTATCCCTAACCCTAAACCTAATTCTAACCCTAAACCTAAACCCTAACCCTAGACCTAAACATACCCTAACCCTAACCCTAAACCTAATCCTAACCCTAAACCTGACTCTAACCCTAAACCTAAACTTAAACCTAACACTTAAACCTAACTCTAACCCTAAACCTAAACCTTAACCCTAGACCTAACCATAACCCTAACACTAACCTTAAACGTAACTCTAACCCTAACCATAAGCTTAGCCCTCGCCCTAGCTCTAGCTCTAGCCCTAACACTAACCCTAAACCTAAACCTAACCGTAACCCTAAACTTAACCCTAAACCTAACATTAACCCTAACCCTAAGCTAAAATATAACACTAACTCTACTGCTAATACTGAACCAAACACTATCAATAACCCTAACTCCAAGCTTAATCCTAACCCTAACCATAACCCTACCCTAACACCAACATTTTTTTCCTTCCTCTATAGCCGGCCCTTTTCCTCCGTCTTCTGCATAACGAACAGCAACCAGACGTACACTGCAAAGACGTTGAACTAGCACAAGAGCACCAAGGACTCCCCCCAACTGTGATGTCAGCATAGAAGGACTTGTCATCTTCTTCACCTTGCTATCGCCCACATGGTCGGCTACTGGATGACCAGCAACTTTGATCGTGTACTGAACCCGGAACTCCTGCAACTGTATAGACTCATGAGATCAGCGCCATCATCAACTGGCCGGTTGCGCCCTCCTAGAGTTTGTCCAAGACTTCTCACTTCTTGGTCATGCTAGGAACAGACCGCTGTAGATTAAATCCAGACTACTTGAGACTTGAGCCCGTCTTATGGTGCAGTTAGACTGCCCGGGCAGATTCACTCAGAACCTGTCTCCCCGTGGCCCCCCCCCCCCCGTTCAGATCAGATCACAGATAGGGAACATGAGTAGTGATGGGGAACATGAGTAGTGATGGGGAACATGGGTAGTGATGGGAACTATATGTAGTGGTGAGAAAGATGGGTAGTGATGGGGAATGTGGGTAGTGATGGGGAACATAGGTAGTGATGGGAAACATGGGTAGATGATGGGGAACATGGGTAGTGATGGGAACCATAGGTAGTGGTGAGAAAGATGGGTTGTGATGGGGAACATAGGTAGTGATGGGAAACATGGGTAGTGATGGGAAATGTGGGTAGTGATGGGGAACATAGGTAGTGATGGGAACATAGGTAGTGATATGGGTAGTGATGGGAAACATGGGTAGTGATGGGAAACATGGGTAGTGATGGGAAACATGGTAGTGAGTGATGGGGGAATGTGGGTAGTGATGGGGAACATAGGTAGTGGTGATAAACATGGGTAGTGATGGGGAACATGGGTAGTGATGAAGAACATGGGTAGTGATGGGGAACACAGGTAGTGATGGGAAACATGGGTAGTGATGGGAAACATTGGTAGTGATGGGGAACATGGGTAGTGATGGGAAACATGGGTAGTAATGGGGAACACAGGTAGTGATGGGAAACATGGGTAGTGAAAGGAAACAAGGGTATTGATAGGAAACATGGGTAGTGATGGGGAACATGTGTATTGATGGGGAACATCGGTAGTGATAGGGAACACGGGTATTGATGTGGAACATGAGTAGTGATGGGGAACATGAGTATTGATCGGGAACATGGGTAGTGATGGGGAACATGGTTATTGATGGTGAACATGGGTAGTGTTGGGGAACATGGGTGTTGATGTGGAACATGGGTAGTGATGGGGAACATATGTATTGATGGGGAACATGGGTAGTGATTGGGGAATTGGGTAGTGATGAGGAATGTGGGAAGTGATGGTGAACATGGGTAGTCATGGGGAACATGTAGTGACGGGGAACATAGTTAGTGATTGGGAACATCGGTATTGATTGGTAACATGGGTATTGATGTGGAACATGGGTAGTTATGGGGAACATGGGTATTGATTGGAACATGTGTAGTGATGGGGAATATGGGTGTTGATGTGAAATATGGGTAGTGATGGGGAACATATGTATTGATGGGGAACATGGGTAGTGATGGGGAAAATGGGTAGTGATAGGGAATGTGGAAAGTGATGGGGAACATGGGCAGTGATGGGGAACATAGGTAGTGGTGGGGAACATGGCTGAAGTGAGGTATGTAACAGTTTACAAGAGAGGTAGTTGTGGAAGACACTTTATTGTCACAAGGCAATGAATATACCGATTGTGGAAGATATATATTAGAAACTTGACTCTTGTGTATTAGACTGACTTTTCCTGTGTCAACCAAATTAAAATATAATATAACACCGGGCATCATTTAATTTGTTAATTAATTTATTCATTTTAAGCATTAAGAAAGAGTCAGCCAGGAGATGAGGTCTTCCTCTGCTGTTGTTGTGGTTACATCTGTGTCCAACTCAGCTACCGCTTGTCACAAACGTAAGATCCCATTTAGTCAATCAATTACTACCATACAACATGATGATGTTTACAAACTGCTTTCCCCCGTAATCTCCCTTGACCGATCGTTTCAGAATATCAAATTGGTCTGCGGGAAGATGAGAGATAACAATTAAATTAGTAATGAAATATGAACAGGTGTGGCTTTCCTCTACACTGTTCCTACATCATTTTTGTTTCTCTTTCAGAGTGAAATTATCTAAGCGTACACATTACTGGGGGTGACAGTAGCGCAGTGGTTAGTGTACTGGATTGGAGAAATATATAAATTATTTTTTTTTAAATGCAATAAATATATGTATTCTATATAAATATATATATATATATATATATATATATATATATATATATATATATTGTATACACATATCTGTATATATATATATATATATTTGTATATACATATTTGTATATATATATATATATATATATATATATTTGTATATACATATTTGTATATATATATAATGTATATAATGTATATAATATTATATATATAATAAATATTAAACACATTTTTAAAAAAATAGACAACATGCTCTATTTGTTATGTGTGGCATTAAACATCTATTGTTTTGTTCATGCATGTCATTTATCGAGACTTAGTGTTTGATAAAGTAAAGGTTTAAAAGTGACAATGTACTAGATCATACAAAATATATTAGGGAATTGAAACAATATTCTCAGAACAAATATCATTTGAAGGGGGCTTCGCTAGCCTAGTTGGGAAAACCACTCGACTGGGCTACCGACATCTGGCAACCTGGGTTCGATTCCCGCAGGAAGCAGTGTGAGTTGAACTCATGGTTAGGAAAACAAATTCTCCCTCGGTCGACCCAGCCGCTGGCAGAAATGGGTGCCAGGTGGTACTCTGGGAAGATGAGGAATGCTGCCTCGGATCGTAAGTTTCAATGCTTGAAGCGACACTATCCAGAAATCTCCGAATACTTCTGAATAGCCGGCCGAGTTCATATGAGTGAAAACTTGCGTGCTAAGAGGACGATTTTCGTACTTCTCTTCAAATCTCGTATTTTACTTTACATTACCATTTGTAGTTTAGAGGGGTGGGCAATGTTTTTCTTCAATGTCGTTCTATCTTTCAAATTAGTTAGCCGGGGGAACCGGTTGGCCTCGATATAGAGGTTATGGGTTCAAATACTGGCTGCACCGTTTGGGATTTTTATCTATGATTTCTCTCTGCGGCAACCAACCCTGATCAGCGAGGCCCGGCTTGAAACGTCAATTAATCATCGATGGAAAAAAAATATGAGTACCTCCGAAATCGGAGCTTCAAGGAAAAATGGATTAACACGCAAAATTCAGTTCTTAGTCTCTAGAAGCTTCGTCAGAGGTAAAAGCTGGCGAACGAAAAAAAAATAGTTAGCCATGTTTATATTTTGTTTATCAAAAGGTGCGACAGGAGCCTCTGATATTTTCATCATATATTTTCTCCATAGCAGTATATCTATTTTCTACTATCGGACTGTACTTATCACTCATCTGTCTACCTAGTCTAAGCATATCTAGTTCTAATTTTATATTTCTTTGGGATTTTTGTGTCTTCCGCAGTTTTATTCTTATCTTTCCAACTACTAGTACATGGTAACTATTGCGATCTGCTCCTGGCCTTGTTTTAAAAGATGTTGACCCATTTCTGAATCTTCTCTGTACCAGTATAAAATCAATTTGATTGTGTATGTTTTTTTTTTTTTTTGTCAGGGCTTTGCCATGTCCATAGTCGCATAAGGTGTTATTTGAACCAGGTGTTACCTATAATCATTTCATGTGTCCTTGCCCAATCTATCAGTCTATCCCATCGTTCAGCCATCTCTCCTAGGCCATGTCCCCAGTCACATTTTCCTACCTTTGCATTAAAATCCCCTATTATAATAGTTATTTCTTGGGATTTACACTATTACATGGTCATCTCTTGTTTACGCAGAATAAACGGATGGGAATGAAAGGATAAAATCACTAACATAGAATTATGGAAATGTACCAGTCAAATACCAGTTGATAAAGAGATACAGCGAAGGCGATGACGCTGGATAGGACACACACTACGAAGCCAACTGTGAGTATTACACAACAGGCCTTTTTTGGAATTCCCGGGGGTAAAGACAAATAGGAAGACCAAGGAATTCTTGGAGAAGACAGATAGAAGCAGATATGAAGATGATGGGGAAGACATGGAATGATCTTAAAAGAATGGCATAAAACAGAACGAATTGGAAAGTGTTTGATGAAGACCTATGCTCCACTGGGAGCTAAAAAGTAGAAGTAGAAGAAGATGGTCATCTCTAGCTCGTTGTAAAAAGTGTCAATGTCTTCTTCTTCGCTATTACTTGTTGGTGCATACACTTGGATTATGTTGATACCCATTGGTTTACCTCTCAGTTTTTCTAGCAGTATTCTATCTGATACCGGCCAAAATCTTTTCACTATTTTGTTTTTTTTCTCTATCTAACATGATGCCTACTCCTCTTTCGCGTGTGGTTCCCCCAGAGTAAATTACATTTCCACTGTCACGTTGTAATAATCCTGCTCTTTTCCATCTAATTTCACATAGTCCCTAAATGTTCAATTTCATTCTCTTCATTTCTTGGCTGATGTTTTCTAGTTTTCCAACCTGGAATGCTGATCTAATGTTCCAAGTTCCTATTGCTAGTGTCTCTTTATTTTTGATCTTGCATACAGTTGCGTGATGACGATCGGGTGTCACCTGTAGCACATGACGCTCCCTACTCGACCAGGTGGCTGTGGAGTGCCCATTAACGTCGTTAGCAGTAGATATTAAATTGTGTTTTGACACGATTATTCTAGGCAATATAAGAAGGTAGTTTGTCATTCCTTTCCTTCTTGGCAGTGACTGTACTAGTCGAAGATCGAAAGCCATTGTTTCTATACATGGACTCCTTTGCCTGTCATCGCGGTGTGGGGACCATAACCGGCACTACTTGTTGGCTGCTCCCACAACACCATCCACCACCTGCTCCAATGGCTTTACACAACCCTGATATGGGGGAGAGGGCTAAAAGGGATCTCCAGCTTGCACATGGGTATCCCTCAGACTAGAGGAGGAAAGGAAAAGTCTTACTCCTCCTTTGGTAGGGCAGAACTCTACATCACTAACCCAGCAGCAGTCATTTGTTTGCTATTTTTTCCTGTTCACAAACGAAACTTCATAAGCCTCTTCAGGGGACCCACCTTACTGGCTGTAATAATTAGTATAAGATTGCCCGTTTTCAGTTTGGATTTACATTTGCAGCATCATTTCATTATGATATCACCTGATCGCAGACAGACATAGAGAGAGAGAGAGAGAGAGAGAGAGAGAGAGAGAGAGAGAGAGATGATATCACGCACTCTTTTTTTATTTAAATAAATGCTTAATTGCAGTAAATAAAACTTAAATCATACCATTTACCTCATTGGTGTTTGCTATCACCTGAATGAGAAGGTAGTAATATGAAAACATAATTTTCAGAGATATTAAGTATCACGTCACTCTAGATTCAAATCAATGGCAGTACACCCCGTTATTAAATGGAAAAGAAAAACTAATGACCAACCGAATAGAAGCTGGTAAAATAGTGTGCACACACAGAACACCCGCAGAATAAGCATGTAATAAAAAATACTTTAGTGTAAAATGACTTCTACTAAAGAAAACAAAAGTAGAAAATGAATAATAAATTTAAAGAGTCCATTGGTAATCACGCGGTCAATAAAGATGCGGAAACCAGAAGGTGGAACAACATGACCAATGAAACACGGTTGTGTTTATTGATGTGAAGGTCAACATTTACACTTAGAAAGGTCAATACAGCGATAGTAAAAATGCAGAGGTGAATAAACAAATGTGATGCCGTTGAAACATTGAAATGCGAGGTGAATAAACACATGTGATGCCATTGAAACATTAAAATAAGAGGTGAATAAACACACGTGATGCCGTTGAAATATTGAAATAAGAGGTGAATAAACGCATGCGATACAATTGAAACATTAAAATAAGAGATGAATAAACACATGTGATGCTATTGAAACATTAAAGTAAGAGGTGAATAAAAACATGCGATGCCATGTAAGCATAAAAAAAGAGATGAATTAACATATGTGATGCGATTGAAACATTAAAATAAGAGGTGAATAAACACATGTGATGCCATTGAAACATTAAAATAAGAGGTGAATAAACACATGTGATGCCATTGAAACATAAAAAAGAGATGAATAAAAACATGCGATGTCATTGAAACATTAAAATAAGAGGTGAATAAACACATGTGATGCCATTGAAGCATTAAAATAAGAGGTGAATAAACACATGTGATGCCATTGAAACATAAAAAAGAGATGAATAAACAGATGTGATGCCATTGAAACATTAAAATAAGAGGTGAATAAACACATGTGATGCCATTGAAACATAAAAAAGAGATGAATAAAAACATGCGATGTCATTGAAACATTAAAATAAGAGGTGAATAAACACATGTGATGCCATTGAAGCATTAAAATAAGAGGTGAATAAACACATGTGATGCCATTGAAACATAAAAAAGAGATGAATAAACAGATGTGATGCCATTGAAACATTAAAATAAGAGGTGAATAAACACACGTGATGCCGTTGAAATATTGAAATAAGAGGTGAATAAACGAATGTGATGCCCTTCAAACATTAAAATAAGATGTGGATAAACACATGTGATGCCATTGAAACATTAAAAAAAGAGATGAATAAACACATGTGATGCGATTGAAACATTAAAATAAGAGGTGAATAAACACATGTGATGCCATTGAAACATTAAAGTAAGAGATGTATAAACAGATGTGATGTCACTGAAACATTAAAATAAGAGGTGAATAAACAAATGTGATGCCATTGAAATATTAAAACAAGAGGTGAATAAACACATGTGATGCCCCTGAAACATTAAAATAAGAGATGAATAAACACATGTGAAACCCCTGAAACATTAAAGTAAGAGGTGGATAAACAGATGTGATGTCATTGAAACATTAAAATAAGAGATGAATAAACACATGTGATGCCCCTGAAACATTAAACAAGAGGAGAATAAACAAGACGTGATGCCATTGAAACATTAAAAACGAGTTGAATAAATAGATGTGTTGTCATTGAAACATTAAAATAAGAGATGAATAAACACATGTGATGCCGTTGAAACATTTAAATTATGTTTGTCTAAGAATAAACAAAAACGAAAAAAAATGAATACCTTTCGAATTTGATGATCAGAGCATGAAATGATACTTTTGACAAAAGTGCTCTGACTGATGTCATCAATGAAGAAAGGACACGTGGTTATGATGAGACCACATTGGGCATGAGAACTACAGAAAACTGAAACAGCTGTACCAACAAAACAATATGTGTCATGGGAATATTCCCAAATAAACTACAAAATATATATTCTAGGAATGTGCGTAACAAGATGGTTAGTTGAAACCGAAACAATAAAACTAAACACAGAAGAGGTGATGTTATCATCAGGACATCAGGAAACTGGAACACAACATAGTGAAGGGGTAGCTGTAATGTTGTCAAAGGAAAGCACAGAAACACTGATAGAATGGGAAGCAATAGGGCCAAGACTAATAAGAGCAACACTTAAAAAATAAAATAAAATACAATATCCAGTTATATGCACCATCGAATAATAAGCAACATTTAGTTAATGATGCATTACAAACAGTTACAAAGTCAGATAAAGAAAGTTTGCAGGAATGCACAAATTAAAGGAGAAGTATGCTACTATAGTGATATCAGTACCTTGAAAAATACAAAGGCTAATTTTTCTGGAGAAACTAAAAGAGGTCATAGAGAAACATTTGAGAGATGACCAAGCAGGTTTTAGGAAAGACAGATCATGGGCTGATCAAATAACTACCCTACGTAAAATAGTTTAAAACTACAGTCCCCGCTTTATATCGGATTAAAAGATTGCGAAAAGGTATTTGATAGTTTAGACAGAAGAATGTTTTGGAAGTTAATGAGAATTTTCGGAATTCCAATAAAATAAAACAGGCTGGCTTACAGAAGCTAGGATGACCAAGTTCCTTGCAGTGGTGGCTTTTATTGATTTAGAAGACCTAGCATTGTAATACCTCTAAACTACATAGTTTCCCAGCATAGTTTGGAACTACACGAACTCCAACTTCTCCAGTAAGAGCAGGGAAATAAAGAAAGTCATAACGACCTGCCACATCAGTCAGTACAAGGACAACCTGCCCGCATCAGTCAGTACAATGACAACCTGCCCGCATCAGTCAGTACAAGGACAACCTGCCCGCACAGTCAGTACAAGGACAACCTGCCCGCATCAGTCAGTAAAAGGACAACCTGCCCGCATCAACTCGTGGCATTACATCAACAAAAATCGCACGACATGCTGTACAAACATCTTAATTTTCAAAACGCTATTTAACTAAACCCAAATAACAAATTAATATTGTTTTGGCCATTATAAATACGTTTGATGAATACTACATTACTTGACTATGATTGTGAGCAGATATTACATTATATGGCTATGATTGTGAACAGATATTACATTACATGGCTATGATTGTGAGCAGATATTACATTGCATGGCTATGACTGTGAGCAGATATTACATTACATTGCTATGACTGTGAGCAGATATTACATTACATGGCTATGACTGTGAGCAGATATTACATTGCATAGCTATGACTGTGAGCAGATATTACATTATATGGCTATGACTGTGAGCAGATATTACATTACATGGCTATGACTGTGAGCAGATATTACATTACTTGGCTATGATTGTGAGCAGATATTACATAACATGACTATGACTGTGAGTAGATATTGCATTACATGGTTATGACTGTGAGCAGATATTACATTATATTGCTGTGACTGTGAGCAGATATTACATTACATGGCTATGACTGTGTGCAGATATTACATTACATGGCTATGACTGTGAACAGATATTACATTACATGGCTATGACTGTGTGCAGATATTACATTACATGGCTATGACTGTGAACAAATATTAGATTGCATGGCTATGACTGTGAACAGATATTACATTGCATGGCTATGACTGTGAACAGATATTACATTACATGGCTATGACTGTGTGCAGATATTACATTACATGGCTATGACCGTGAGCAGATATTACATTACATGGCTATGACTGTGAACAAATATTACATTGCATGGCTATGACTGTGAACAGATATTACATTGCATGGCTATGAATGTGAACAGATATTACATTACATGGCTATGACTGTGTGCAGATATTAAATTACATGGCTATGACAGTGAGCAAATATTACATTACATGGCTATGACTGTGAGCAGATATTACATTATATGGCTATGACTGTGAGCAGATATTACATTATATGGCTATGAATGTGAGCAGATATTACGAACTATGCCACTTTGACAGTCGATCTGTAACAACTAATCATTATATATCAGCAGATCTTCTCATGTGCATTTTCGATGAGCAGCTGTTTATGGATCGAGCAGGAATTGATTTATTTCTTACTCTGTCTCCACAGAAGGCAAGGAGGTAACAATGTGTCCGTTTCTAGCTACCACCCCACTGTCCGTTACTCTGTCTACACAAAAGGCAAGGAGGTAACAATGTGCCCGTTTCTAGCTACCACCCCACTGTCCGTTACTCTGTCTACACAGAAGGCAAGGAGGTAACAATGTGCCCGTTTCTAGCTACCACCCCACTGTCCGTTACTCTGTCTCCACAGAAGGCAAGGACCTAACAATGTGTCCGTTTCTAGCTACCACCCCCCTGTCAGTTACTCTGTCTCCACAGAAGGCAAGGAGGTAACAATGTGTCCGTTTCTAGCTACCACCCCACTGTCCGTTACTCTGTCTACACAGAAGGCAAGGAGGTAACAATGTGCCCGTTTCTAGCTACCACCCCACTGTCCGTTACTCTGTCTCCACAGAAGGCAAGGACCTAACAATGTGTCCGTTTCTAGCTACCACCCCACTGTCCGTTACTCTGTCTACACAGAAGGCAAGGAGGTAACAATGTGCCCGTTTCTAGCTACCACCCCACTGTCCGTTACTCTGTCTCCACAGAAGGCAAGGAGGTAACAATGTGTCCGTTTCTAGCTACCCTCCCCCCTGTCCGTTACTCTGTCTCCACAGAAGGCAAGGAGGTAACAATGTGCCCGTTTCTAGCTACCACCCCACTGTCCGTTACTCTGTCTCCACAGAAGGCAAGGAGGTAACAATGTGCCCGTTTCTAGCTACCACCCCACTGTCCGTTACTCTGTCTCCACAGAAGGCAAGGAGGTAACAATGTGTCCGTTTCTAGCTACCCTCCCCCCTGTCCGTTACTCTGTCTCCACAGAAGGCAAGGAGGTAACAATGTGCCCGTTTCTAGCTACCACCCCACTGTCCGTTACTCTGTCTCCACAGAAGGCAAGGAGGTAACAATGTGCCCGTTTCTAGCTACCACCCCACTGTCCGTTACTCTGTCTCCACAGAAGGCAAGGAGGTAACAATGTGCCCGTTTCCAGCTACCCCACACTCCCCCCCCACCTGTCCGTTATTGTGTCTCCACAGAAGGCAAGGACCTAACAATGTGCCCGTTTCTAGCTACCACCCCCCTGTCCGTTACTCTGTCTCCACAGAAGGCAAGGACCTAACAATGTGCCCGTTTCTAGCTACCACCCCACTGTCCGTTACTCTGTCTCCACAGAAGGCAAGGAGGTAACAATGTGCCCGTTTCTAGCTACCACCCCACTGTCCGTTACTCTGTCTCCACAGAAGGCAAGGAGGTAACAATGTGTCTGTTTCTAGCTACATCCCCCCCCCCCCCTGTCCTACACACTACCTCCCCTATTCCTCTTGATAACACTTCACAATTTTCAAAATGAAAGCGTAGAATTACATTTGAAACGAACGTTCAGTTGTAGGGGATGTTAGAAGATGAAGCGGTACACTCACCACCAACTGTCTTAGGGTTCCTTACCTCGGATTATTTGTGACCATACAGTTTTGGTTATTAATTACTCACAATCATAACAGTGTATATCATGCTACTTACATAATCAAGAGTGATATCCGTCTGTAAGATAAGGTATACCACTTCAGTTTCAAACACATTTATAAACACTTATATTGACCATTTCAATTATCTTGTTCAATCATTCTAGACAAATGTCTTTTAGTGATTCTCAAGTAATCGCTCCTGATATCAAGTCCATCATAATTTACCAGCCAACCATACTTAAGGCACAATGGTCTTAGTGGATCACCCAACGCTTGTGACGTTTTCAGCACTGCGAGCAGGGATGGTTTTGGGTAACATGATGTGATCAGTCTATAGCTCGTTTAGCTGAAAACGTCACAATGTATTTTCGGAAAGAAAAAAAATTCTCAGCTCGCGGGCCTTAGATATAACTTCAAGTACCCCCTTCCATGATTTTCCAGAAAATATGTCATGAAATGCTGCTCA
Organism: Megaustenia siamemsis; assembly: GCA_032433765.1. NCBI lineage: Eukaryota > Metazoa > Mollusca > Gastropoda > Stylommatophora > Ariophantidae > Megaustenia > Megaustenia siamemsis. Next base: position 63,004,070 of record JAVIAB010000101.1, on the reverse strand, counting down.
TTTAATATTTCAAATGACAGGACAAACTTACCAACTTAAAAAGTAAGTCCCGCAACATGCAAAGACCCTATCACTCATGTCAATGCTCAGAAGCCGAAGGTTAAGATGGCTGGGGCACGTTCAACAAATGGAAAAAAAAACCACATTCCTAAGCAAATACTATATCAATCAATGAATCGAGGGCCCCGTGACGGGAATTGGCATATATATATATATATATATATATATATATATATATATATATATATATATATATATATATATCTGCGATCAAGACTCAATCAGAGTAGGATTCCAGACTCTCTCATGAAGTCAGCTGTCTGTTTAAGCGAATCGACTGCCCCATATAGTTTCACCTCCAGGGAGGTGAGCGTGGACCACATTGCTCTTCTCAGGTTAGTGTATTGGGGGCAATCCTTTAGAACATGTTTTGTTGTCACATTGTCCAGTGTACAGTGGCATAAGCTGGTTGTACCTATTTTGAATTTGGTGAACATGTGTTATTACTCATTCTATTGTGGCCTGTGCGTAGGCGAAGTATGATGACTTGATCCCTCCTTGATAGTTGATGGTATCCGACACTCTCGTTATGCTTTGGGTGTTCACGTTTCCATTTTTCATGGAACTGACCCTTGAGGATGGATTTGACTTCATCATAACTGAGCGGATGGTTCTCTTGTGATAATCTCCCTCCCTCCTTAGCTAATTTATATGCGCTTTCGTTCCCGTGTATGTTACAGTGTGAAGGTATCCACTGAATGACTACTCTCTGGAAGTTATTGCATAGCTGGACCAGGGTAGTTCTCAAGTCATCTAGTTCATTGTTCTTGGGACTTTTGGAGCTGATAGTACTGACAGTGCATCAGTCAGAATCACCAATTTATTGTGCATGTTATTTTTGTGTTGAGTAGTCAGTGTTGAAGCATCTCTGATGGCGTCAGTTTCTGCTTTAAAGTTGTTTGAGAATTGTCCAGTAGCTATTGACTTGGTGATCTCGTCCTGATTATTCGGCGTCAATTATACACCTCCCCCTCCAACGCTAAATTACGAAAAAGAGATATTTGTAAATCATCTCTGAATGACTTCTCCATCTGTAAAAATGACTATGAACATCTGGCAAGAGATCGTGCACAAATGAGAGCCTGTATAAATAATGGCATAATATCATTTTAGGCTGTACTATGGCTACACATGGTAGAAAAAAAACTCATGAAAAAAAAGACTCATGAAAAAAAAGACTCATGAAAAAAAAGACTCATGGAAAAAAAAAACTAAACCGTCTGACAAGACGAAAAGGGCCATATACAGGGTGTTTTTAAAGTTCCAGTGCAGTGAATATTTCTAATATTCAGTAAATGACGTAATCATTATCTACGTACCACAATTTTGTAAACCACATTTATGAACAAACCGCTGCTACCTTTAAGGTTTTATTTACGTAAAGGACGGGCACTACGCTACTTTCACTGTCTCATTGCTTGAAGGAAATGGTGTTGACGATTGAAAACAGGGTATTTCTGGTTGAGCATGTCTTTCGTAATGGCGGTAAATATACGGATGAGGTCATTAGACAATTCGTGAGGAAATTTCCAGACTCACAAGTCCCTCACCGAAATTCTGTTACAAAATTGATCAAAAAGTTTCGTGAAACCGGTAGTGTGGTAGATGCATACCGATCTGAAAGACCTTCAATTTCACAAGACCAAATTATGGAACTTCAAGACAGAATTACAATGAGTCCAAATGCATCTTTAAACCACTTGTCTCAACAGGTGCAAATATCTAAGAGTTCTGTTTACAAGGTTTTAAGAAGTGAACTACACTATCGTTAATACAAATTAACTGAAGTGTCTCAACTCCAAGAAAGAGATTATGAATCCCGTTTAAACTACTGCATGTGGTTTCAGAATTTTATTTATGAACATGGCGCTGCCATCCTTGACGTCACTTTTTTCACTGATGAGGCCTGGTTTCATTTATCCGGTTATGTGAACAGTCAGAACAATCGGCTGTGGAGCAGTGAAAACCCCCATGAATTTCATCAAGTGCCGCTTTACGATCAAAAAGTCGGAGTGTGGTGCGCTATAAGTCGTATGCGGATAATAGGACCTATATTTTTTAATGTAACAATAAATGCAAAACGTTACCGTACTTTAATTCTGGAACCGTTCATAGCACACCTTACAGAACGGGAAATTATGGAATCCTGGTATCAGCAGGATGCGGCAACAGCACACACAGCCACAACAACACTCAATTATTTAGAAAGCATATTTGCAAATCGCATTATTTCACGTGGAATCTGGCCTGCTCGTTCACCAGATCTAACACCCCCGATTATTATCTGTGGGGGGCATTGAAGGGGAAAGTTTATGAAAATAATCCGCAGACAATTAATGACCTAAAGACTGAAATAGTAGACAAGATTAAACAAATATCACCAGACATTATTCTGAAGGTTTTCGCAAATATGGAAAGACGAATCACGACATGTCTTGAGGCCCGTGGTGAACATTTTCAACATATGCTTTAGGCACAACTTTATTGTGTTAATACCAACATTACCCATTATAAGCTCGCCGATAGCAGTCAAGTATATTTGAATAATACCATTTATTTTACAATTTGTGTGACGCATTAGTTAACCGCATTTCTGGTGACGTTTTTTTCTTCCGAGAGTAGAAATTCACTGCACTGCGACTTTAAAAACACCCTGTATAATAATGACAGAAATATGAAGTTTGTATTTATTTTCGTATTTATTTTTGCCGATTCATATTCAATTCACAATGATGTAGGCAAACACCCACACACACACACACACACACACACACAAAGAGAGAGATAGAAAGATAGGGAGAGAGAGAGAGGAGATATAGAGTGTACTATCTAATGATGTTTACATCCAAACATGACATTTAGATCTATCCTCTTAAATGTCTGATCTAGTTTTATGGTCTACACCTTAAATTGAAATGTTAAAAACATGAAAACTGTAAGAAACATCAGTTTAATAAAGCAAATGGGAGAATTACTATTAACTATTTCAGCACGGGAGGTTTTCATAGATTTAGCGGTAGAGAGACACAATGATTCATGTTTTTTAAAAAAATTAATTTACATGTTTATAATTATTTAATAATTAAAATTATATATATGAATTTTTAGATAATTAAACAAGGAATTAGATTTCAACTATGCCAAGATGATGGAAGACATACAAAGAATATCGTTTGAGGACAGTTTACACAAACAACTTGAGAGTGACGCACTTTGCGGCTAAACGTACAAGACCGAAATCGGAATGGAGCATGATACGTCGGAGCGTAGTGAAAGAGTTAATAATTAATGCCTATTTGTCTCTATAAAGCTATTCCAAATCTTTCGTAATCACTATTAACCTCTTCCCTCTAGTGTTGCTGTTTAAAATATGTTAATTTTTTTCGGATTTCTTGAAAGCTTCTATTTGTAATTGTTATCAGTGAAGATACTTGTTTTTAATCTATTTATTAATCTGTTTGTATTTGTCTCTGTTTAGATCAATGTCATATATTTCCTGCTGTTCTACTTGATTAATTACATATCTTGAACATGAGCTGTTTTAACGTTGTATTCATATTCAGACCGACGATATTTATAACAAAAAATTGTGTATTTGTTTCGTTCATGACATTATTCGAAAAGTTAATATAAACCCTTCTGTCATGTCTTCCAATGTTTTTGTACTACTTCCAGATCTTAGCGAGATTATTTAATATTGTTTGAGCATCGTAGACCCGGGTAGTTTTCTGAAGCTGCCCATATCACTTTATTTTTGTTGGAAATTTACTTAAAATAGCATCATCATGTGCATTACCGTCTGTCGTAGGTGATCATGTCCTTCTACAATCTTGTATCTACCGTTAATCGTCTCAATTCTATTGTTGTCTGTTTTCCATGCTAAAACAGCAAGCTATCTAGTATCTTGGGCATTATGTTATCTAGTATGTTAGACATTATAGTGACAGAAAACAAAAATAAAGGACTCAGCCTTAATAGCAAAACGAAAGAAGTAAAGGTAATAACAAAGAAAAGGACATCACCTCAGTGCACAATAAAGACAAGTGGAACAATATTAAAAGAAGTAAATGAATTTAAATATTTGTTAACCTCAGATGGTAAATGTACAACAGAGGTGAGATGCAGAATGGCTCAGGTAAAAGCAGCTTTCCAAAAATGAGGAAGATACTATGTAATCCATTTTTGACAATAGAAACAGGAAAAAGAGTTCTTAAATGTTATGTAGAGCCAGTATTAACATATTGGATGTAAATCATTGGCACAGGACAACAGACAATACAATCACTGCAGTCTGTAGAAATGTGGTTTTACAGAAGAATATTGAGAATACCATGGACAGCTAAGAAGAGTAATGGAAACGTTCTGAACGAGGCCAAAAACAAAATGAGAGCTAATTTCTAGTATTAGGAAGAATAATCATCATTTTTTTGGCCACGTAATGAGAAGGGAACAGCCATAATTTATTGTAACAACTGGAAAAATTGAGGGACGAAGAGACAGAGGGAAGCAAAGAGAAAAGATACCAGACAGCTTATGAGAATGACTTGGCAGAAGGTCATCAACAGAAATGATAAATAATTGTTGAGATCGAAAGTTGTGAAGAGACATGATCAACAACACCAACACCCGGTACTTGATGATGATGATCTATTATGTTCTCTCTTTTGTCGTCTGCGATCTCTCTTTCTCTGTATTATGCCAGTTGTAACCAGATATTCCAGCATTCCCCTTCTCATGATGTGCCCAAAACATGTAGTTTCTTGTTTATATTTCTTAGGAGCTCTCTTTCTGTGTTGGCCTCTTTGACAATTTTCCCTTTGGTCTTTTTAACTGTTCAAGGAATTTTCAACACTCTTCTGAGAAATCCCATATATATATATATATATATGGCTTCTAATCGTCTTTTCATTTGTTTGTTTACTTTCCATGATTCGCTTCCATAGGTTAGAATTGACTCTATTTAGCATAGATGAAATCTGTTTCTCACTTATTGACTATTATTATGATGCATATTATATTATGTCACATTTTATGTAGTTGTGATCAGTTTACATTATTCATATTTTTTTGGTAGTTGTGATCAATCTACATCATTTCTTATATTTGATAGTTGTGATCAACCTACATCATTTCTTATATTTGATAGTTGTGATCAATTTACATTATTTCTTATATTTAGTAGTTGTGATCAATTTACATTATTTCTTATATTTGGTAGTTGTGATCAATTTACATTATTTTACCTTTACATTATTTCTTATATTTGGTAGTTGTGATCAAATTACATTATTTCTTATATTTGGTAGTTGTGATCAAATTACATTATTTCTTATATTTGGTAGTTGTGATCAAATTACATTATTTTTTATATTTGGTAGTTGTGATCAATTTACATTATCTTATATATTTGGTAGTTGTGATCAATGTACATTGTTTCTTATATTTGGTAGTTGTGATCAAATTACATTATTTCTTATATTTGGTAGTTGTGATCAGTTTACATTATCTTATATATTTGGTAGTTGTGATCAATGTACATTGTTTCTTATATTTGGTAGTTGTGATCAATTTAAATTATTTCTTATATTTGGTAGTTATGATCAATTTACATTATCTCTTATATTTGGTAGTTGTGATCAATTTACATTATTTGTTATAGTTGATAGTTGTGATCAATTTACATTATCTTTTATATTTGGCAGCTTTGATCAATTTACATTATCTCTTATATTTGATAGTTGTGATCAAGTTAAATTCTTTGGTATATGAGGTAGTTATGATCAATGTAAATGATTCTTTACAGTTGGATAAATGATCATTGAAGTCAGAATCTATTTAGAGAACATAAATACGACAGTAGCGAAGAAGGGACTTTAATGCACTAGCTTTATCCCACATGAAGAGATCCATTGGTAGGTAGTTGTGGCCTGACTTCAACATTATTAACATCAGTATATATAAGAACAATGGTGCAACAAGAAAAGACTGAAGCTTTTAGCAAAGCTGGAGATGGACAAACGCTTTCTAATGGCAGGCTTGTATGTAGATTTACAATAGTAATTATGCAGAAGTAAATATATGTCCTCACGGATGCAGTCTAGTGATTTTGGATGTAAAATGTACGACTTGATTGTCCGATGTGTTTGAGGAATGTTGTAACATTTAATTACTGTTGTGATAAACCACAATTTGTAATTCCTTTTATTATAGCAAATAGGTCAATAATCGCTTCACTTACTATAGGTTTACCGTCTTGATTCTGGAAGAGTAGATATGCAAAATGTAATAATAAACACATAGTCTCAAATATTGAGTTATTTGCTGGTCATCATCATTGTACTCCAAACATGTCCATATGTGCTCAGATCCCCTCCTCAGCAAGTCTCGCGGTATCCAGCGACTGACGACTCCAGTTCTGTGTTGGTGGATTAGTCTTCTTACACGCCCACTAATTTTCTCGTTTCTGGCTGTGCCCATATTACCTCCCATCTCTTTCATCCGAAGGAGTGAAGCAGACTCATGGTTGTCGAAATCCTGTGTCCTTCCCACATCTTGAAGGGCATTGATGATGTCCACCAGATCTATTTGTTGACCGTACTCAACAATAGCGCAGCTAGCCAACCTGTCCGCTCTTTCATTTCCACGTACTACCGCATGTCCAGGGGCATAGACAAAGGTGACCTTACGTATTTCTGACTTCTGTAATGACTCTACCCATTACATGCGTACAGAACGCGTCTCCACTTTTTTAATCATGTTCATCGAACCACTAAGTATACATGCGTGGGTTTAGTCTTGTGACTCTAACCAGATGAATGCCTTGGTTACTGCCGTCGCCTCCATTGTCATGCTACTCGTGGTCATAACGTATGCACCACTGTCGTCCTTGACTATTCTGCCTGCCGAGCGTGCTGTAAATGTTCATGCACTCATTTGGTGTCTTATTACACAATAAATATATAAAATATTCATCACAGTAGATATCCCTTAAATTCCATGAGAAAAAAACTGCTTAAAAGTATTCCGGATTCTGCATAAAATTGACTATACATTTAATCAGTTTATATAAATGTATACATAACATAAGAAAAAATGTCAAATGAGAATTGCAAAGGTTGCCTACTCTTACTATTAAAAACATCACTATCAACAGCAGTCATTGTGGACAGACGCCTCATCCTGCTGAAAACATACTTCAAGCCTGCACTGAATATAGTAGACATGAAAATCCATTGGCCCATAGATGCAACACTACAGACAAAAAAATATGGGCCACTGCAAGAATTACAAAAGACAGTAACATTTATACAGGAAACGACATTGTAGATTTTTATAATACTTCTGGCAAACGAAAGATAGATAGATAGATAGATAGATAGATAGATAGATAGATAGATAGATAGATAGATAGATAGATAGATAGATAGATAGATAGATAGATAGATAGATAGATAGATAGATAGATAGATAGATAGATAGATAGATAGATAGATAGATAGATAGATAGATAGATAGATAGATAGATAGATAGATAGATAGATAGATAGATAGATAGATAGATAGATAGACAGACAGACAGACAGACAGACAGACAGATAGATAGACAGACAGACAGACAGACAGACAGACAGACAGACAGACAGACAGATAGATAGATAGATAGATAGATAGATAGATAGATAGATAGATAGATAGATAGATAGATAGATAGATAGATAGATAGATAGATAGATAGATAGATAGATAGATAGATAGATAGATAGATAGATAGATAGATAGATAGATAGATAGATAGATAGATAGATAGATAGATAGATAGATAGATAGATAGATAGATAGATAGATAGATAGATAGATAGATAGATAGATAGATAGATAGACAGACAGACAGACAGACAGACAGACAGACAGACAGACAGACAGACAGACAGACAGACAGACAGACAGATAGACAGATAGATAGATAGATAGATAGATAGATAGATAGATAGATAGATAGATAGATAGATAGATAGATAGATAGATAGATAGATAGATAGATAGATAGATAGATAGATAGATAGATAGATAGATAGATAGATAGATAGATAGATAGATAGATAGATAGATAGATAGATAGATAGATAGATAGATAGATAGATAGATAGATAGATAGATAGATAGATAGATAGATAGATAGATAGATAGATAGATAGATAGATAGATAGATGTAAGAAGATAGATAGATCCAACATAGATGGATAGATAGTCGATAGATAGATAGATAGATTGATAGATAGATAGATCTGAGACCTATGGACATGTTCGGAGTGCAATGATGATGACCCGCATAATAACTCAATAACTCAATAACTCAATAGATAGATAGATAGATAGATAGATCAGCAGCCATGATCGCTGGCGCGGTTCAGGTGTTATATTCACAATTGGCAATTAGTTTTCAACATTCATGACAAAGAGATTGTTTCCAAAGTGAGAAGAAAGGTTTGTAGATCGAGGTAGACGTACACTTGTATATACCACCGTTAACGTTTTCTTCATGTTGACACGGAGTTCCATCTTTCAAGTTGTAACGCGGGTCGCTGGATGCTTCTACTCACATATTCATTATGTTATGTTCCTGGAATTACTTTCATTGTAGTTGAGAATTTCCCATATCCTCTGAACTACATACCCCAGCTCCCGCCAGTACGCTGTTGACAAAGTCTAGTAACGTGTGTGGCGCACGTGCAACGACTCAAACGACTTCCATCGAAAGGTGAGACGCGCGGTCACTTCCTCACTCCGGTGTCTTAAAAACAACACACATTCAAAATAACCAAAGTAACGGAAAAATCTCTACAAAAACGGAGCGATATGTAGACATTTTGATTAGAGTTCTTGATTGGTTATGCAATCTACATGGAGTTTATAAAGTCGGTGTGCAGCGAAACTATGTTTGTGTACACGTAATAACATGATGTAAATGTCATCAATAAGTGACGTCATGTCACAATTATGTTTCAAGACACTGCACACCGATCCTGTATACACGATATGCAACAATATATCTAGAGCATTTAATTTACAGAGATGACAGGTGTCTGTTAATAAGAAAGTATTTGAACTCGGTTCCTTTCACGCCATTTACATTTCTCTATCTGAGGCGATAGTCGTCTAATTCGTGACCACCATTCCCACCTCGGGTTGTCACCGCCCACTCACACTTCATGTTATCACCGCCCACTCACACTTCATGTTATCACCGCCCACTCACACTTCATGTTATCACCGCCCACTCACACTTCATGTTATCACCGCCCACTCACACTTCATGTTATCACCGCCCATCACACACTTCGTGTTATCACCGCCCACTCACACTTCATGTTATCACCGCCCACTCACACTTCATGTTATCACCGCCCACTCACACTTCATGTTATCACCGCCCACTCACACTTCGTGTTATCACCGCCCACTCACACTTCATGTTATCACCACCCACTCACACTTCATGTTATCACCGCCCACTCACACTTCGTGTTATCACCGCCCACTCACACTTCATGTTATCACCGCCCACTCACACTTCGTGTTATCACCGCCCACTCACACTTCGTGTTATCACCGCCCACTCACACTTCATGTTATCACCGCCCACTCACACTTCATGTTATCACCGCCCACTCACACTTCATGTTATCACCGCCCACTCACACTTCATGTTATCACCGCCCACTCACACTTCGTGTTATCACCGCCCACTCACACTTCGTGTTATCACCGCCCACTCACACTTCATGTTATCACCGCCCACTCACACTTCATGTTATCACCGCCCACTCACACTTCATGTTATCACCGCCCGCTCACACTTCATGTTATCACCGCCCACTCACACTTCGTGTTATCACCGCCCACTCACACTTCATGTTATCACCGCCCACTCACACTTCGTGTTATCACCGCCCACTCACACTTCATGTTATCACCACCCACTCACACTTCGTGTTATCACCACCCACTCACACTTCGTGTTATCACCGCCCACTCACACTTCGTATTATCACCCCCCCCCCACTCACACTTATTATAAACCCCCCACCCCCCACCCCACTCACACTTCGTGTTATCACCGCCCACTTATTTCAGACTTCTCGTCTGAATAACTAACTTTAACTTGACAGTAAAAAAATAAAACTGGTTTACTTGTGTAATGTTTCACTTTGACTGATGTAATGTACAATTACTAGCCCGAGTAAATGTGACTTACTCACATTTACCGACGTTGTAAATTGATAATTTAACTTACCTTTCTAGCCAGGCTCTCGATCTAAAAGACATGAAGTTTTACTTCTGAAGCTTATGTATTCAAGTGTGTGTCTTAACAACAATTTTATTTCATGCAGCGACTGTATGTACAGATTTAAGATCGTAAATTACGAAAACATATTATATAGAAGTTTAACATGATGAGGTGGTACATACATCCACTTATTAATTAATTACTTCTGTCTAAACCACTACTTTTGATTTAAAGGATTAATGTTAACACAATACATTTGGCAACAAAGCATTTAAGAAAATCCATTCAATTCTTTTTGGAGAAAAGTTGATAATATTTTCCACACGTGATGTAAACAACTCTTTACCTATTACGATTTCAGTATTTCTAACAAAGCAAAATGTTATTTGGTTTATTGCGATATGTTAAGGCAGTAATCTAGAGGTATATTCCTACAGTTTGATGTCATTTAGGTAACGTATTTTGCCCTTCCCCCACGACCAACATCGAACACCATTCAAGCCTTTCTGTTTGGTTCCTTTCTTTTAAAATCGATCTTTGTCTGTCCTATCTTGAAACAACTTTCCATCTATATATACATACACATTGCGTACATACTTCTCTTGAGTATACATATATCTGAAGATAAATAAATGAAATTGTTTGTTAAATATTTAACTCGACATATTTATATCCTTGTACTACAAGTCCTGAAAAATGTTAGCAACGTTGCTGTTTGTTAATGACTTTGTGTACCACTATCCATCAGTTTATCAGTTAACATTGTCGTGACGTGAGACTGAACATGATCTGCGCCCAGCCATTTCCTCATTTACAACAAGATATGATAACGATACATCAACGCTGCCATGGTGATGAGATATTATAACATAATGGGTTCTAAGGACAAAGAAAAAATTAATGGAATATCGTTATTGTTGTTCTTGTTGTGCGATATGCTGATGATACTGTAGTAGTAAAAATGTAAAGTACCCCCATCACGCCAGTGGCGTATAGGTAATATGGTGTTAGAGACCATACATTTTACATACCTTCGGCACATAATTTTTGGGGTAATGAGGTCAGTATTACGCCATTGCCGCTTTACTTTCCCAGAAAAAAATTCGGTACCCATTAAAGGCTGGGTGAACCCGGAAGCCGTCGGTTGGGATCGAACTCTACCTCTTGCCCTTTGTAGTCCAGTTCACTAACCACTCAGCTATCGCGGCTCCATAATGATACTGTAGTACTAGCAGAAAATCCTAAATATCTACAACAATTACTGAATGAAATAAACATGACAAGCAAAAAATATGGGCTACATATGAATTTAAAAAAAAAAAAAACTAATACTATGATCATAAACAAAGAAAATACTCAAAACCCACCAATAGATATCAAAATTGAAGGAATGGACCTGGAGACAGTTCAGAACTACAACTACCTTGGACATACTATAACCAGTGATGGAAAATGTACAACTGAAATAAACAAAAGAATAGGAATGGCAAAAAGGATTTTGAATGTCATGAAAAATGTCATCATCACCATCAAGTACCGGGCCTGCTGGCGTAGGTGATCATGTCTCTCCACAACTTTCGATCACAACATATATTTATCATTTCTGTTGTTGACCTTCTGCCAAGCCATTCTCTTAAACTGTCTGATATATTTTCTCTTTGCTTCCCTCTATCTCTTCGTCTATCAATTTTCCTAGTTGTTACAATATATACAGCTATTCTCTTCTCAGTGCATGGCCAAAAATGATGATTATTTCTTCATAATATTGCAAATTAATGTTTTTTTTATTTATTTTACAATCATGAAAAATATACTAACATCAAAACAAATAACATCAGGGCTAAAACTAAGAATAGCAAAATGTTACATCTTCTCAATATTCCTATATGGTGCATAATCATGGACATTAGACAAGAAAACATAACAGATAATTGAAGCCTTTGATATGTAGATATATAGAAGAATAGGTAGAATTGGATGGAACGAAAAGAAAACAAATTATGAATTCTTAAAACAACTAAAAATGAAATATATCTACTAAAAACAATTTTAAAAAGACAGATGCGATTTTTGGGCTATTTTAAAAGGCACAACAGCCTACTAAAAGTAATCTTGGAGAGGAAAATACAAGGTAAAAGAGGCAGAGGCTGACAAAGACTAGGGAATCATAGGAAGAAGAGGTATGTATTACAGCACTCAGAAAAAAATGACAATAAAACAAAAACAGAAAAAAACAACGAACAATATATGGTCTGAAGCAGGATCGAAACCGTACTCCAAGGCACTGCGCCTTGCTACGAGAAACCGAACGGTAGGGAAAACTGCCACTCAGCTAATTAAAAATTAGCTATTGTGGACAATGTCTTACGCGCAAGCGTTCTCATGACTATAGCATAGGCTTGCGATCACAGCTCCAAAATAAATTGTATTTCTTTATTTCCTATTAAGGCAAGTATCTCCCAGTGGGCTGAATAATTGTGCTGCAGACAAACATTTATTGGACAAAACTGCACGAATAGTTTCCAGTGGTTTTGTAATGGAGACAAATAATAATAAATGAATATTATTATAGTGGGAAACATCCGCGGCGATAATTCAGGGAATCATATGAGGAAGAGGTATGTATTACAACACTCAGAAAAAAAAGACAAATAAACAACACCAACAAAAAAAACAAAGAACAATATATGGCCCAAAGCAGGATCGAACCCGTACTCAAAGAAGGGCACTGCGCCTTGCTACGAGAAGCCGAGGAGTAAGGGTCAAATCGATTGCAAGTGCATCTTGCAACAAAGCTTCCAAAAGCTAAAGATAAGCCGTTGGAATATTTTCAAGAAGATTTCAAAATGTGTGTACAATAACAACATCCTTCAATAAACCAAATGTAAAGAGCGAAGTTGGACTAACTGCGGAATAATAGAACAAAGAAGTATGTGTTAGCACTCGGAAAAATTGACAGACAAACAACAACAGAAAAAAACAATAAATGTTTGTCTGCAACACAAGTATTCAGCCCTACTGGGAGATACTTGCATTAATAGGGAAGTACAAATATACAATTTATTTCCGGTCTGTGATCGTTTCCCTATGCTATAGTCAATGAGAACGCCTTCGTGTAAGACACTGCTACAATAGCTAATTTTTTAGTTAGCTGCGTGACAGTTGCCAAGCGTTCGGCTTCTCGTGGCAAGACACGGTGCCAGGAAGTACGGGTTCGATCCCGCTTCGGACCATATATTGTTCTTCGTTTTTTTCTGTTGTTGTTTGTCTGTCAATTTTTCCGAGTGCTAACACATACTTCTTTGTTCTATTTTTCCCTATTATCGCCTCGGAAGCTCCCTATATAATAATATTTATTTATTATTATTTGTATCTTGGATTAACTGCCTAGCATCTTATCTCTTAATTAATTGCAAGAAATTGTGGTTAAAGTCATAAGATTGAAGTAACTTTGATCAAACGCGTCAGTCGTAAAATTGATCTCAACTTTAATGTATCAAGACTGAAATGAAGTTATAAATATTCTGCCCCTCAGCGAAAGTACACTAGTGCGACGCACTGATGAAACGACGATTAATATTGAACATAAGCTTATAGATAGTATCCAAATCTCATTTATTGCTGTATTGCTTGTATATCCGAGCTATTCTGATTAAAACAATACATTCAAAGAAGAAATGTTATTTACTATAAGTCTGACTACAGAAACAACAGGATTATCGATATTTACTGATGTGAAATCGTACATTTGAAAACATAAAATTAATAAAGTAAGAAAGTAAAGAGCACCGTCACGTCAATTGGCGTGTAGTGAATATGGTGTTAGTGACCATCATTTTTACATACGTTGTTGAGATTTAATTAGCATGTCCAGGAAAACTAGTGCATCTTAAATATGTTGCTGGGACTGATATAATACGTCAAGGAAAACCAGTGCATCTTAAATATGTTGTTGAGACTGATATAATATGTCAAGGAAAACTAGTGCATCTTAAATATGTTGTTGAGACTAATATACTATGTCAAGGAGAACTAGTGCTTCTTAAATATGTAGCTGAGAGTAATATATTATGTCAAGGAGAACTAGTGCATCTCTAATATATTGCTGATACTGATATAATATGTCAAGGAAAACTAGTGCATCTTAAATATGTTGCTGAGACTGATATAATATGTCAAAGAGAACTAGTGCATCTTAAATATGTTGTTGAGACTGATATAATATGTCAAGGAAAACTAGTGCATCTTAAATATGTTGCTGAGCCTGATATAATATGTCAAGGAAAACTAGTGCATCTTAAATATGTTGTTGAGACTGATATAATATGTCAAGGAAAAATAGTGCAGTTTAAATATGTTGCTGAGCCTGATATAATATGTCAAGGAAAACTAGTGCATCTTAAATATGTTGCTGAGACTTATATAATATGTCAAGGAAAACTAGTGCATCTTAAATATGTTGCTGAGACTGATATAATATGTCAAGGAAAACTAGTGCATCTTAAATATGTTGCTGAGACTGATATAATATGTCAAGGAAAACTAGTGCATCTTAAATATGATGCTGAGCCTGATATAATATGTCAAGGAAAACTAGTGCAGTTTAAATATGTTGCTGAGCCTGATATAATATGTCAAGGAAAACTAGTGCATCTTAAATATGACGAAGAGAGCAAACCCGTTTCCAATAATAATTAGCTCTTAGTAATGTGACACACTTCTTGTAAATACCTAATGTATATCCAAATGTGTAGAAAGTAATACTAAACCTACTGCTACCATTCTAGATGTAGTGGAATCATGTTTTATTGTTATGAATCATATTGCCACCAAACACAGACCATGTTTGAAAGTCACTGAAACAGGAGACCTACGCTTATTCCTTACAAAAATGGCACCAGATATCGAACACATATCTGCTCAGCATTAGTCTCAATGATCTCTTTAATTGATTTACACAAATAGAAGTGGCAAAATCTAGTCTCGATAATAACATGCACATTGGTGGTATATTCTGACATGCTGTTCGTTCATCATCATCGTCATCATGTGCCATACAGGTTGGTGTAGGCGAGCATGTCCTTCCACAATCTTCTACCCACAGTTCGTCGTATCAATTCTCCAGTTGACTGTTTTTCATGACATCACACCAAGATATCTAGTAATTTTTTTCTCTCTCTCTGTGTCGTCCGCGATCTCTTTACCCGTGTTTTGCCACTTGTAACAAAGCATTCCAACTTTATTTTTCTTATGACGTGCCCCAAAAAATGCTGATTGTCTTTTGCTAATGTTATTTTAAGAGCTCCCTATTTGTGTTATTCGTTCATCTTGCTAAAATGCAAGCATTTAAAGTATATTCTCATTGTTGTTGACTGACTCAAATGTTTGTTTGCCACATGTATCGATATTATTCTGCTGCGACCACCAACTATAACGTGAACATTGGAACTGTTTGATACAACTGTTGTTATTCCTGTTTATTTTGTGTATTTTTAAATATGTACAACTTACGCTCAGAATTCGTTGACAAATACTGATGATCTAAGAAGATTTAAATAAAAAAAAGAAACTGAATGAAGAGTATGCACCAGCTCTTTTTCGTCTTAGACACACACAGTCTGTCAGTTCAGCCACCATATGTTGACGTCAATTATATATTTTTGTCGATAATTGTTTATAATAAGCGATCTCTTGAAAGAGACATTAATAAATACATACATTTATGTAAATTATTCTCGAATTATTGACATGGATCTTAGACAATTGGACAACAGACGCATAATGCACTAATTTAGTTTTGTGGAAACCGATATGAAAACATGTGTGACTTATTATATTAATGAGGACGTCATCGTAATGCCGAAAATCGAAATAGCACATTCTACTCTCCATTGAGAGGTGGAAGCAGGACATAGTGTACAACGTGCTAAATAAATGTGAGATAAGAAACGTCGGATACTGAGAAACCAAAGGGGGAATACAGAAATAAAATATTTAAAAGTAAGGCAAGAAACTGATAACTACAATAACAAATTATATTCTAGATACATAACACATGACCATTTGCTCATTTCAATATGGTTTTAAGGGAAACATTATGTATAATATAATGGTAGGCAACGAAATATCTTTTCTCTTTCGCACCAACTACCTCACACAGCCACTCATTATTAACTGATATACTCACTCATTGCAGAAGTAAACAATTCGTAAGGTCACCTTTGTCTATGTCCCTGGACATGCGGGAGTACGGGGAAATGAAAAAGTGGACAGGTTGGCTAGCTGAGCTGTCGTTGAGGACGGGCAACCAATGGATCGGGCGGACATCATCAATGCACTCCGAGATGTGGGGAGAACACATTACTTCGACAAACACAGATCCACGTCACTTCTTCAGATGATGGAAATGAGAGTTAAGTTGGGCACAGCCAGAAATGAGACACTTAATGGCCGTGTAAGAAGACTTATCAACCAACATAGAAGTGGAGTCGTCAGTCGCTAGACACTGAGGGAATTGCTGAGGAGGGGATCTGAGCACCTATGGACATGTTCGGAGTGCAATGATGATGACCCGCAAATAACTCAATAACTCAATAATAACACGTACAGCAGGATGCAATGGCATTATATATAGAAAGCATATAAAGAAAGAAAGCATCACATGCTATAGATATTCCATTATATAGTGACATCAAAACGTTCATGAAATATATAAAAGCACATAAACTTCGCAATCACGTGTTCATATCCACATCGTTGCTAGATCACATTACTTACTTCCGGGATTAGACCTTTGAACTGAATAAGATGTTGTGAAATGTTATTTATTTAACATGGATCCCAATGCAATTAAAAATTATGGTCATGAAAAGTATTCTAACATCAACACAAATAACACAAGGGCTAAAACTAAAAATAGCAAAATACTATATATGTATATATATATATATATATATATATATATATATATATCTTTTCACCATTCATGTAAGGTGGAGAAACATCGATATTAGAAAAGAAAACAGAACAGAAAATTGAAGCCTTTGAAATGTGGATTTATAGAAGAATAGGTAGAATTTGATGGAATGAAAAGAAAATAAACGATGAAGTCTTAAAACAACTAACAAATGAAAAGAGTACAACTAAAACAATTCAAATAAGACATGTTAAAAAACCCAGCAGTCAACTAAAAGTTATCTTGGAAAGAAAAATACAAGTTGACAGAGGAGAGGCTGACCAAAATCAACATTGATGAATAACATCAAAACATGAACAAATCAGTCTATGACAATCCGCACCATCAAAGCCAGAGACAGAACGGAATAGCGCTCCATGGTAGCCAACTTTTGAGGGGGAGACAGCACTCAATGATAAAAATTATCCCAGTACAGTTATCTATCACATATAAGTAACCTTTCAATTTACACAACGAACATTTGAATGAGGAAAAAAGAAATATGCTCACGAAGATCGAATCCAACAGAATGAAATGTTGTGTCCTGTTACTGGACAAGCACTTCTGACTTGCGCTAAAATTACCTATGTAACGATTGTTTTCTCGGTGCTTCCAAGAGCATCTACGAAGTAGATGTTTCGATTGTTCCAGAGGATACTCCCGATTATCTCAGCGTAGATGATTCGTTGTTTTGAATCCACGTTTACTTCATTCTGTTGCATGTTTGCTACTAATTCGTGGACAGAAGATTCATGAACAAACATCATATTCTCTATAAATGGATTGCCCCAGTGATTGTTTCTCTTCAATTAATGTTGTGCTTGACACGCACCACAATAAGTAAGTCATCATTTTACAGTTTACTGTTTTTATGTTGTCGAAAGATGTTGTTCTCTCCCCCCGCACATGATTTACGAGAGAGGGCTAAGATAAAAGCACCTCATTACGACGTGCCCCGCTTGCCTCCAGGGTCATGGTGTATCAAAACAACCTACACTAAACGAGTTTGCAGCTGGGCTGTCACTGATTACATCTCTTTAGCCTGATGTCTGCTAAAGAAACGTCAGAAGATATTGAAGATAATTGGTTAAATATATCGATACTTTGATAGACAGTTTATCCCATACACAACAGGCTGTTAGAATGTGTAATCAAAGAAAGTTGTGTATGCTATTTTTAGCCCTTGCATTCAGTATTAAGTGCCACCAAAGACAGCGTTTCAGGAGTTAAATGGATGGCCGAGGCGGAAGTGACAATGAAAATGATTGTGTATTTCAATAACATTAGGGCTGGCAATAATTCGCTAGAAGTGGCGGCCGACAAAAAAGAGGCTAACAAAGGTAACCGTTGAACTCGGCAGGGATTGTCGCAAATTGGCCTATGACGCTACGGAGGTCATAATACGGGAATCCATAAAGAAGTGTCGTCATCTTATGATCCTCTCATCTACACGGATGGTTCTATATCCGCTGCGTCTGGAGATCTGTAGCATACCACCATGGCAGAGAGTGGAGCACTACGATGTCCAGCATGATCACGTGAATAAAAGTAGCAACGGCGGTGAAAACATGGCTTGTTGCAAACAACGTAGTTCACGCTGTCTTGGTAATGTACTCGCAAAATAAACTATATAAGATTGACAGACAGTGTCTTTCGTGGCTCTATAGCAAGTGAGTTAACCAGTGTGTACTGTCCAGGGCACGCAGATATACACGTAATGAATTAGACGATAAGCTCACTGGCATCTCTTGCATGGAGTACAGCCTTTCTCAATGAAACCATCGCCAAGTTTATCCTTCACTCCATAAGGGACGAGGAGTAGAATAGTTAGAACAATGATGAATGTATTGATAGAGTGATGACTCTAAAGGTGGAATAGGGGTGCGGTTTTTTTGGTCTCTCATCAATAATGCAGTGGTACAGTACTTATATCCTGAGGGTACATCATTGCATTGTTATATATGAGAATCTCTCTTAAAATACAAATACATGCAGTTTATCAGTTATCTTTCAGTGTAGAGACAACATTAATGAGTGTGATTTTGTTTCCATTCGAAATAACGTCTCTTAAAATAATTTGTCAATTATACTACCGTAACTCCGAGCTGCCGTTCTCCGGGTTTAGACTTTTATTTTTCTCTTTGTTTCCCTCTGTTGATCTTCGTTGTTTGTGTTTTTATGAAATCGTCACGCAGATGAATGCTATCCTGATGTCGTCAGTGTACATTTTAACACGCTTATATTGGTAGTTTTTTTGTTTTCAACTCAAAGTATCATTTGACATTTTCATTATCATATTGTGCATTTTGTAGCATTTTTGAATAAATATTGTCTGAGCTTTGTACATTCAACTTATTCATGAAAGTGATATTGTATTGAAATGGTTTTATTTGTAACAGCCTCACACACAACGATAAATATTTTAACTAAAGTATTTAATTACATGCAGAAATTATACGTGAACAATATTTTAACTGTTAATGTTCATAATACATATTTTCATATACATGTCTGCAAATCTGAGATTTTACGTGAAAAAAACATTATACAAATAATTTCAAAATAAAAAATGTTTTGATATCCAGTTTATCCTAGTCGTTGCGAATGTACAATACAAGAAAGCTGTGCAATGTATCATTGTGGAAAGACACACACAAGCACATTAACTAGAGTATTTTGTATCAATGTCAAAGAAATGTGTGATTATATTGGCTTGCCTCCTTAGTACTTCCTTCCAAACTGATTCTCTGTAAAGGCATGACGATTTAGTTTTAAAACTTGTAAATTTCTCTCTCTCTCTCTCTCTCTCTCTCTCTCTCTCTCTCCATCTCTCTCTCTCTCTCTCTCTCTCCATCTCTCTCTCTCTCTCTCTCTCTATATATATATATATATATATATATATATATATATATATATATATATATATATACATACATACACATATCTCACACCTCATTCTGACTGTTTTGCAAGAGCTAAGGTCTGTAGCATATTATAATGTTGCATTTCCCGCTGGAACAATGTCATTCCTCACCTGTAATATGTGATGCTGTTGAAGTATTTCAACTTATCTTGTATATTCACACAATTGATATGATTTGATCGTGATCGTTGTGTTATGTTCTTCTTAAAATAGACTTCCTGAAGGGTGTAGCATATCGCAATTTTATGCCTAAGTAAACGATTTGTTGTTGATGTCTATTATATATATTCCATTGTCTGTTTCTCAATTTTAAGATGTCTTTATTTTCGATTTAACTAATGATTTTTATTGTTACGATCTTTATCATTTGAATAAAAATTGAAATTTTAAATTTATGTTTATGCGTGTAATCGCTGTGGATGGGAATACTATAAATGAACAATAGACATCAAATGTGACACCAGTGATGTCATTAAAAAGCGACAATGGTACTACGGTCGTGATAATAAGCATATTTTGATTATATTGTACGGGAAACAAGAATTAAAATAATAATAATATATGAATTTTTTTATGTGTTAAAAAAAGAAGAACCAATATATATTTACTCATGCAACTGACATATTAGAACAAAGTCCGTCTCTCTAGACTTTACTGTATTTTGATTTATTATTTTTCCTTCAATGCATGATTGTGGGCTAAGCGTTCTCAAAAGGTAATGTACAAGCCATAAACAGTTAAAGAACATTCCGAAAAAAGGAAGACATGTTAATAGTGTGACAATGTGATAGATGTCGAAATGAAAACGAATCGGATTCCTTCTGAGTCTGTTGCCAATATAATCGAAACAGTTATACATTTCATAGACTTGCATATTGACTTGATAAACACAAATAATACAAGCATACGAACAGGGACAACAATAACACGTTTACATAAATGATGTGCGGAATGTCATGTATGGTAGAAACTAAACAAATCATCATAAAGCTCGTATGTTTTGAAAAAAAGATCTGCAATAAATCTTCGAAGATCATCCTCTTCTTTTACCTTTCAGCTCATGTGAAGCATAGGTCTTCAGCAAACACTTTGCAAGTCGTTCTGTTTCTTGCCATTCTTTTAAGATCATTCCATGTCTTCCCCATCATCTTCCTCTCTGCTTTTGCCGGTCTTCTCCAATAATTCCTTGGTCTTCCTCTTTGAATCCCCTGGAGATTTAAAAAAAAAGGGTCTTGTGTAATACTCTCAGTTGGGTTCCACAGTGTGTGTCCTATCCAGTGCCATCGTCTTCGCTGTATCTCTTTATCCACTGGTATTTGACTGGTACATTTCCATAATTCTATGTTAGTGATTTTGTCCTGCCATTTCCATCATTTTATTCTGCGTAAGCATCCATTAATGAAAGAATATACCTTCATGATTGTCAATTTTGTTGTTCGCCATGTTTCATAGTCGTATAATAGGACTGACTTAACATTAGAGTTGACATTTTTTATTTTTGTATTTAACCTAATTTTTTTGGACTTCCATATGTTTCCCAGTGCAACAAAAGCTCATCTTGGCTTAGAGCCGTGACAGCTCAGTGGTTATCGAACTGGACTACAAAGGACAAGAGGTATGGTTCGATCCAAACCGATATTTTCCGGGTTCGCCGATACTTAAATTGGTACCGTATTTTTTTATGGGAAAGTAAATCGGCACGGTCGTAATACCGACCACATTACCCCGAAAAATCATGCGCCGAAAGTCTGAAAAATGTATGGTCATTAGCACCATATTCCCTATACGCCATTTAGCATGACGGGGCTCTTTACTACTACCACTTCGAAGATCATAGTAGATCTTAATTTTTAGAAACGCATATCAATATAGGTCAGATTAAAGTAATAATTATTGTCTCAAGTGAATCTCAAAGACTGAGACAATAGGATGAAAGACAGTGCCTCAAACGATGCAAGATGATATAACCTCAAAGATTGGTTGATTTGCAACTGAACAAATATAATACTTTAAAGTTGTCCTAGCAGATCAACCGGCTTTAGCGGCAAAATTCAATATTCAGGTTTGCCTTGCTGGTATTGTGTCATCTGTTCTTCACGGCGTTTACTTTTTGAGGTGCTATTGATAATCTACTTTAAATCTTTTTTTCTGGTCGTCTCTATTGATAGTTACACATACATTTTCTTGCTTTTCTGCATAATTAGAGGTTTTACTTCATACTCTGTTTTTTTTTAACACACTCAATTATCCCTTGAATGTCCTCTGCACTATTAGGGAGGAGCGTATGTCATCAGCGTATCTCAGTTCTGGTATTATATTATTTATTATGAAAGGGTCGATCCTCACAAATCTATCGTCGTTTCTGACATTCGCATAATGATATTCGATATGATTTCGCATAGATGTTGAACAGGAATGATGAGTTTATGTTTGCCTGTCTGATAGAACTCCTATATCCTATCCATATATATGTGTTTGTGTGTAGAAACACCACTTATACTAATAATTAGGACCTTCAATAAGCTTTTGAACCATAGATTACATATTATTTAATGAAAGTAATTGAATATATATATATATATAGAGAGAGAGAGAGAAAGAGAGCGGGAGAGAGAGATATTATCACCTAGAAATTCGGAGGTCTAGGTAGCTTAGTTGAAAAACACCACCCCACTTGCTACCGGCAGTCTGACAACTTCGATTCCCGCTAGAAGCAGTGCGATTTGTATTCGAAGTTGGAACAAAAAACACCCCCGCTGTCGACCCAGTCGCTGACAGAAATGGGTACCAGGGTTCATACTCTGCGTAGGTGAGAAATGACGCATCGATCGTGAGTTACGATGCTTGAAGCGACACAAGATAGGAGTCTCCGAACACTTCTGGATAGGCGGTCGAGCACATATGAGTAAAAATCCACGTGCTAAGACGACGATTCCGATTCAAGCCTCGTCGCGCCATTATCCATACTCTGAACTTTATTGCCATTTCTGATATCAACAAATGTATGAGTTGAATTATGTTAAAATCATCACCCGCGACAGTAGAATTGTCTTTAAAACGCAAGTTCAATATATGTATTGAAATATATATATATATATTGAAAACAACAGTATATATTATATATATATATATATATATATATATATATATATATATATATATATATATACATACATATATCTAAAATATATACAGTTGTTATCCTTTACTCTCCCTGTATAGTAGAATCTTGCGGATCCTAGTGTCGGCTGCGTGTCTTAATTCACATGTTTACTCCCATTGATTGTTCGATTTTTTTATATCTTGCATTGTTTCTTGTACACATCTGTTATACAATGTAATTTTGAATTATTATAAATGATTAATCTCCTGTGCTCGAAACATGTCTACGGTGAGGAGAAATACAGATTTGGGTTACTGTGACCTGTCATGCATGTTCAAAGAGGGGACTTAAAGTGGTCAGGTACAAGATCTTCACCAGTGTTATGGAGTTTGTGCACCTGACCTGAATCCATCTTCAGGGATTTCTCTATGGCAGGCGTGCTTTCTTCTAGGGGGGTCCGAGTACTAGGGAATTGTCCGTTTTGCAATAAAGATGGTCTGTTGAATAAACTAAATTAATTCCCTCAATGTAAAGGGACGCTACCATTTGTAGTATGTATCTGCATTATCATTTGATAAATTGTTCCTTCATATATTTCATCACTAATGTAACCACAACTGATTTTCCGTTTCTCTAAGCAGCCATTATGTCATTGCCTTTATGAAATGCAACGTAGATAGCGGTGATATCAAGGTGACTGTATTCTAATTATGACCTGCTAGTGTTGATATCTCTGTGGTCACATCACACGTGCGGCGCGTACCGGACTGGATTAACGACGAAAGCTGCCAGTAGAGATACACAAACGGATAATTAAACTATGTCACGTAGTGAACACTCTATTTCGAACCAGCATTTTAAGAAGACAAAACACGTGTAATTATAATAACAAAATGCTACAAAATAAATTATAACTGCTAAAAATGTAATATTTCATTACTTTAAAAGAGCTTTTTAAATTTACCTACCTCTTTTGAACTTTCATTGAACAATTTGACGATCTATAACGACATGAACATTTTAAATGAAATAGTCTTACAGTTCGCAGCACGGCTATCGTTTTTTTTGTTATATATTCGATGGAATTATGTCTTGACTTGCAATATTCTCCTATTTGCTGCAGAGCATTTTCTATCTTATATTATTATTACACTCAGGTATTTAAATTTTCTCACCTTTTGTTTCAATTATTTTTACTCTACATACTTGTATGTTCGTTTTATTTGATATAATCGGTATTATTATCTATAGTAAGTAAAAGTAAAGTACCCCCGTCACGCCAAGTGGCGTATAGGGAATATTGTGTTAGTGACCACACATTTTACAGACCTTCAGCACATGATTTTTGGGGCAATGTGGTCGGTATTACGCCTGTACCGCTTCACTTTCCCAGAATAAAATCCGGTACCCATTTAAGGCTGGGTGAACCCGGAAGCCGTCGGTTGGGATAGAATCCTACCCCTTGTCCTTTGTAGTCCAGTTCACTGACCACTGAGCTATCGCGGCTCCCAGTATTATCTATAATTCTGTCTTTTTGATTTTGAAGTTCATGCTTTTATTGTTCAAATTTGTCAAAATTTCATCTAATATATTTTGTAGATCTAATTGGTTTTCTGCTACTAATACTATGCCATCCACATATCTGAGTTTGTTTATTTTTCTTCCCCCTATCATAATGTCATGTTTGTTGGCAATAGTCCTTTAAGTATTTTTGCTGTTCAAAGAAAATACACCTGATGACAATACACATCCTTGTCACACACCTTGTCTTATGTGTTGATATTATCCATGTTTGTTTTCAATTCTAATGGCTGCCTCTTGTTTACAATAACATGTTTAATAATCCTCAGATATTTACTATCTATTTTTATATTGATTAGCACCTTGATCATCTGTTCATGGATGACTTTATAGAAAGCTTTGATGTCATCATTAAAACATAGGGTTAGATCTGTTTGTACCTTCAAGGCTCTCTCTGCCAGTGCTCTTAGTATATAAGTGGCATTTTGCGTTCTTTTTACTTCAACAAAAACAAAATTTCTCAACTGCTATTTCTCTTTTAATATGTTGTCTTGTTCTTCCTATAATGTTTAATAGCTTGATTTCTTGTAATGTTACATGATAAATCGGCGGTGCTATATTCATCACAATCTTTTGCTCATAGGTTTTGACACTATAAAGCTATAAAAGTGGATTGTAGAAAATCATTAGTGATATATGACCACTTTTATAAATGTATTTCTGTAACATCGTTATGATGTTTTTTTTTTCTATCTTACCAAGAGGGTCTAATTTCTCTTTTGATATATTATCTTGTTTTGTCTTACTTGAAGCTTTTAATTTCTTTATTGATATACTATCGGGTCCTGTCTCATCTAGAGCTTCTAATTCCTTTAATGATATATTATCTGCTCTTGTCTCATCTAGTGTTTCTAGCTCCTTTAAAAATATATTATCTGGTCTTGTCTCAGCTAGAGCTTCTAGTTCCTTTAATAATATATTATCTGGTCTTGTCTCAGCTAGAGCTTCTAGTTCCTTTAATGATATATTATCTGGTCTTGTCTCATCTAGAGCTTCTAGTTCCTTTAATAATATATTATCTGGTCTTGTCTCAGCTAGAGCTTCTAGTTCTTTTAATGATATATTATCTGCTCTTGTCTCATCTAGAGCTTCTAATTCCTTTAATGATATATTATCTGGTCTTGTCTCAGCTAGAGCTTCTAGTTCATTTAATGATATATTATCTGGTCTTGTCTCAGCTAGAGCTTCTAATTCCTTTAATGATATATTATCTGCTCTTGTCTCATCTAGTGTTTCTAGTTCCTTTAATAATATATTATCTGGTCTTGTCTCAGCTAGAGCTTCTAGTTCTTTTAATGATATATTATCTGTTCTTGTCTCAGCTAGAGCTTCTAGTTCCTTTAATAATATATTATCTGGTCTTGTCTCAGCTAGAGCTTCTAGTTCCTTTAATGATATATTATCTGGTCTTGTCTCAACTAGAGCTTCTAGTTCCTTTAATAATATATTATCTGGTCTTGTCTCAGCTAGAGCTTCTAGTTCCTTTAATGATATATTATCTGTTCTTGTCTAAGCTAGAGCTTCTAGTTCCTTTAATAATATATTATCTGGTCTTGTCTCAGCTAGAGCTTCTAGTTCCTTTAATGATATATTATCTGTTCTTGTCTAAGCTAGAGCTTCTAATTCCTTTAATGATATATTATCTGGTCTTGTCTCAGCTAGAGCTTCTAGTTCCTTTAATGATATATTATCTGTTCTTGTCTAAGCTAGAGCTTCTAGTTCTTTTAATGATATATTATCTGTTCTTGTCTCAGCTAGAGCTTCTAGTTCCTTTAATAATATATTATCTGGTCTTGTCTCAGCTAGAGCTTCTAGTTCCTTTAATGATATATTATCTGTTCTTGTCTCAGCTAGAGCTTCTAATTCCTTTAATAATATATTATCTGGTCTTTTCGCCTTACAATCTTTCATGCAAATGATGGGATCTAGTATCTACTACTTCATATTCAAGTATTGATGGTCCGTCATAATTTATGTTGTCTGTTTTTGATATTAGTTCTGCTGGACTTTAGCCTCAATAAAATTCGCTGATGTATTCCGTGCATTCTTCAGCGCTTTCTCTTTTCAGTAACATGATATTTATGTATACATACATTTGTATTCATGATGACATACTATACACATATATATATAATCAATCATCATCAAGCTAATTGCCTATTGGCGTAGATGATCGTGTCTCTACATAACATTCCGTTTCGACATATTTTTATCATTTCCGTTGTTGACCTTCTACCAGGTCATACTCTTAAGCTGTCTGATATCCTTTCTATTGGCTTCCCTCTATCTCTTCGGTCACTCAATTTTCCCAGTTTTCACAATATACTCCAGCAGTTACCTTCTCATCTAATGCCAAAAAATGATGATTACTTCTTTTATTTCTATTGGAAATTAGCTCTCTCTATGGTTTGGCTTTTTTTCAGAACGTATTCAAATCTTATCTGTTCACAATATTATCAACATTCTTCAGTAAAATCACATTCTTACCGAATTTCTTGTTTGTTGTCGTATTGTCCATGATTCACATCCATATGTTATGACTGGCCCTACATAACATTCTTGTTTCTGTTGTCAAAAATCGATTGCACAGTATCTTCATTGCTTTTTTTTTTTTTTTTGAAGGTGTTTTGCCTGAGACCCTCTGCATCTCACCACTGGTGTACAGCTATCATTTAAGGTTACCACTTTTCTATATGTTCAAAAGCATTTACCTGTTTTAATATTGTTCCACTTGTCTTTTGTATGCATTGCGGTGATGTCTTTTTTTCTTTTTGTTACCATTACTTCTGTCATTTTTCTGTTAATACTGAGTCCTTTATTTTTGCTTTCCATCACTATAATGTCTAAAATGTCTACATACATACATATATTTACATAAATTAGAACTTTAAACTGTGTTCCACTTTGTAATTTAGGCTGTTTATTTCATCGATGACCGCTAATAAATGTTCAGTAGTTGCAATTATTATATGCGAACTAATATATCACAGGTAACAACCAATAGTTCCTTTAGAGGAAGAAATGCTATCTCCACATGCTCCGCGTTTATACACGATTCATTTTGTTCATTCTTCACAACTTGATCTCATGCATTTGATTTATTCACAATAAACAACATTTTAAAAATGAGGAAGATACTGTGCAATCCATTTTTGACAGCAAAAGGAGTTCTTAAATGTTATGTAGAACCAGTTTTGAGATTAGGATTTGAATCATGGACAATAAAACAACGAACAAGAAAATCAATGAAGACTATAGAAATGTGGTTTTACAGAAGAATGTTGAGAATACCATGGACAGCTAAGAAGAGTACTGAAAATGTTCAGCAAGAGGCCAAAGCACAAAGCAGGCTAATTTCCAATATTAGGATGAAATAATCATCATGTTTTGGCCATGTAATGAGAAGAGAACAGTTGGAATATTTTTAACAACTGGCAAAATCGAAGGACGAAGAGATAGAGGGAAGCAAAGAGAAAGAAAATACCAGACAGGTTAAGAGAATTGCGTGGCAATTCAACATCAGAAATGATAAATAAACTGTAGAGTTCGAAAGTTGTGGAGAGACATGTTCACGTACGCCAGTTGACACGGCACTTGATGTTGATGATGATGATAAACAACAATTAAAAATACGTAGGGTCACCTTTGTCTACGTCCCTTGACATGCGAGAGTACGGTATAAGAAAGAGTGGACAGGTTGGCTAGCTGAGCTGTCGTTGAGGACGGGCAACTAATGCAACGGATGGATGTCTTCAATGACATCCAAGATATGGGAAGGGCACATGACTTCGACAACCATGAATCCACATCACCCCTTCAGATGAAATAGATGTGCGTTAAGATGGACACAGCCACACACGGAAAATTTAGTGGACGTGTAAGAAGACTCATCAAGCAAAACATAGCTGGAGACGTCAGTCCGCGGACACTCCGGGACTTGCTGAGGAGGGGATCTGGTCATCTATGTACATGTTCGGAGTGATGACCCGCAAATAACTTAATAACTCAATAACAATTACAATCACTTGTAAACTGAAGACAATTATAAACATCAGATGGTATGATAGAAAACAAAACAAAGGGCAATCGAGCAGCATATTGTTATCAGAAAATTGAGATTTACTGGACGCACAATAAGAAAACCTGACGCCAGCATATCAAGACATGCACTTAATGAACTCATAGGGATAATGAATGCCTAGAAGGTACATGTATACAAGAAGAGATGTCATTGAAACCCTCATGAACATTGGCCTTGACTGGAGAGAAGTAGGGAAAATGTTCAGGAATATGGACTGATGAGTTAACCTACTATATACTATAGTAAAAGGTCTGATAGAATTGTAATTGATTGGATTATTTATTGATTTTAATTTTTTTTCATCACAAATTAAATATCCACAATTTAAATGAAATCATATATGCAATTCACTCAACTAATACATTCACCATGCTTTGAATCCATGCACATCATTCCTTCTTCTTGAAAGTATTCACTAAATTATTTCTCCATATTGTGAATTCATACAACTAACTCAATCTTCTCAGATCAGTGTTACTGAAAACTGAATACAGAGTATAAAGATATTTAAATAATGTTACTATAGATATTATATGTAACATAATTAAGAGAACATCATGACTATATATCGATACTGTGAATACTTTGCGGTCCTTGGTAGCCTAGTTGGGAAAACTCCCAGACTGGGCTACCGACGTTCGGAGAACTCGTGTTCGATTCCCCTGGAAGCAGTTTGAATTATACTCGTGGTTAGAAACAAAAAGTGCCCCCGTGGTCGATCCAGCCGCTGGCAGAAATGGGTACATTGGCTGTAGTACTTTGGTAAGGTGAAGAATGTTGCCTCGCATCTTGAGTTCCGATGCTTGAAACGGCACTGTCCAGAAGTCTCCAAACGCTTCTGGTTGAGCACATGAAACTCGGGTGCTAAGACACGCCGATTCAAGTCTCGTACTTTACCTTTACCTTTACATACAAACTAAATGGGCAAAGTAACGTGTATACTGTGTTGTAACTGTCTGCATCAAACATGCATTATTTGAGTTTCTTGGTCCAAACGTCCGTGTTCAGGAGAATATCATTTATGCGAACTGATTTCCTTCACTTTCCATCGCTACCGAGCTCACTTCCTACAGACTAGCAGTGGGAGAAAGTTTAGTAAACTATGGAAATGACTGGTTTACCTCTCGAACGTGAAATACATATTAGGAAGGAAAGAGGAAGAAGAACTCAATCTTAAATTATTAAATATATACTTGAACGAAGGCGCTTGTTAGCACATGGGTTGAAATTAATCAGCGATGTATTATTGATTGTTAGCGACAAGATAGGTAGTAGCCTCCGGCAGTCAAATATGACTTTGTATTTTCAGCGCTCCTAGAAATCTTATATTTTCTTTCGCCGTGAATTATCTTTTTCTATTCATTTGCCTGCTTTTACTTCAGTTAGAGCTTTAGAGTGTAAAGGTAAGGTAAAGGTACAGTACGAGACTTGAACCGGCGTCTTAGCACGCGAGTTTACACCCATATGTGCTCGGCCGCTTATCCAGAAATGTTCGGATATTTCTGTATAGTGTAGCCTCAAGCATCGAAACTCAGATGCGAAGCGACATTCCTCACCTTCCCAGGATAATACCCTGGTACCCATTTCTGCCAACGGCTGGGTCGACCGTGGGGGTATTTTTTTTATTTCCAGAGTGTGTTTCCAAAGATTATGGTCTGCACCTGCTTCTTCCCAGGCTACAGGGTTTATATTCAGAGTCTTCATGTCACGTTCACATACTTTCAAAAATTGGA
Source organism: Megaustenia siamemsis (assembly GCA_032433765.1). Lineage (NCBI taxonomy): Eukaryota > Metazoa > Mollusca > Gastropoda > Stylommatophora > Ariophantidae > Megaustenia > Megaustenia siamemsis. Next base: position 62,973,346 of record JAVIAB010000101.1, on the reverse strand, counting down.
GTTTTGGCGGCACAGGTGTTTTTGCTATCTGCGATGTGTCAATAAAGTACATCACTTGGTATGCAACCTTCTTACATAAGGAGTAAGTGGTCAAGCCAGCGTGACCTACGTTGTTTGAACAACTTGTAGATGCTCGAGAGGTCTGTGTCAGGGTAGGTAAGCCAGATCCATAATCTGCTATACTTTCTTTCACTGCCAGTCTGTCGGAAATGAGTTGAGTAGCGATTGAAAGTGAATGAAATTAGTACTCATAAATAACATCCTCATGGACACGGACGTTTGGACCAATAGTACATAAATAACATCCTCATGGACACGGACGTTTGGACCAATAGTACATAACTAATATCCTCATGGACACGGACGTTTGGACCAATAGTCTCAAATAATGCATGCTTGATGTGAACAATTTCAACGCAGTATAAACCTGACTTTGCCCATTTAGTTTAAATGCATTCACGTCAATCGTCATATAGTCATCTTGCTCTACTAATTATCTTACATATATTATTTCTGTTGCTTTCCCAGAAAATGAGGAAGATACTGTGCAATCCATTTTTACTATAGAAACAGAAAAAGAGTTATGTAGAAGCAGTCTTAACGTATGGATGTGAATCATGGACAATATAACATCAGACAAGAAAATTACTGGAGGCTGTAGAAATGTGGTTTTACAGAAGAATGTTTAGAACGGAATTGCCAGTTAAGAAGATCAATGAAAACGTTCTGAAAGAGTCCAATGCAAAAAAGAAAGTTAACTTCCAAAATTAGGAAGGAACAATCATCATTGTCTAGTCATGCAATGACAATGGAACAGCTGACATATATTGTGACAAATGGGAAAACTGTGGGACGATAACACCTCTCTCTCTCTCTCTCTCTCTCTCTCTCTCTCTCTCTCACTCTCTCTATGCGATCAAGACTCAGTCACAGTAGGATTCCAGACTCTCTCATGAAGTCAGCTGTCTGTTTAAGTGATTCGATTGTCCCATATAGTTTCTCTTCCAGGGAGGTGGGTGTGGACCACATTGACCTTCTCAGGTGTGTGTACTGGGAGCAATCCCGTAGAACATGATTTGTAGCCATATTGTCCCCTGTACAGTGGCATAGGCTGGTTGTACCTATTTTGAATTTGGTGAACATGTGATATCTCATTCTATTATGGTCAGTACGTAGGTGAAGTGTGATGACTTGATCCCTCCTTGAGGGATTGTTGGAGGTATCCGTCCAAATTCGTTCTGCTTTGGATGTTCTCGTTTCCATTTTCATGGTACTGTCCTTTGATGATGGATTTGACTGCATCATAATTGAGCGGATGGTTCTCTCGTGGTAATATCCCTCCCTCTTTATCTAACTTGTCTGCGCGTTCATTCCCGTGTATATTACAGTGCGTTGGTATCCACCGAATGGCTACTCTCCGGAAGTTATTGCATTGTCGGTCAAGGTTGTTCTCAGGTCATCTAGTTCATTATCACGATAAATGGACGATAAGATAGAGGGAAGCAAAGAGAAAAGATAACAGACAGTTTAAGATAATGACTTGACAAAAGGTCAACAACAGAAATGATAAATAACTGTCGAGATCGAAAGTTGTGGAGAGACTGATCACCGACGCTAGCAGCCAATGTACGTGATGATGATTATATTAATACTAGCAGCATGATTTTAAAATATTCATCATCTTTGTACAGTTTTATTTTCTCAAAAGATTTCACTGAGAAATAATTTGCCTCCACACATCTAAATATAAAAGGACAACTACATTTGTATAAGAGGAGATGTGCACATAAATAACATATATAGCACATTAAATGATAATGATACGCACGACAGCGAGTAGATGGTTGCCAGATGGACATTGTTTATATAAAGCAAAACAAAGCGCTTTAAAAAAGCCAGGAAACAGCCAAACAGTATTTTAAAAAGCCAAACATTTTTGACATAACCACATCATATTTAATGCTCCAAATCCATGTTAACACAAAGAACAAGTAATTTTGGAGGGATTTATTATATTATGTCAACAATTTTACTCCAAAATCAACTTCATCAACATATTTTTTAATGCCCGTGTGTACACTATAGTATGTGTGTACACTATAGTATGTGTGTACACTATAGTCTGCTTCGACTTGCCTTATGTAAGTCAGTGATAGAGTTCTTATGATCAGCTTAAGTTTGTACACTATAGTCTGTGTGTACACTATAGTCTGTGTGTACACTATAATCTTATTCGACTTGACTTATGTAAGTCAGTGATAGAGTTCATACGGATCAGCTTAAATTTGTTGAAAAATGCACTTCAGCCATACAAACTCCTGAACTATGGGTGTTGCAAACATAATTAAGACGTCAACATTGTGTCCACTTTTGAGTGAGCAAATTCAGCATTAATGAAGTAAGCCTTTAGCTCTTCTTACAAGTTCATTCAAATATTAAACATACCTTGTCCACGTACAAGCCAGCGAGTAGAGGAAGGATTTTCAAATGGACGCGAAAGAAATTATCATCGTGTGTTAGGATGACTTTTCGTGATCATCTTTTACTTAAATGCCACATCACAGCATGGCTTGTAGTGACATTTATCAATCCTTCTTTGGTCAAACCTTCGACATCACAAGATTCACCCAGCAGTCTCAGGACACCAGCAAACCTAATATTATCAGATCACATCATGGCTTGTAGTGACACTTATCAATCCTTCTTTGGTCAAACCTTCGACATCACAAGATTCACCCAGCAGTCTCAGGACACCAGCAAACCTAATATTATCAGATCACATCATGGCTTGTAGTGACACTTATCAATCCTTCTTTGGTCAAACCTTCGACATCACAAGATTCACCCAGCAGTCTCAGGACACCAGCAAACCTAATATTATCAGATCACATCATGGCTTGTAGTGACACTTATCAATCCTTCTTTTGTCAAACCTTCGACATCACAAGATTCACCCAGCAGTCTCAGGACACCAGCAAACCTAATATTATCAGATCGCATCATGGCTTGTAGTGACACTTATCAGTCCTTCTTTGGTCAAACCTTCGACATCACAAGATTCACCCAGCAGTCTCAGGACACCAGCAAACCTAATATTATCAGATCACATCATGGCTTGTAGTGACACTTATCAATCCTTCTTTGGTCAAACCTTCGACATCACAAGATTCACCCAGCAGTCTCAGGACACCAGCAAACCTAATATTATCAGATCACATCATGGCTTGTAGTGACATTTATCAATCCTTCTTTGGTCAAACCTTCGACATCACAAGATTCACCCAGCAGTCTCAGGACACCAGCAAACCTAATATTATCAGATAATCAGACAATCCTTGAAGGGTAGGATCAGATGACAATATTTACATCTTCGAAACCCCTAGATCACACCCTTCAGATTGAAGCTTGCCGTCCTCGCCGACGATTAAAGGCTAATCGCTTCCCGTGATATATTTTACAACCCGATTACAACAATAGAAACCAAACAGATTACCAATTGATATAAATAAGCCGACACGTCTCGTTGATTTTAGTTAAACAATACGCTCTGGTAAATGGATTTAGTTTCATCAGCATTGTGGACGGTCACGTGGAAGGTCTGAGAAATTTCAAGTTGGGAAAATGTAGCATTAGGGGTTGAATTTTAATTTCCCCAAATGTCCTTTTGTTTGGCCAAAAAAGCCAGAAAAAAGCCACAAAAGCCGTTGAAAAATAACAAAGCCAACCACTTAGAAAGAAAAGCATGTTTCAGAAATCTGGCTTAGAAAAAACCAAGTTGGCAAGTCAGACTGTAGAGATGCAGAAAACAATGTAAAATAACTCGAAATTGTATAAAGCCGCTAAACGAATAGAGGGACGATACACATTACAACGTTTTAGTAAAAGACTTCATCAGGTACAAAACATATTATATTCTAAAAATAAAAACTGAAACCTAAACACGAATGCCAAACATTGATATGAGAAATGACAATTATATTTGTATATTTTAATACAAATATAAACTACACTATTCAAATGTCATATATCATCTTACTTACTTCCTTTACCCCATCAATAAACTGAGAAACAAATATCCGCTTTATATATAGTTTATAAAGTATAATTTTCAATACATTTAAATGTCAGATCTTTAACTAAGTGAGGGCTTTATGTCTTGACTAAAGCGTATACAAACAAGGCTTCTGACCTTTGTTGATATTTGTATATTTTTATTGTTTTAACCTGATGAAGGCTTTTGCTGAAAATTTGTAATTTGTCTCGTCTCCTTACAAGGTTAGTTGCTCGAAAAAAAAATATTTTTAATCGTAGATGTTCTCTATATCCCTATTCGCAACACCGACTATTTTTCTTTTTCTTCTCTCCTTCCTCATTTGCCTGTCAGTGTCAAGGGATATATAATTTGCGGTCTTTTGATCATCTGTACACCTCTGCTACTATTGTTTTCCCTAGTGCTTCTAATATTTCATCGATCCATCTTTTTCGTGGTCGACCATTGGGTTTGGTATTCTCGCAACGTTCATTGAAGGCTCGTTGCGTTGTGTTTTGATTTCTCTGCCTAGTCACGAGGAAAAACCATTTTATATGATGTTTCTTTATATATTTTATGCGGGGAATATTCCTAGCTTTTATCTCAGATCTTAATTTATGATCTTATCTCTCAAACTGTCTCCTGTCATTCGTCTGACACATTTCATCACAGTTGAGGTTATATTTTTTTTTTATTGTTCATGCATAGAGGTTCCAGTACTGGCATTGGTAGCACAACGTTGAGTTGAATATTGTATTGTAGAGTTACAGTTTTGCCCCTAGAATTGTTTTCCTTTTTGGACAATAGTAGTGATAACTGTTCAATGATTTGACAAGCTTTGTTGCATCTTGATTCTATCCCTGCTGTTTGTACATTGTCGTTTGTCACTAAATTTCCTCGGTATTTTAATTCCTCTACTTATTTTAGTTGCTTGCCTTCTATAGTTCTGTTGATGTTCTGCTTGTTTTTGGCGACATTCATGACTTATGTTTTCTTGATGTTGATTTTCAAGTTGTATTTTGTGCCTGTACTGTTGAGTTTATTTACGTGTTCTTGTAAGTCTTCTATTTTTTTATGTATTAGTGCTTGATCGTCTACAAATAAAAGCTCGTTGATCTCCTCTGTCTCTGATGGGTTGTCTAACTTTCATATTTAGTCCATGTACGGCAATAACCAGTAATGAGAAGGGGATATTACGCACCTATGTCTTACACCTGATCTAACTTCGAAGTGGTCCTTGTAGCCTGCTGCTGTTCAGACTTTTCAGATTCCGTTTGATGTAGAGACTTTTAATTAGGTTGGTTAGGCGTTGGTTTGCTTCGTATCTTGTTAGTATCTCCCACAGTTGTTCTCTATTTACACAGTCAAATGCTTTGTCTGGTCAATGAAAGCTATGTACACATTTTGATTGTGTTCTGTCGTTTTTTTTTTCTTCTGCAAGCTGTTTTAACATAAATAGAGCGTCAATAAATCCTCTGGTTTTTTTTTTGTTTTTTTTCGGAACCCCATTTGAGAATTGCTTTACTGTAGTCCTATTGTTGGCCTCAACCTTTTTTCCCACGATTTTGGCGTATAACTTTCCTACATAGCTGAGAAGAAAAATACCTCTATATTGAATGCAGTCTCTTTTGCTACCTTCCTTTTTCCATATTGTTACGATGATTGACTGCTGCCAGTCTTCTGGGGTTTTTTTGTTGGTGCCATGCTGCATTGAATATTCTGTGCAGCAATTTCACTCCTGTTTCTCCTGCTGCTGCTATTATTTCTATTGGTATGTTATCTATCCCCGGTGTTTTATTTCTTGGTGCATATTTGAATACTTCTTCGATTTCCTCTTTCGTGATAATGGGTTCATTATTTGTGCGTTCTTGCGTTGTTTTTGTTGTCTTATTTAACTATGTGTTATATGTGTGTTAATATTCACACATGTATGCTGAATCACATATCTTACCGTATTTATATATCCTTCTAGCACACCATCTAAAGTCTGTGTGCAGAAAATTAAAACTATATTTTTCAGCATTTATGAAGTAAGAATTGTTGAACATTCACAATTATATTTGTATTTTATATACCATCTTCAACAATATGGCACAATTTTATCCATCCTATCAGGTAACACAGTTTTTCTTCGTTGAGATATAAGAATGTATCGCAATCTTCGTTTGCTTACTATTTATGAGTTTTACAGACCATATTTAGAAGCGCCGAAAATGTACGTTCATTAGATGCAAGTTCGTTCAAGATTTTCTTAAAAGAAACCTGAAATGCGCTATTTGTATCGATCACTTGCTACAACAACATGGTCTGTCTCTTCTTCAGTCTTCTTCTTTCTTCCCTTCGGCTAGTACCCCATTCGGATGTCGAGTGAGATACACAGTTTTGGTTCTAAACTTATTGGTGGCTTCACTCATTGTCAATTGCTGTTGTAGTGTTTCTTTGATGTTGTATGTCAATCTTACTCTGGGTCTGCCCCTTTGCTCTTCTGCCATCTGATCCTTTAATATGGGCTTTGTATAGTTAGGAATCCCACGGTATTCTCTCTAGATGGGGTAAACCAGTACATTTGCTATATATGTGTGTAGCTTAGGATTGGTTCAATGCCTACTCTTTATTTTATAATATCGCTTTTAATTTTGTATTTTCTGGTAACTCCAATCGCTTTCTCATACACATTATCCGTGTCTTGATAACCTTTCTTTTATGCTTAGATTTAAGGGATCATGTTTGGCATTCGTAACACAATGAATGGATATACTCCGTATAAGATATGTCTTGGTAATAATAGATGTTGCTTAGAGTTGAAGTATAGGGAATAGTTGTCCCACTATTTGAGCTTTGTTGTATGTCTATTTCTTTATCGATTTTACCATCTTATGAGAATAGTGTTCTTATTACTTGTTTCATAATTTGGTTTAATCTTCAGACTGTGATTTGCCATCTTTGCACTACGATCTGTAAAACTCACAAACAAGCGAGGATTACTAATTTTTGCTATATCTCATGAAGAAAGAAAAATTATGTCCTAATTACCTGACAGAAGGGAAAACAATTGTTACAGAGGGTGAACAATGATACAACTATAATTAAGTATTTTCAATAACTTTTGCTTCACCAATGTTGGCATCTATTTATGTTCAACAATGAGAAGCATGTGTGAACGAGAGAATATCAACACTTTTAACAAACTAACTGGCAAGTCTAGTCATTGTCAACAAGGTTAGTTTGTTTTTTTTTCATCACATGAAGTATACACCATTTTTTTTCTTGACGAGAGAAATCGTTTCAGTTGCAATTTCATCGACCAAACCGAATTCTTCATGCAGACATTTCAGCGGAACCCAGCAGCGCTTGTGAATTAGTATATCGGAACCCAAGTTCGTATGATCTCTCGATAAGAAACAAAACACAAGAAAATATCGATAAAATAAAGCTACGTGCCCCGTATAGTGAAACATATATCGTGGAACCTCGGTGGCTCAGAGGGTAGTATGCTCACTTTGTGGTTAGAAAGGTCTGAGTTCCACAGAAGTGGTAGATTTTTTTCCAGGCCGACAAGTCTCCGGGGTTCACCCAGCTTCTAAATCTTGGTACCATATATTTTTCTTGGAAGTAAAGGCGGTCTGGCGTGATACCGACCACATCACCCAAAAAATGTGCTGTTGTCATAGATAAATATGATCATTAACACCATATTTCCTATATGCCTGGGCAAGGCGTTGATGAAACCGTTATTATTTATTATTATTATTCATATTATTATTATTATTATTATTATTATTATTATTACTACTACTACTATTATTACTTCTATTATTTTTATTATTACTATTCTTATTAGTATTATTATTATTACCATTATTATTACTATTATTATTATTATTATTGTTATTATTATTATTAGTTTGAAACAACTTGTATAACTCGTGAGGGATATATATAGATGTAAATAATATGATATTTTAAATATGATATACTATTCATTGTTAAAAGATATTGCTCTTTTAGCTAATTTGGCTTATCTGTATTATGGCGATACCCTCCATTTGATTAAAAAAAAAAAAACTTTTTTTTTATTTGTTGTCAAATATGGTTAGCACTACACCAGTGTTGACTTTCTTCCTCATCTTTAAAAATAAAATAATTCGTTGGCATCAATTCTTGAACGACATGCCGCCGTATATTGTGATCTCTTGCCCACACTAAAACAGCTCAACAAATCACTATTATAAATTTTATAACTAGAATGGGTCTATTGGAGACTCTTTTCCACACCTAAACAGCTCAACAAATCACTGTTAAAAATTGTTTAACTAGAATGGGTCTATTGGAGACTCTGGTCCACACTAAAACAGCTCAACAAATCGCTGTTATAAAATGTATAACTAGAATGGGTCCATTGGAGACTCTGGTCCACACTAAAACAGCTCAACAAATCATTGTTATAAATTGTTTAACTAGAATGGGTCTATTGGAGACTCTGGTCCACACTAAAACAGCTCAACAAATCACTGTTATAAATTGTATAACTAGAATGGGTCTATTGGAGACTCTGGTCCACACTAAAACAGCTCAACAAATCGCTCTTATAAAATGTATAACTAGAATGAGTCTATTGGAGACTCTGGTCCACACTAAAACAGCTCAACAAATCGCTGTTATCAAATATATAACTAGAATGAGTCTATTGGAGACTCTTGTCCACACTAAAACAGCTCAACAAATCGCTGTTATAAAATATATAACTAGAATGAGTCTATTGGAGACTCTGGTCCACAGTATAGGAGTTTGGTAACAAATACCTCGGACATCTTTTATTATATTTTAATGTGTAAATATGTTGAAACGTTGTTGTTTTGTGCCATAAATCTGTCAATTGAGCTAGTCGGTAAAGTTGAGATAGCATCGTATAATACTAAATACCAGTCACGTGAAGAATACCTTATGCAATTAACAATTGAGGCACTGTCTGAAAAGCTTCATTATTGCAGTTTCCTCACATTCCAAGCCCGGCTTGCTGCAGGAGCTACTGAGATTAGTGCTCTGTGCACACTGTGAGCTGTGTGTTTCATCGGATGGTGTTTCTATATTGAGATTGCTTACGATGAATGATGCTATCGTATGACGAAGGACAGATCAGTTACTTTCACTGTCGATGTTACTGCGCTTTATGCCTTTTCACGTCTGCTATGTTTATTACGATGGGGATTGCAACTTCCTTTTTTGTTTGGATATTCAATGAAATGTTAATTCTGAGGTTTTCACTGGCACGGGTGGTTGAGCAATTATGGATTTTAATTCGTTTACAGTGATACCGAGGCCCTCGAATAACTATCACTATACCTTAATGCGAACATCAGTTAGAGCTTTTTATGACCATTAGGTCAGAGCTTGGTTGCCATGATGATTACAAAGGAAGGAAGGATTCGAGAATTGGTCTATAATAAGTTACGTCAACACACGTTGAGGTTCTGACGAACGGCATATATGACGGTCACTATAGCAATCCGTGATAATGAATACACGAGAATTGTATGTTTTCATGAAAACAAAGTTGTGAAAAAGGACGTTAATGAAGGCTAGGAATACAAACAACTTGTATTTCTAAGGTGTGCAACCGAGCAGGTAAAGAGACATTCATAAAGTGTAAAGACTATATGGCCAGGGGAAGGATGCAATCATAATCAAGTCGAAATAAAGACATCAAAGTCAGCTATAAGTGTTCACTTTCCTTTAGGTGGTGTCTATTCAAGAAGTCTCATCAAGACTACTGAAAAATGTGTTTAGTTTATATTAGATAGAAATTGAACATAAACGAACGCTAAGCCAGAGGTAATACAAGATCAAATATGTCAAAAAATACACAAGTAATCGTCAAGACAGAAGTAAAACAACAAAGGCATACATCAAGATATAAGTAATGCAACAGAAGTACACATCATAGCATAAGTGAAATATCAGTATTATACACTAAGAGATAAGTATAAGACATAAGTAGATGTTAAGCCATAATTAAAACAACGAAAGTATGTTCGTTCGTGTGTTCGCTTTCGTCAGCTTTGACCTCTGACGAAGTCCCACCCACTCAATTTTGTGGGACTGAATTTTGCGTGTAAAGTCTGTTTTATCCCATTACAGGATGCCCCTCGCCATGCAGGCAGATTTACTCCGACTTCAGAGGTACTAATTTTTAGGGAATTAGTAAAACCCAGGTGTCCTCGCCAGGGTACGAACCCCGGCTGTTGCCGTGGTAAGCCAACCGCCTATCGATTGCGCTAACCGGACACCCAACGAAAGTATGTATCTAGATATAAGAAATTAACAGCAAAAAATACAATACAATAATAATACTAATACTAATAAATAATAGTAATATGAATACAATAATAAAATACACAATATAAACATAAGTAAAACAAAAAAAGTGCACATGAAGGCGTAAGCAAGATAACAGAAGTACACATTATGACATAAGTAAAATAACACATATACACATCCTAAAAAATAAGTAAAACAACAGAAGCTCACATCTAGTCATAAGTACTTTAACAAAAGCATGGGTTAGTATTGCCTTATTGTTCTCCACATTCATATCTTTTGACTGAAAACGGCTACCAATTATTTTATGATACAGAGGTTTTTGATATTTTCATAGTTAGTACATTTAGATTATATCACGACATACTAACATTGTCTTGACAGGGATTCGTGGAGTTCATTCATCTCATAATATTAAATTTTGCTTACACAAGTTTATTAGATCATCGGTTGTACAAGTGGAGATATAGTGGAGTACATCTAAAATTATACATTTCAATTCTAAAATAATGTTCTTGATCTGGATGCGCTCAAGTGGTTAACACCGGTATTTATTGGAGACATCTCTTAATACATAATTTCTGTGACATTTCTAATGATATCTTTCATTATATCTATCTAAATATCACACAACTCGTCTCGTTTTACACTTGCTATTCTATATCTATGTCTTGACTTATTAATTGCTACAATTACTTTTGTTCATTGGAGCACACAACTTCTGAATCTAACTTGAGATAAATTCTCAACTAAATTATGTCTGGTCTAATTTGATGTTCACTAGATAATTCTATTTAATGTATATCTATATATTTTTCTCCTCTATCTCGATACTTGTAACTCTAGGTGTTTCTTTTCCTCGGTATAGTGGACGTTCCTGTCCAGTTCTTATATTGCAGGAGGTTAAATACATCTGTCTCATGTGCATAATTTATTGGCATTTGTCGATGGCTGGTAATCTCTCAGCCAACGGTTGAATGCGAACTCCAAGTCAAGATGATTTTTGTGTCCATTTTTTCAAAACACATTTCCATCAAGATATTTTAGTTAACCTCTGAATTCAAATTTTAAAAAATATAAAATGAGTCCTACGAGTTAAATGTCATAATCATAACCTGCACCCGAGTTGGTTTATCAACCTAATTTCCGGATATGTGACAGGCATCTCAAGTTTACATCTGTTCCACTACCTTTTCAATAACAGCTAAAATATTACTCTCCCAAAATTTGCTACTGTTTGATTTCTGTAAATGGTTTAAAATGCACTGCAATCATCCGCTGATTATGGGTAACTACAAATACATATACCCAAGTTTATATCTCCTTCTCCTACCATGAGACTACTCTATATTAGTCTATATACTAATACAAATGCACATCTTGAAGCAAATAAAACACTAAAATAACACATATAGACATAAGCAAATTAACAGCAAGTACACATTAAGACATAAGTAAAACAATAGTAGTACACACTAAGACACAATTACAATAACAGAAGCACGCATCACGCCATAAGTAAAACAACGTAAGTGCACATCTGGACGTAATTAAAACAACAGAAATACACATCAAAATATAATTAAAACAAACAAACGTACACACCATGACATAAGTACAGCAACTTTAAAATATTAAGACATAGGTAAGACAGCACAAATACACATTAAAATAAATAAAATGACAACAGTAGTCATCAAAGCAGAAGAATAAAGAAAAGTAGCTACACATCATTTTAAAATCATATAGTCTCCTGTTGTGATCACAGTTTTCGCTTTAAATTGTTTAAACACAGCCTTGAATTCACTTTTACTTACAAATCCTGAGCCTTGTTCCAACCCACGTATCTTTATCGTTGCTTTCTAGTAATGGATGAGGGACATTTAATAAGTTAATTAGAACTTGACATCATTTATCATGTAGAATTATATAAGTGGGAACGTTCAAATAAATAACTGAGATAAAGCAACAATTGTATGTTTTTGTAATGAAAACATTTGACAAAGTAAAGGATGTTGAAATAATCAATATGCTGGAGAAATTAAACATTGATTTCAAGGATCTGCGAATCATAAAAAAACATGTACTGGCAACATACAGCAGCTATACGAATTAACAACCAAACAGGACAATTCCAATACATAAAGTAAGGAATCAGACAAGGCTGTGTTCTGTCGCCTCATTTGTTTTCACTTCACAGCGAATATATTATGAGATCAATAGTAGACAAAAAAGGAATTGAAGTCAACGGTCACAACATAAATAATTTGAGATATGCGGATAACACAGTCTTAATAGCAGAGACAGAGAATGAACTACAAGAAATGATAGACATGATAGTAAAAGAAACCAACAAGAAAGGTCTCAATCTGAATAGTACGAAAACAGAAGTAATGGCTATATCGAAAAAAAAAAACAATCACCACCATCATGCAGCATAAAAATAAACGAGACAAATCTAAAACACGTACAACGTTTCAAATACTTGGGCACAATAATAACATCAGATGGGAAATGCACCACAGAAATAAAAAGCAGAATTGCGCAGGCAAAAATAGCATTTCAGAAGGTTAAAAATATCTTATGCAACAAATATATGTGAATAAAATGAGAAAGAGAGTTCATCGTTGATATATAGAACCAATTCTGACCTATGGAAGCGAATCATGGATAGTGGAGAAACAAATGAAAAGACGATTGGAGGCCACAGAGATGGGATTTCTCAGAAGAATGTTGAAAGTTCCCTGGACAGCTAAAAAGACCAATGAGGACGTTCTCATAGAGGCCAACACAAAAAGGAAGCTCTTAAAAACATCAGAAAGAAGCGATCAACATTTTTTTCGGGCACATCAAGAGAAGAGGAAAGTTGGAATACTTGGTTACAACTGGCAAAATAAAATGAAAGAGAGATCGCGGGCGACAAAGAGAGAAAATACTGGATAGCTTGGTGTCATGGCATGAAAAACAGTCAACAACAGAACCGATACGATGCACTGTAGATAGAAGATTGTGGAGGGACATGATCACCTACGCCAACCGGTATGGCACATGATGATGATGTATAAATTGTCATAATATCAAGGATTAAGATATAAACGTGTGGTACGAATATATATGTTTATATATATGTATATATCAACATCATCATCAAGTAGTCTTGGCGTAGGTGATTATGTCTCTCCACAACCCTCGATTTCGACAGTTATTTATCATTTCTGTTGTTGACCTTCTGCCAAGCCATTCACTTAAGCTGTCTGGTATTTTTTCTCTGTGCTTCCCTCTTTCTCTTCGTTCCTCAATTTTCCCAGTTGTTACAATATATTCCAGTTGTTCTCTTCTTATTACAAGACCAAACAATGATGATTGTTTCTTCCTAATATTGCAAATTAATTCTACTTTGTCTTTGAACTCTTTCATAACATTTTCATTACTCTTCTTAGCTGTCCATGGTATTCTCAACATTGTTATATAAAACCACATTTTTACATACTCCAGTGAGTTACTTGTCTGTTGTCCTATTGACCGTGATTCACATCCATATGTTAAGACTGGCTCTACGTAACATTTAAAAACTATTTTTCTTGTTTCTATTGTCAAAAATGGATTGCATAGTAACTTCCTCATTTTTTTTTTCTGGAAAGCTGCTTTTGCCTGGGCCATTCTGCATTTCACCTCTTTTGCACATCTTCCGTCTGAGGTTAACAAAGTTCCCAAATATATAAATTCATTTACTTGTTTTAATATTGTTCCTCTTGTCTTTATTTTGCACTCAGGTGATGTCTTTTTCTTTCTTTGTTTTCTTTGTATTTATACCAGCCTTTAAGGGCTGCCGGTTTTTTTTCTGGGAAAGTAAAGCGGCACGGACGTAATACCGATCACATTACACCAAAAATCATGTGCTGAAGGTCTGTAAAATGTATGGTCACTAGCACCATATTCCATATACGCCACTTGGCGTTACTGGGGGAACTTTACTTTTTTTTAAATTCCACAAAGTAAAGCACCAAGAAATAATCAACATGTTAGAAAGCATAAACGTAGCCAGCAAAGATCTAAGAATAATAAAGAACATGTACTGGTAACAAACAGCGGCCATAACAATTGGAAATGGTTTGGGAATATTTCAATAAATAGAACAGTGTGTTAGAAAAGATTGTGTACTGTCACCAGATTTATTAAATACGTATAATGAGATTATTGTATCGAATGTCAATCGTAGGTCGAAATATAACAAATCTACGGTATGATTATGATACAGTCATAATCGCTAAGAGTGAAAATGAGTTACAAGAAATTGTAGACATTATAGCGACGGTAAACAAAAATAAAGAACTAAACCGTAATAGTAAAAATGACTGAGGTAATGGTAGCAACAGATAACAAGAAATCACCGCATTGCACAATAAAGTAAAGCGGAACAATATTAAAACAGGTAAATCAATTTAAATATACGGGAACAATGTTAACATCAACAGAAAAGATTGTGCCATACATTTTTGACATTAGAAACAAGAAGTAGTTCTTAAATGTTATGTAAAGGATATTAAGATGTTAATATAGCCAGTATTAACATACATATGTGAAATCATTGACAATAGGACAACAGACAAGAAACTCACTGGATGCTGTAGAAATATTTTACAGAAGAATGTTGAGAATATGATGGGCAGCTAAGAAGGGTATTGAAAACGTTCCTAAAGAGGCCAACGTGAAGAGGGAGCTAATGTCCAATGTTAGGAAGAAATAATCATCATTTTGTGACCATTTAATGAGAAGGGAACAGCTGGAAGATATTGTAACCAAAATGAAAATTGAAGGACAAAAAGATAGAGGGAAGCTAAGAGAAAATATGTCAGACAGCTTAAGGAAATTGTCAGAAAGTCAAGAACATAAATGATAAACAACAGTCGAGATCGAAAATTGACGACAGACATGATCACATTCACATTTGAAGTCGCGAATTATAATAATAATTTAAAGATCTTATTTGAAAGATCAACAACTCTTTTTGCTATTGTTAATATGAATCCATTTAGGTGGTCTCGTTAGCTTAGTTGGGAAAAATCACCAGACCTGGCTACTGACAACCCGTGTTCGATTCCCGTTGGAAGCAGTGAGAATTGTACTCCTGGTTGGAAAAAAAATACCCCCGCGTTCGACCCAGCCGTTGGCAGAAATGGGTACCAGGATATTACTATGGGAATGTGAGGAATACCGCCCTCGCATCGCGAGGTTCGATGGTTGAAGCGATACTATCCAGAAGTCTCCGAACACTTCTGAATAGGCGGCCGAGCACATATGGGTAACAACTGCTAAGTCGCCGATTCAATGCTCGTACTTTAACTTAACTTTACTTTTATGAATCCATTTAAATCCGTGCGAACCCAGAAACTTTTCTTTCAGGATCGAGACATATTTCTCCATTTCTTCTTTACGGAATACTACCTTTGCTGCGGTACTTTAAACGTCAAATGTCCAGTCGTGGTTAATTACAATCATTAAAGATGACGTTACTTACCCTCAGCAATTCATTAATGGCAAGTGTAACCTAAAAAGGCATTATGTATTTATTGTGAACAAAAATCTCTTCTTAGGCTTCTTCGTCTTCAGCGAACATATGTGCATTTACAGTTGCTTGCACAGAACAGAGACAAATGGCGAGATTTGATAAAATATCTTAAGAAGGATTGAAAGCTGCTAGAATAAAAAAAAAATAGATAAGAGAAAGAGTATATGGATCTATACCCTACAGGCAGGCTACGGTTTGAAAGGTCAATAGATAGGTAAATATGTTTTGTATATGAGCCAAATTATGTATACGACAGTGTCGTAGTGTAAATAATATCGTATATGACATTTGACCTCTGTTCAAGCGGGTGAGTAGCAAGCGATTATAATTAGTTAGTA
Source organism: Megaustenia siamemsis (assembly GCA_032433765.1). Lineage (NCBI taxonomy): Eukaryota > Metazoa > Mollusca > Gastropoda > Stylommatophora > Ariophantidae > Megaustenia > Megaustenia siamemsis. Next base: position 62,957,091 of record JAVIAB010000101.1, on the reverse strand, counting down.
GTTTGGTAATATGTAAGTCCCTTATGCTGGATGCTGTTTTACTGTCCAGATTCCCTCGTAACGGAATCTGCTAATATTTGATAGACAAACCCAACCACAGAATGAACATGATGCGTTATTGGTGCATGGCCTCATTTCCTATCTACTGCGTCTTTTGTCTTATTCAATTTGACATCAACGCTTACTCGGTGCCTTTCTTACATTTTTTTTTAAAATGCTCGTGCTACGATCTAATGATAGGCTAGGCTTTGAGTGTTTCTTGTTTCGTTTCCTGATAGAGAGTTCACTCCAAGAAGTCCAGTAAACATCCCATCCCAGCAGTAGTCTGCCCTTTAGTCTTCCGTCAACAAGTTATCTATACAATAATTGTTTTGGATTACGAGTGCTGTTTGTTCTTCTCACATGACACATCTATATTTAGTCTCTAACTCTAGGTGTTGACAATATGTATGTGGATTTAATTCAATGTAAATATTTAGTGTTAGTTACTTTGACCTGCCATTTGATGCAGCAAATATCATCAATGTTCCTTAAATCACGACACAATTTACCTTGTCTATTAAGACACACAAAATCACCATATACTTTGTCTATTAAGACACACAAAATCACCAAACACTTTATTTGTCTATGAAGACACAAAATCACCATACACTTTATTTGTCTATTAAGACACACAAAATCACCATATACTTTATTTGTCTATTAAGACACACACAATCACCATACACTTTATTTGTCTATTAAGACACACAAAATCACCATACACTTTATTTGTCTATTAAGACACACACAATCACCATACACTTTATTTGTCTATTAAGACACACAAAATCACCATACACTTTATTTGCCTATTAAGACACACACAATCACCATACACTTTATTTGTCTATTAAGACATACAATCACCACACAATTTACTTTGTCAAATAAGACACTCACGATCACCGCAAAATTTACCTTGTCTCTTAAGACACACACAATTACCACACAATTTACCTAGTTAATTAAGAAACATCAAAATCACCACACAATTTACCTAGTTAATTAAGAAACATCAAAATCACCACACAATTTACCTAATCAATTAAGAAACATCAAAATCACCACACAATTTACCTAATTAATTAAGAAACATCAAAATCACCACACAATTTACCTAGTTAATTAAGAAACATCAAAATCACCACACAATTTATCTAATTAATTAAGAAACATCAAAATCACCACACAATTTACCTAGTTAATTAAGAACCATCAAAATCACCACACAATTTACCTAGTTAATTAAGAAACATCAAAATCACCACACAATTTACCTAGTTAATTAAGAAACATCAAAATCACCACACAATTTACCTAGTTAATTAAGAAACATCAAAATCACTACACAATTTTCGGTACTTTTAGGATGTACTCATGTGTAATCATTTCTCATTTCTTATTCACTTCAGTGACAATCCTAAACGACATAACTTACTTGTTGTGTTAAGCTTTGCATCTAATTTACAAAATATGAGATTTTAGCTTCTAAGTTATGTTTCTTGACAATGATTTATTTGATATCATCACATAATAAATTTGAATCAAATATATATTGATAGCTGATGTGTAGAACTATATACTAACCACTCATCAGGCAGTGCCATTAAGTGTTGCTATCGATGCTTATATGGTTGTATATATACCACTTTAATTCTTGCAATGTCTGAATAGTTTTCTTTCTTTCATTCCTTCTTTCTTTCTTTCCTTCTTTCTTTCTTTCTTTCTTTCTTTCTTTCTTTCTTTCTTTCTTTCTTTCTTTCTTTTTTTTCTTTCTTTCTTTCCTTCTTTCTTTCTTTCTTTGTCTCTTAAATTCTTTCTTTATTTCTTTCTCTGCTTTGAGATATCAAATTATGTTTCGTGCTCTTTTGACGGCTTCATAAATTATCATTTGATGTTGTTGTAGCGTTTCTTTGATGTTGGTCCCAGTTTCACCAACCAACAAAGTATTCATAATCATCGTTAATAACGTGTTTTTAAAGTTTTGCGTTCTGTATAAATAGCGCGCAGCTCATAATGCACACTTTTAGGTCCCTGTAACAGCTGTCGCGGGCAGTGCGCTGACCTCCGTACTACTAACTCCGTGATGATAGAAAGAATGCTCCAAGAATCGTTGTCCCAAGATATGGAGTCAAGCCTACACTTCAGTTAAACAATCGATTCGACCACAGACCAACAAGTGACACATTTTCAGTGCAACATTGATCGTACATTATGTCCCAGGACAAAACCGGCTCCAGGTACCGTTACACTTTGTTCCCGTGTTGACCAGGTTCTTTTTTAATAAAATGAAACTCAAATGAACATTGAACTGGGCGCCATTCACGAAAGAGGATGAGTAGAAATAGTAAATGAAAAAAATAATCAGCATCGCATCGCCATTATGTGACGAAAAATAAGGATAGCATAAATAGTTACTACATGGACACTATATGGAGTAATGAAACAGAGAAACAGTTACAGAAAAAAAAACATATTTACTGATAGCAAGACAAGGAGAGCCAGAAAAATAGGGGGAACAAAATATCTTAACACGGAAGAAAAATCCAAACTTGATTTTTTTAAAATTAAAAACGAAAACCAGACTTAGTTCGGGTAGGAATTGTAAGAGAAAAACAAGGATCTTCTACAAAACAGATCAAATAAACAAGTAAAAGAAAAGAATATTCAGACCTCAACGTCAGACCGCATGTTCTTTTGCTGAACTTTGCATTTACCACAGCACGTCTGAAAGAATATATGTCTCTAGCCAGATCTTCCTTTTTTTTTAATTTGTCATGTACAAAGTCTCTTTGGTGTCTTGAAACCACCTTCATTTTGGTCTGCCTCTAAAGCATCACCCTGGCACCATGCCTTCCATTGTTGTACATTCCAGCCTTTGTGTCTTTTTACGTTGCCATAGTACTTTAGTTGGCTCAATATAATCATGTTTATAAGCTATGTTTTTTTTTAATGCTGATCTCTTTAATATGTCTTCTGTGCTCTTTTTCATAATCCAAGCTATCTTCAGCATGTTTCTGTAGCACGAACTACCAAATAGAAAAATCACACAAAACGACAACGTATATCATAGTAGACTCCGTCTGTCATAGTTGACTATAGATTTTGCAGTGCCACTAGACATGTTACTTTTTTCATTTCTTTCGCCGTGTATTATGTTTTTCCATGAATCCGTCTACTTCTTGTTTGAGTTGGAGATTTAGAGACCACACCATTTTAGATATTTAATTGCAATATTAGAAATACTAGTAAACATAGCAGGAGCAAAGACCATCACACGAGCTTAAGTCAGGACATTATTTCTCTTCTAGATGCTAAAATCTCTAAAATGTCTTGACATATGGAATCGAATCATGGACAATAGGACAACAGACAGAGAAAATCATTGGAGCCTGTAGAGATGTGGTTTTACAGAAGAATGTTTAGAGTACCATGGACAGCTAAGAAGAGTAATGAAAATGTTATGAGAGAGGTCAAAGCAAAAAGAGAGCTAATTCCAGTATCAGGAAGAGACAATCATCATTTTTTTACCATCTAATGAGAAGAGAACAACTGGAATATATTGTAACAACTGGAAAAAAATGAGGGACGAAGAGATAGAGGGAAGCAGAGAGAAAAAAATAACAGACAGCTTAAGAGAATGGCTTGGCAGAAGGTCAACAACAGAAATGATAAATAGCTGCCGAGATCGAAAGTTGTGGAGAGACATGATCACCTACGCCAGTAGGCCTGGTACTTGATGATGATGAGATGCTAAAGTTCAAATGAGTAAGGAAAACAAAAGAAACAAATCTAAGAAGAAGAAAAAAAGAAAAAAGAAATATTAACTTCCAGAAAATGAGGTGTCTTTGTCTGGAGAGAAGACACAAACATCGATTTTACGTTATTTTGATTAATTTCTTTTTGGTGAATTTTTTTCCCCCCATTTATTTTAAGTTATTTTGATAGTTCTGTTTTGGATAGGTTTTCCCCCATTTGTTTTAAGTTATTTTGATAGTTCTGTGTTTTTGAGAGTTTTTTTTTCCATTTTAATTTCATTTTGGTGAATTTTTTTTCCCATTTATTTGAAGTTTGTGATATGTTATTTTGGTGAATTTATTGTTCATTTATTATATAGAACTGGAGTAAGGATACAACAGTTGGTAATCTTTGTTTAATGATCTCGTTTTAAATCGTACCACAGGTACACTCGACCTTGATGCCACAAAATGGAGACCCATATCATTCAGTTCTTTTTTTTTTTAAAGCAAACTTTATACGCCCACAATTGTGTTGATGTGTATTTTTCCACTGTTATTTTTTTTAGGTAATTACGTATTAGGTTCAGTGAAGAAATGATTGTGGAAATACCTCCCGCCCCCCTGTTGTTAGAAGCTGTGTGTATCATTGCCTGTGCTCCGAGCAGAACATTCGCTGAAGCCGACCTTGGAAACTGAATTGACCAACGCTCATTGGGAGACACTGTGACAAGAGGTGGAGCCTACATGGTGACGTCAAAACTGTATTGTAAACGATTCCGTGGGTAAGGTACGATTAACATTTTCTAAATGGTCATCATGTTTTGACAGTAAATAGCTGATATGTTATTCTTCCACCTCAAGATAAGCTGTCAGATCAAGTTATGATGACGTTCTCTTGTTTGTTATTTGTTTGTGATGCCTTGTCGCTGGTTATATCTTCATGTACGCTTACACTTAAGGTAAGACTGTAATCTTGTCGTGCTACCTCAATACCAAAATACTGTTGTTGAATCACATATTTCTGTTCTTGGGAACACAATCTTCAACTGGTGATTGGTCGTTGGTTCATTAGTTGTGTACGGGAAACTGTTACACGCATCCTCTCAAACAAGATAGTGACGAATGCATTTATTCACTGTTGTTCTTTATTTAGCCCTGATTTTGTATTGGGAAACGTCTGACATATCCCATTTGAGAAAGAAATAAAAACAAGCAACGTTTGTCTGTGTATACATACTGTGATTGTTACACCTCAATTGCAGATCACATTACTTACTTTCGCTAATTTCAATATCATTGCTACATACTAAAAACAAAAATGAAATTAATTTTGAAAAAGAATCGTCCACACATACATACAACCACTCGCACCTCACACATACGCACACCCACAAACACACATATATTTATACATACTATACTAATTTACATCAACTTTTGTTTAGAATGCAAGAACCTTGTCCCTCCAACGCAACCCCCGCTATAATTGTCGAGAAGAAACGAAAGTACTTTGGACAGAACACTCCATACTATTCGACCAGGCAGAGTAGGTCACATGAGCAGTTGTAAAAGAAGTGAAGTACACGTCAAAGCAGGGGGTGTATATCGAATATGGTGTTAGTGACCTTAATTTTTCAGACCTTCGGCACTTGCTTTTTGTAGTAATGTAGTCGGCATTACGCCAGCGCGATTTACTTTTCCAGAAAAAAAAAAATCAGCTAACCATTTAAGGTTGGGTGAACCTGGAAACCAGGTCGATCAGGATCGCAACCGACGTCTTGTCCTTAGTAGAGCTGTTCATTAACCACTGACCTATCGCGTCTTCCAACATAAACAGTCGCATATTCAGAAGACCAACAGGCTATACTGAGTTATTGAGTTAACTCAATCAAAAAGACTAAAACTATGACCATAAACAAAGAAAATACCCAAAACCCACAAGTCGATATCAAAACTGGAGGAATAGACCTGGAGACAGTTCAGAACTATAACTACCTTGGACATACTATAACCAGTGATGGAAAATGTACAACTGAAATAAACAAAAGAATAGGAATGGCAACAAGTAATTTTAATGTTAGGCTTTTTGATATTCATATCTAGTCTATATTTTTTGCTTGTCATGCTTATTTCATTAAGTAATTGTTGTAGATCTTTATGATTTTCTGCTAGTAGTACACAATCATCAGCATATCTTAGGTTATTGATTATTTTTCCATTAATTTTTAGGCCTGGCATCTATATGATGTTTTTAAAGATTTGCTCAGTGTATAGATTGAACAAGCTTGGTGATAGGATGCATCTATGTCTTACTTCTCTTTTTATATCAATGGGTGTATAGTTCTCTTTGTTATATTTTATTATTGCTGTTTGCTCCCAGTATAGATTGCATATTAGTCGTATGTCCATGTCATCTAGATGTAGCTCTTTTAGGCATTCTATAAGTTGTTTGTTGTGTACTCTATCAAAAGCTTTGGTGTAGTCTATGAAGCAGGTATATATTGGTTTGTTTACTTCTGTGTACTTTTCGATTAGTGTTCTCATGCAGAATATGGCTTATTTTGTCCCACTATTTTTCCTAAATCCAAATTGCTGCTCATCTAATTCAGTATTGATTTTCTTCTGAATCCTTCGTTGTATACCTTTTAGCAAGATTTTTGTAACATGGCTCATTAGGCTTATTGTTATAAAGTCATCGCATTCACCTGCACCATTCCTTTTATGCAATGCAATGAAAGTTTATGTTTTTAGTTCATTTGGTATTTATCATGTGTGGTATATGTCGTTGCATATGCCTGTAATCACTGCAATACCAAAATCATGTAATGCCTGTATCATCTCTATCTGTATGCTGTGAGGCCCTGCTGCTTTTCCGTTTTTCGTTGTTTTTATAGCTTTTTCCACCTCAGAATTTAATATTTTATAACCTGATGTACATTTTATAATTGGTTTCTCGTCCCTTTGATTATAAAATAGTTCTGTTATATAGTCCTGCTAGCTATCTATAATATTGTTATTGTCTGTTAGCATTTTTACTTTTTTATCTGCAATGCATCCACTTTCTGTATCTTTTTTATTCCTATTTGTTATTCTCTTTATTAATGTGTGCATTCCTCTTAAGTCTTGTTTGCTTTCCATAGTTTATATTTCTATACATTTTTGGCTGAGCCAGTCGTCTTTTGCCTTTTTGCACATTTTGCGTATTTCATTATCTATTTTATTGTATTCGGCAGTGTTCTTCGCTTGTCTCCTTTCTTCCATTTTTTCTAAGATGGTGTTAGTTATCTATTTTTGTTTTTTTGTTCTTTTCTTTTTTGGGTAAGGTGTCGCAAGTTTCTTGTATGCTTTTCTTTATGCGTTGCCATTTGTTTGGTACTTTTATCATCAGGATTTGTTCTTCTGTATTGCTCAATTCCTTCTTCTAGCAGCTACTGGTATGTGTTCTTTACTTGTAATGTATAGGTATATTTAATATATTTTTGATTTAAAGCTGTTATATCTACTGGTATTGTTGATGAATTAGAATGTTGCTTGTTTCTCTTTAGTTTGATTTTCATTTTAATCATTACAGATATGTGATCTGAATTAATATCTTCACCTGGATCATTTTTTCTCTTTCTTTGCGCTGTTCCGGAACCTCTCTTTTATCATTATATAATCTATTTGATTCATTTCTTATTTCCAGGGCTTTTCCATGTGTATAATTTCCTTTTCTCTTGCTCAAAGAAGGTGTTACATATTATCAGGTTGTTTTCTTCACAAAATTGTAGTAATCTTTCTCCTCTCTCATTTTTTTTTCCTAAACCATGATTTCCTATAATGGTCTTATATCTACCTTTTCTTACTTTCTGCGTTCATTTCACCCATTACAATCAAGATGTCTGAAGATTTCATTTGCTTCATAACTATATTTAGGTCTTGATAGTATGTATCTATTTGTTCATCTGTGTAGTCTTGAGTAGGTGCATATGTATGTATTATTGCTATGTTGAATGGTTTTATATACATATATATCTGTTGGCGTCTTGACAGACGGTTCGTAGCTAGTAATCTTGATAAATCAGTAGTTTCGTAAAATATGTGTATCTTATACTAGATGCAGCTTTGCTGAATAGCTTCTCTCATGTTTGATTCTGCCAATATTGGACAGACAGATCCATCCGCAGCATGAACAGTATGTATTTATGGTGATTGTTCTCGTCTCCTTTATCCTGTGCCTTTTGTCTTCCGAAGTTGATATCGGCACTGTCTCGAAAGTTGATGTGGCATTTTTGTCTTTATTTTCGTTCTCCATATGCTACGATCTGCAGCCAGGTTTACCGTTTGTTTCACCGAGAGATAATTCACTCAAGAAAGCCCAGCAAACAGCCTTATATCTCAACATTGACTGTGCTCTGGTCCCTCTCCGTCCTTTAGTTCGCCTTACAATATGTGTTTGGTAAAACGATTGTGTGCCATTCTTCGTACATGACCCAGTCACTTTAGTGTACGACCCCTAAGAGTTGCCATGATTGATGTACGTATTGACTCATTATAAGACATTAGAGTTGGTTACTTTGTCCTGCCATTTGATGTTCATAATCTTTCGAAGGCAACACAAGATTGTGTACACACACACACACACACACACATAATATATATATATATATATAGAGAGAGAGAGAGAGAGAGAGAAAGAGATAGAGAGAGAGTGATAGAGAGAAAGTGAGAGAGATAGAGAGAGAGAGAGAGAGAAATTAAAAGGTAGATTATACAATGTATTCATCTCTACTGTTCTAATAAGTTCGCATAAATATGGTCATAACCGTTATCTCAATTGATGAAATGACATGTGCCAACATCGGAAGGTTCGTTTCAACATGTCCAAAGCACATTGGAGCATGTGCAAAAAGAAAAGTAACACTCATGGCAAAAACTATAATTTGGAAAAAGCTCTTCGGTTAGAAATCTTCTATATGGATTCTCTATCGTTTGCCTTGTCATCGCAAGTCAAAGACCGCCTGTGAAGGACACGGTAACCAACTTGAACGTCTTGCAATGAGCTAAGTACCCATCAATCAAGGCAACACTTCGCTTTCAGGGATTACAGCAGATGGTCATATGATATGATTGGACAACAATCATATGCACTAAATAATATCGTACGGAGAATTTAGGGCAGAAAAAGACAGACCAACTCTGAGACATAGGAATGTTTGCAAGGTTTACTTGATAGCATTTTGTCAGAGAAAGAAACTGGGATATTTAGGTGTACGAATATGGCATATGTAGAACAGATATTAAAAAATCGCCACCACATCATTGGAAGAAGACATAAGGAGACTCGCATACGGTCTTTATATAAATTTTAATGGAGACAACACTGGTTATGGAAGGCCCTGGTATCACTGCAAACGAATTAAAACCAATAATTGTTCAACCTCCCGTGCTAGTGGAAACATCCACATTAATATCCCATAAGAAAAAAGAAAAATACTTGCAATCTTCATCAGAGCATCCTCAGCACACGCCAAAAGACATAAAACGAAACTGCACAGAAAGTGAACACAACCATCTATTCCCTGTCATACAATATCCGTATTGATCGTAAGCAATCTGAATATCGAAACACAATCAGATGAAACACTCAGTTCACGGTGTGCACAGAGCACTAAACTCAGTATCTCCGGCAGCAAGCCGGACTTGGAATATGAGGAAACTGCAACAAGAAACACTTTTCAGAGTGAGCCTCAATTGTTCTTGCCGCATATCCGCCATATTGACCAGTATCCCAAGATAACAATATTTGTAATGACTAGAGCTACTAGAGAACTATTTAAGATATCGTCCGTTAATAACGGTATGGTCATTGTATATTTGATGTTACATTTCGATAGAATTATCATTTCCTCTTTGCATGTTTAAATTAGCATATAATTTAAGCGATCTACACATCTATATACTCTATATATGCACATTAGTCAGGATTGCTCCAGCTTGTTTCAATGGATCTGAGATCGTTTATTGTTGGAACTGATATTGATAAAATTATTGTAAAATTTAAAAAAATTACTGTTGCAGCAAGCATTAGTAACAATGCTAATCCTATTAGTCAATTACACAATTAAACTGTCTACCATTAGAAGTGCCAAACTATTAGTAGAGGCGGATACAAAATTAAGCAAAATAGTATTTCTTAGATAAATATCGGGTTTCCTGTTATTGACAATTCGTGCTAGTTTTGGAAACCAAACACTTACGCTGGCGTCCCCAGTTACAAATTTCGCAACCTGAGAAGATTGTAAGATTTACTTTAGCGAAACATAATCTTGGTCACATATTCTTGTAGCTATATGTATTGGTCTTCTTGACAGTCTCTATGGAGGTTGTAAAGAAAGCATTCATATGTGTGTTAAAACATAAACGATAGGGAAATGAGAAATGAACAAAAAATATCGTTATGAAAAAAAAAGAAAAAACGGTATGGTTAAAGCGTTACGTAATAAGTGGACGACACAAAATGGAACGATGCTTCGACTCAACTGGCCTTCAGCAAGAACAAACATATAACACACATATAGTAAAGAGCATAAGACTAATCAATGATAACAAAGAAACATTATTTCCAGACGTAATTTGGACAGTATTCTGCTCATTCACTGCTGCTCACTTTAGTCCCTGGTTGAGCATTCCCTGTTTTTTTTTTTTGTTTTTTTTTTTTTTTTCAGGGGCCTCGGTAGCCGAGTTGGGAAAACCACCCGACGGGGCTACCGATGTTCGGAAAACTCATGTTCGATTCCTGCTTGGAGCAGTGTGAGTGGTGTTCGTGGTTAGTCAAAAAATATCCCCGAGGTCGGTTCAGGCGCTGGCAGAAATGGGTACAAGAGTAGTACTCTGGGAAGGTGAGGAATGTCGCCTCGCATCATGAGTTTCGATACTTGAAGCGACACTATTCAGAAGTCTCCGAACACTTCTGGATAGGCAGCCGAGCACATATGGGTGAAATACCGCGTGTTAAGATGGCAATTCAAGTCTCGTACATGACCTTTACCTTTACTATCTTTCTTTCTGTATACGATATTTAAAAAAAAATATGTGTAAGTTTAGTTAGCATCATCAAATATATTGAAGGTAATATACCTTGCTTGTGACACATTTTCTTGCTTAATAACTGTGCTTTGTATTTAAATTGCTTGAAGATAATATGCAGAGCTTGGGTTAAAATGTCGCTATAACATTGACCTTTGCGAGAAGTCTATATTTTTTATGACGTCAGATTTACATTACTTTGCTTTCCTTGTCTGTGTTGCTCGTCTGAATTTCAATTGATTGTCCGGTTGATTTTCCAATTGACTGTCCAACTAATTGTCCAATTGATTGTCGAACTAATTGTACAGCTGATTGTCCAACTGATTGTCCAGTTGATTGTCAAGCTGATTGCCCAATTGTGTGTCCATCTGACTGTCCAGCTCAATGGCCAGCTGTTTGTCCAGCTGACTGTCCAGCTGATTGTCCAACTGTTCGTAGATATATGCTACCTCATCTTTGTTGGTGACATTTTCTGCACACGATTTTCATTTGTCTTCACTTTTCAATGCCCAGGTGATTAAATGAGAAATGCACAGATTCCAGGAAACTTAATGTATGATGTCCGTGATTTTTCTATTGCATCTATTTTAAAAAAAAACACATACATGGTATTACTTACTGTTTTTTGAAGCTGAAATAAAACAGTTGACATTATAGTTAAACACGAGCATGATTAAAACCTCAGTTACTTTTAACTCCTACAAAGTAGCAATATGTGCGTACAATGAGTGTGGAGTGTTTACTTAAAACACACTGACTCCATTATCATTATCAGCGTAGTATTTGCTGTAATAGATTATCTCTTCTATTTATTATCTCGCATGCGCACAGAACAACGGATGACATTATTACATGTATGTAAAACCTGTAGTGATGTGATTAACACATTATATTGAAGGAAAGAAAAATGAAGTATTCAGCTTTAATAGCAAAAAGACGGAAGTAATGGTAGCAACAAAGCAAAAGACACCACCGCAGTGCACAATAAAGACGTGGAACTATTAAAACAGGTATATTAATTTAAATATCTATGAACAATGTTAACCTCAGATGGTGGATGTACAATAGAGGTGAGATGCAGAATAACTCAAAAAAAGCTGGTTTACAAAAAAAATTAGGAAGATACCGTGCAATCTATTTTTGACAATAGAAACAAGAAAAAAGAGTTCTTAAATGGTATATATACTGGGTACAAATAATAATGCATAAATATTATATGGGGAACTCCGAGCCGATAATAGGGAATAATAGAACAAAGAAGTATGTACATAGCTCTCCTATCACACAGCCATCAACAGATGCAGGATAAAATGAGTATATTAGATGAGAGATCACAACAGCTAGGACTAAAGATTAATAGAGATAAGACCAATATTATGAGAATTAATGCAGTTGGCAATAACCATATAAAACTAGGAGAAATACCTCTACTAGACGTACAATCTTATATATATCTGGGCAGTAATATAGATAAAGAGGGAGGAACAGAAAATGATACCAAAATAAGGATATCAAAAGCAAGAGGAGCTTTCATTGCACTGGGAAACATATGGAAATCCAAAGAAATTAGGCTAAATACAAAAATAAAAATTTTCAACTCAAATGTTAAGTCGGTCCTATTATATGGCTGTGAAACATGGAGAATGACAAAATTGACAATCACGAAAGTACAGACTTTCATTAATGGATGCTTGCGCAGAATAAAGGGATGGAAATGGCAGGACAAAGTCACTAACGTGGAATTATGGAAATGTACCGGTCAAATACCAGTGGATAAAGAGATACAGCGAAGACGATGGCGATGAATAGGACACACACTACGGAAGCCAACTGAGAGTATTACACAACAGGCCCTTTTTTGGAATCCCCAGGGGAAAAGACAAAGAGGAAGACCAAGGAATTCTTGGAGAAGACAGATAGAAGCAGAGATGAAGATGATGGGGAAGACATGGAATGATCTTAAAAGAATGGCAAAAAACAGAACGACTTGGAAAGTGTTTGTTGAAGACCTATGCTCCACCAGGAGCTAAAAGGTAAAAGAAGAAGAAGAAGTATGTGTTAGCACTCGGAAAAATTGACAGACAAACAACAATAGAAAAAAACGAAGAACAATATATGGTCCGAAGTGGGATCGAACCCGTACTCAGTGGCACCGCCCCTTGCCACGAGAAGCCGGACGATTGGCACACTGCCACACAGCCAACTATAAAAATTGGCTATTGCAGCAGTGTCTTACACGATGACGTTCTCAATGACTATAGCATAGGGTAACGATCACAGACCGTAAATAAATTGTATATTTGTACTTTCCTATTAATGCAAGTATCTCCCAGTAGGGCTGAATACCTGTGTTGTAGACGAACATTTATTGGACGAAACAGCACGAATAGTAGTTCCTAGTGGTTATATACTGGGTACAAATAATAATACATAAATATATTATATGGGGAACTTCCGAGGCGATAATAGGGAATAATAGAACAAAGAAGTATGTGTTAGCACTCGGAAAAATTGACAGACAAACAACCATAGAAAAAAAGGAAGAACATTATATGGTCCGAAGTGGGATCGAACCCGTACTCAGTGGCACCGCGCCTTGCCACGGGAAGCCGAACGCTTGGCACACCGCCACGCAGCCAACTATAAAAAAACACTGCTGCAATAGCCAATTTTTTAGTTGGCTGCGTGGCAGTGTGCCAAGTGTTCGGCTTCTCGTGGCAAGGCGCGGTGCCACTGAGTACGGGTTCGATCCCACTTCGGACCATATATTGTTCTTCGTTTTTTTCTATTGTTGTTTGTCTGTCAATTTTTCCGAGTGCTAACACATACTTCTTTGTTCTATTATTCCTTCTTAAATGGTATGTAGAGCCAGTCTTAACAAATGGATGTGAATTATGGGCAATATGACAACAGACACGAAAATCATTGGATGTTGTATAATTATGGTTTTACAGAAGAATGTTGAGAATACCTTGGACAGCTAAGATACGTAATTAAAACGCTTTGAAAGTATCCATGGCTATAATGAGAGCTAATTTGCAATATTAGGAAGATGCAATCATCATTGTGTAACGATGTTATGAGAAGGGAACAGCTGGAAAATATTTGTGACAACTGGGAAAATTGCGGGACAAGAGATAGATAGGGGCAAATAGAAAAGATATCATACAGCTTATAAGAATGGCTTGACAGAAGATCAACAACAGAAATGATAAATAACTGTCGAGATCGAAAGTTGTGGAGAGACATGATAACCTACGCCGGCAGACATCGTACTTGTGATGAATGTGATAGAAAAGCGATGTAAAATGTAAATAGTCAACTTACAAATTGTTTAATTTTAAATAATATTAAAAAAAAATCTTCTAATTTTTTTAAAATACATATGGTAAATCACAGAACGTACCAATGAATACACTTCACTAATGGTAGCATTTTCTGCCTAAAGAAAAGAAAATTAAAGAGTATTTAATATAACTGCTAGTTTATCATACAATTCGATAAGGAACGCTTAAAGACTTTCGACTGTACTGATGACATAGTTTTCATCAGCAGTCAAATAAAGGAAATGCAGGAAAACACAAATGAATTATCATCAATAGCCAGCAAAATTGGGCTAGAGATCAGTTATGTAAAGACTAAAGTCACGAAAAGCTTGGTTCCAACTGATGACATAATATACATGGAAAACAAACCAGTGGAAGAGATTGATCGCTTTGTTTATCTTGGAAGTCACATTGATCGAGAAGAGGATACAAGTTAAGAAAGTAGAATCAGAAGAGCTAAAGTAGCAATGTCCTTCAAAAGCCTTGAGAAGATGTGGAAATCAAAACTCATCAGCACAAAAACCAAACTTAGACTATTCAAATAAAAACATACTATCAACCCTTACGTATAAATGTGAGGGCTGGAAAACAGCCCTCAGACAAAAACAAAGCTGAACACATTTGAAAATAAACGTCTACGGAACATACTTGGTATAGCATGGTACGAATTCAAAACAAATGAGGAAATTAGAGAAATGCCAATCAACTACTAATATCATCAGCAATCAAGAGAAGACGATGGACATATATTGGACATGTGATGAGAAGAGACAATAACCGAATAGCAAAGGAAGCCTCAAGTGGGGAACAACAGGTAGGAGGAAAAGAGGCCGACCCACAGAAACACTAAGAAGAAATTTGATCCGAGAGGCAAAGGCAGCAGGAATCGGCTCCCTGAATGCGATCGTGATGCTTGCACAGAACAGAGACAAATGACGAGATTTGATGAAATATATTTGCTAGGATTGAGACTGCTAGAAAGGAAATTTAGAAAAACAGAAAGAGTATCTGGGTCTATACCCTATTGACCGGCCACGACTCAAAAGGTCAATAAATAGATGTCTCATTATTAGTTAGCTATGTAGGATTCGTTTTATTTACTTACATATATGTGTATGCATGTTGTTTGTTTGCTCCTACTGAGGACCTATTGAGCCGAAACGTCGTTCAAATGTGTGTCGTCTATCAATCACGTAAAGCTTTTGCCATACCATGTTTTCTATAGATATGTTTTTTTTTAATCATCCCTCAATAAATATATATATATATATATATATGTTTGACACGCATCTAATGTACATTGGCCTGAATGTACAGTTTTATGACGTAATTTGTTCTGACTGTACAACTATATGATGTAGTTGGGTTTCAACGTGCAGTATAAGTATGTGACGTAATTATTATTAAATGTACAAGTGGAGAAGACTGACGTAACTGCGCCTGAATGAACATGAATTTGGCGTAATTGGACTGACAGTGCAATCCACAAATACACTTGGAGATATATGGATTTCATGTATTTGGACAAGACTAGTTTTGATAATTTAACCATTAGACTGTCAGTGGTTGAGTATATATCTCTTGCGTGTGTTTCTTAATTGTGTGCTTTGATTAAATATTAGATCTTCCAATATTTCATAATTTAGAGCGGGCCTGCAGGGTATTAACGTGAGATGATAATACATACTTCTGGTGTGTGACTGAGCTGGCAACACGATGCAATTTTTGATGGGAGTCAACCTGCTGCCTTGCAGGAAGATTGGGGACAATCAAAGGCTAGGGAAAGCAAACCTGAAAAAATACTGGCTGAAATCGGATGCACTGGGCCACTGGCGCAGAACACAGTGCAACGTATTAACGGGTGTTCAGTCAGAGTGGATCTGACAGACTCTAAATGTGACGTTCTGTCTGTGGGGGCGATCAACACACTTAACCTGACAGCTGACTTCATGTGGGAGTCTGGAATCCTACTCTGACTGAGTCCTGATCGCAGAGAGAGAGAGAGAGAGAGAGAGAGAGAGAGAGAGAGAGAGAGAGAGAGAGAGAGAAATTAAGTTATACATGAATTTCAATGTCCGTAGTAAAAAGAAATGCAAGCGTTCTTGTGTGTGATTTCGAACGGCTTTATTTCTAATTGCCATCCATTGTGCTCTTACGATCACGAACAAAAATGCCAGATGAAAGCGGACAATCTAGAAGCTGTACTGATCCTTTATTTATATTGAGACATCATCATCATCAAGTACCGGGCCTGCTGGCGAAGGAGATCATGTCTCTCCACAACTTTCTATCTCGACAGTTATTTATTATTTCTGTTGTTGACCTTCTGCTAAGCCATTCTCTTAATCTGTCTGGTATTTTCTCTCTGTGCTTCCGTCTATCTCTTCGTCCCTCAATTTTCCCAGTTGTTACAATATATTGCAGCTGTTATCTTCTCATTACATGGCCAAAAAATGATGATTGTTTCTTCCTAATATTGGAAATTAGCTCTCTTTTTGCTTTGACCTCTTTCAGAACATTTTCATTACTCTTCTTAGCTGTCCATCGTATTCACAACATTCTTCTGTAAAATCACATTTCTACAGACTCCAGTGATTTTCTTGTCTGTTGTAACAGAAAAAAAAAAACAATAGAATATAACAGAAACCAAAATATAGTGTTTATAAATCAGGAAAAAGCGTTTGACCGTGTGGACAAGCACAAGAGGAAGACCCAGAAGAAGATGGATAGCTACAGTGACAGATACATGTAACAACAAAGGAAAATCACTAATTCAGACAGTTCGAGCAGCTCAAGAACGACAAATGACATAACCACGACACCTTTTAGGCATCAGTGAAAAGATAAAAGGAGAAGAAGATGAAACATACAAGTGAACCAAATATTTAAGTATGCAAGCGTACGTTGTCTCAACGTGTTAAGACAACAGAAAAATAAACAGCAATGATAATATGTGTATACGGCTTGTTCTCTTATTTGATTCAATGATCTACAGCAAAATCTTAGTAATTTTACCAGATCTAGAATAATAATCATCAACATCAACAGGTACCGTGCCTGCTGGCGTAAGTGATCATTTCTCTCCACAACTTTCGATCTCGACAAATATTTATTATTTCTGTTGTTGTCCTTCTCTCGAGCCATTCTCTTAATAAGCTGTCTGGTATGTATGTTTTCTCTTTGCTTCCCTCAATTGTCCCATTTGTCACAATACATTCCAACTGTTTCCTTATCATTACATGACCAAAAAAGATGATTGTTGCTTCCTAATTTTTTTAATTAGCTCTCTTTTTGCCCTGGTTTCTCAATATTAAAAACAAATCCCTCGATGCTGACAGGCAGATCAGGACGGACAGAAGAAGACCGCAAGCTGACTCTGTTCACGCTTATAAAAACTTACGTTTGGTGACTCAATTAAATTGGATGTTCTTAAATCTGATCTAAAAGTATGATTTTAAAATATGGACAACAGTGGGATAACGTTTACATATTGAGCCCTTGTTTGATCAAATGTAGTGTATTTAGATGTGTTTACTGCAGCTTTATTTGTTTTCATCTACTTTCACTGCGTGTTTCATGCGTTATATCACACAAGAACCTAGTATTCCTTGCTCTGCTTTAGTTTATCTTCTATTTTGAATTGCATGTCCATACTTCCAGAACATAATCGTAATTTCCCTCTCATTAAAGGATTATTGTGGGTCTCTTAATTACAGACCCACATAAACATGTGGAGAATCTTTGCCGATGTCCACCAAACTGTTTCTCCCTGTTAATGGCTACCCGGTTAAGGCATCGAGAAATTACATACTAAACAATGACGTTAATATAGATTCAGTAAAGTGTGGTGTCCCGTTATTGATCAAATGTCTCGAATTGTTAAACACAAATATAAAACCGAGCCCACAAACAACAAATATCAAATATTATAATGCATGTATAAGTACTTCTTGCTAGCTGCTAGAATCATACTGGTAATTTATTTCTCTATGTAATTGGCTATTGAGAATAGATAAATTAACGATGATAAAACATGACAGCATTAGCCACATCCAGACTGAAATAGTTCAGCAATTGCCCAAATCTTGTAATTACCCACTAACCAATGTATTGGTACATAACATACATTTTTATAATCGCCGATTTTCCTTTACCAAGACCAAGATTTAATTGACTCTGCTTTTTTTTTTTTTTTAATAAAACACATGTTCATTTTTGTATATAAGTGAAACAATCACTTCATTGAATTTGGCTTAGTGTACATGATTCCGTATTCATACTCACTCACTAGCATATCTAGATTACATTACTTACTTTCAGGTTGTTTACTATAGAATGCTAAAAGCGATAATAAATGTAAGAACAATGTAATTTGAAGTACACCCATCAACTTTGTTGCTTATTGTACTCCTACAACAAAGGGAATATTACAAGTCTTATCAATTCTAGTGTGATACTTATTAACACTTGTGGCTTTCGTTCCGTCATTCCATTCAAATTCCATATGTCACGCAAATCCGAACCTATGAAAGTGTGTATTCGACAATTATACAATAGATAAAGAGGACATTCAGATTTGGTTCTCAAGAATAATGGAAATAACTGTATAGAACTTGTCAATTTGGCCTACACTGCTGATCATATCTCCACAACTTTGCTAGTTATCTCCACCTGGGTTATCTTCCCTCAGTGTTCCAGTCCCTTGATTTGGCCACTTGACTTTGGCATTCTTTCCCCCTTTGATCCTTTGTTCGCTCCCTGTCATGTCTCCCTCGGGCTAGTGTATTGTACTACTGCCTCATCCATTTTCCAACGCCTTTTGTTCACGAACTGTCAAGCCGGCTCGTCTCTCCACAACTGGTCTTCTCTTACCCATTTATCACCTACAGCCCCGCCCCCCTGCCCCCGGGCCATGTTCCTGTTGCTTGGCTTAATTTACGACTCCTGGTCGTTGTCTCGGCTGAACGCCCTGAGTCATACCACGTGACTGTTTCTCCATGTGACTTGGTCGTACTATTAATTTGGATGGATTCTCCCACACCGGACAGACAAATCACTCCAGCTAAGTCATTTTCAATATACTTGTATAGATATATAATATAATATTCACTCTTTGGTTTTCAGCTCATCATCGTTTCTCTATACTTAGGATTTTATATCTCTACTCTACACTTATCTTCCACATGTGGCACATCTCTTCTTCATCTCACCGTCCTATCTCTCTTCTATCTATCCACCACTCCTGACCGTATCATCCGACATGTAGCTATAGATATTTGTGCCTCACCGTTTGCTGTCGTTGTCCCCATATTCTGAAGAAGACCACATGCCGAAACGTCAGTATTTTGTTGTGTTCCTTTTTTGTAAAGCTGTCACCATACCTTGGAGTGTATACCACACCCTACTACTGGCTCTGTAATAACTCTAAGACGATTTTAACGAGTATTAATAATGCTATTGTTGATGCCAAGACAATATAAAGCCTTTTGCTAACATCTGGAGTACACCATAATTTCAAAACAAAATAAACTTTATAGATTACATCTGGAACACACTATCATTGTTCATTTATCTATTAAACAAATATTGAAATATGACAAACACATTGTGATAACAAGACACATTTGAATTGGGAAAAAGGCATAAATAAGAGTTACCAGAATGTTAAAAATAAATAACACGTTAGATCTTCATCATCAGAATTTCTAAAAGAAAGACGTGACGTCAGAAATAGTGTGTGTCGTGGACACTAACGCCCGCAGTAGTGATTAATAATGATCATACGTTTATAGACCATTTTTTTCCTTGTTTTCTCCATCAATTTCATGTGTAGAGTTGTTCTGTAGATTACAGCACAATTTGTCTAGGATATCCATAAGAGAAAAGAATCCATTCATGTATTATCTACAGCTGCCCCAGAATATGTAAAACCTAACATTCTTACTCTTTAATATTGTTATATGTCATCTGTTTCCACGTTTACGTCTATGAAGGAGTATGGATGGTCGAGGCGATAACTTGTAGTGCTTCAAATCAGGAGAACATCGGTTTGAATATCCAAGTAGTGTCTTTTTTCCTTTTTTATTTATTTTATAATTTTCTCTCGGAGACAAATAAACTCAGATCCGAACACTTCGTCCAATTATCTAGGTCTACTTTGGATCCATTGTTTCAAATATTTGCAAAGAGCGGATAGACATTTAAAGAAAAAATGTATGACCTCATTAATATCCACGCTGTGAGTGTATGTGCATTTTTTGAAATAATATCATGCTGACCATTAACGCTAATGTCAATACACCGATTACATGTGTGATCAGTACTTTACTCTGTGTCCATGATTTTGTGACTGTGTAATCTTAACAAGAGAACTACGTTAGCATTTCACATGCACCGCTAAGAATGCATGGATCAGGCCTCCTAAAAGATGAATAAAATGACAACAAAGAGCATGAAAAATTGTATAGGAATTCCAAACCTAGTGGTAATATATTTCTACGACGTAGTCTAGGATCATTTCATAACTGATATGAGTGCTAATGACATCTCACAAACATATTATTTAAAGATTGTTTAAAGACCATATTTCAGTATAAACGATGAGACGTAACATAACATAACATTTTAGATAACACGTTTTGTTTCTTTTTAAACTGTAACCTGGGAACAGAGGTTAGTATGATAATACAATAAGTTCAACACAACAAGGGGAAACAATCTACAGTGACGGACTAATCACAATTGGCAGAGAGTTTACCTCGACATAACTTATATCCAATGGGTGTATGTCTAATAAAGCCTAGAAAATAAGTGAAACATATTATATTAATTAAAAATACGTAGTATTCAATATTTGTAGTGCTGAATATTTCTATAAGTACTATATATATATATATATACATATATATATATATGTATATACATGTATATATATTTATATATATATGTATATAAATACTATACAAATGAAAACAAACTATAAATAAGTATATAGCAATAGAAATGATAAAAAGAAAGTTAATCGGTGCTATATAGAGCCAATTCTGACCTATAGAAACGAATCATGGACAGTCGACACACAAGTGAAAAGACGATTAGAGGCAACATAGATGGGCTTTCTCAGAAGAATGTTGAACGTTTCCTGGTTAGCTAAAAAGACCAAAGAGAACATTATCAAATCGACCAACAAAAATGGGAGATCCTAAAAAAATCATCAGAAAGGAACAATCAACATTTTTCGGGCACATCATGAATAAAGAAAAGTTGAAGAACTTGGTTACAACAGGCATAAAACAGAGGAAGAACGATCACGGACGAGGAAAAGAGGGAAGATAACAGATAACTTGGTGTCATGGTATGGAAAACAGTCAACAACAAAATTGATACAATGCACCGTGGATAGAAAATTGTGGAAGGAAATGACTGCCGACTGGTACGGCACATGTTGATGATGAGTGCACAGTTTTCCTAAATATTGTTTGTGGATTGATGGAACGTATAATGGGTTAGACCATGAATGATTGTAGACCCAGTTAGCATGTGGGTCTAAAGGACTGTACGAAGGTCGATGGAAGAAAGTAAGGTCACAATCGATTATGTACACGAACCAATCAGCATTCTTGTACATGTGTGATTTTGTTATAACTAGTTGGAAACAATCATTGGCTTCTATATCAATTGCTGTTTGTAGAAGTGCAATTGCTGCCTGCACAGCTTGAACTTTGAAAACCATTCATCATCATCATGTACCCTGCCGGTTGACGTAGGCGATCATGTCCCTCCACAATCTTCTATCTACAGTGCATCGTATCAGTTCTGTTGTTGAATGTTTTCCATGCCATGACACCAAGCTATCCAGTATTTTCTCTCTTTGTCGTCCGCGACCTCTCTTTCCTTTTATTTTGCCAGTTGTAACCAAGTATTCCAATTTTCCTCTTCTCATGATGTGCCCGAAAAATGTTGATTGCTTCTTTATGATGTTTTTTAAGAGCTCCCTTTTTGTGTTGGCCTATTTGAGAACTTCCTCATTGGTCTTTTTATCTGTCCAGGGAACTTTCAACATTCTTCTGAAAAATCCCATCTCTGTGGCCTCTAATCGTCTTTTCATTTGTTTGTCTACTGTCCATGATTCGCTTCCATAGGTCAGAATTGGTTCTATATAGCACCGATGAACTCTCTTTCTCATTTTTATTGACATAGATTTGTTGCATAAGATATTTTTCATTTTCTGAAATGCTATTTTGGCTTGAGTTATTCTGCTTTTTATTTCTTTGGTGCATCTCCCATCTGATGTTATTATTGTGCCCAAGTATTTGAAACGTTGTACTTGTTTCAGGTTTGTCTCGTTTATTTTTATGCTGCATGATGGTGATGATTGTTTCTTCGATATAACCATTACGTGAATTAAAAACATATTTTTAAAATATGGACTAGATATGAATATCAAAAAGACTAAAACTATGATCACAAACAAAGAAACTTATCAAGACCTACAAATAAATATCACAATTGAGGGAATACATCTGGAGACAGTCCAGAGCTACAACTGCCTGGGACATACTATAACCAATGATGGAAAATGCAAAATTGAAATAAACAAAAGAATAGGTATGGCAAACAGTAATTTTAATGCCATGACAAATATACTAACAACAAAACAAATATCAGCAGGGCTGAAACTAAGAATAGTAAAATGTTACATCTTCTCAATATTCCTGTATGGCGCAGAAAGATGGACATTAGACAAGAAAACAGAACAGAAAATTTAAGCCTTTGAAATGTGTATTTATAGAAGAATAGGTAGAATTGGATGGAAAGAAAAGATAACAAACGATAAAGTTTTAAAACAACTGAAAATAAAAAAGAGAACTACTAAATACAATCAAGACAAGACAAATGAAATTTTTGGAGCATGTTAAAAGACACAACAGCCTACAAAAGTAATATTGGAAGGGAAAATACAAGGTAACAGAGGCAGAGGCAGACCAAGACTGACTTGGACGAGTAACATCAAAAAATGGACAAGTAAATCTATGACAGCCTGCACCATCAAAGCAAGAAACAGAGTAAAATAGTGATCCCTGGTAGCCAACCTTCGCTGCGGAGAAGGCACTCGATGATGATGATGACTGTGGAGTGACAGTGAGCAGACTAGTGAGAACGTATCTGTAATGAGATGTTCCATGAGATGGATTTATGACGTGGACATTATGTTGGCTGTTAAGTTCTGTACCCTGTTCAGGGAGTGTGGACATAGATAAGTGATTTCAATGTGTGATTAGAGAGCCCTGCGAGTAATTACACGAGTTCGGAGGTAACTGGAACCTCCTTAACATTTGCTTTGTTACCCGAACGGTAAGCAAAGCCGCTTGGCTGTTTATAATTATAAGGAAAAATTAAAAAATAAAAAAAGGTATGTAAGAAGCTTTACGTGACAAGTGGACGACACAGACTAAACAACGTTTCGGCTCAATAGGCCTTCATCAGGAACAAACAATAAAAACACACACACACAAATTAATAACGAAACAACCAAAACAAAAACAATCGAAATGTGTTAAAGAGGTTATAATTATAACCTCTGTTAAGTTGATTATGGGAATAACGTATTGCTATTCTTTTGTACAAGACACCTGTGTTTGCAGTCACTTTCACGTAGACATGTGTGATGTATTCCGACCAAAAATACGAACCAGAATAGAACTCCAAGTACAAAGAATGACAGTTTGCAGTCAACGACGGAAACATTGACGAGCGGAGGGAGCGGTCACGGTTCAAATAAAGTCCCAATGCATGTCATTGCACATGGTTTCTTTGAGTGAATTATCTTTGGCGAAAGAACGTTTGAAACTTTGGCGCCATGTCGTAGCACATGAAGAACAACAAATACAAGTTAAAGGCACAACAACCTTTTAGGAAGAGGTAATAAGGAAGCCAGAAAGAGATCAACAGAAGATTAGCAACATCAACACAAACAGTTAACGCCAAGAAGAACGTGTGGTTCAATACCAACAAATCGTAGAATTAAAATTACTAAAGACATGTCTTCCCCATTTCAACATCGCGCCCTGAATCATGAAGAATCTCACAAGAAGAAAAGAGGACATTCGATTTATTCCAGATAAAGTGTAACTGAAACATCATTAAAGTACTTTAGATATTTAAACATATCAATACAGGAATATTACTAGATTTAAACATAGCACAAACTGACTTAAAAACACCATTCTACAAAAGAAACTAAAATACTAGACCACGTAAAAAGACAGGACTGAAAGAACCATAGTGTAAGGTATGGTTTGTGGGAGACGCATCATGGACAGACCAGTAAGAAGGTGATTTCAAGATATTAAGGTAAGCTTGAACATGACAACAGAAGAAGTGGAAGAACTGACTAAAGAAAGAGATTCTTTAAGACAGGCTGTGGTGAACGAAACGTTCTGAATAGGACATGCGACCTGATGATCATGATGACGAAATATTGAAACCAGGCGATAACAGGCGTAGAGAAGAAAGGTGATGAGACAAGCGTCTTATTCACCCCGCCGTCGAATATGTCTATATTGAATATATAGATGTAGTCATAAGAGATGCTACTCATTAAAAGAATATCTAGAATAAGATATTAATAATGTACCTATTACTGATGTAAAGACTAGTTATTGGTATCATAGTATAGTATATAGGCCAAAACATATTTCAAAAAATGAAAAGACAAATCTTATGCAACAAATATATGTCAATAGAAGTGAAAAAGAGAGTTCATTGGTGCTATATAGAACCAATTATGATCTATGGAAGCAAATCATGGACAGTGGGGAAAAAAAAGACGATTAGAGGTCACAGATATGGACTTCTCATATGAATGTTGAAAGTTCTCTGGAGAGCTAAAAACACCGATGATGAAATTCTTAAAGAGGTCAACACAGAAAAGGAATTTCTAAAATAAACATCAGAAAGAAACAATCTTTTTGGGCACATCATGAGAAGAGAAAAGTTGGAATACTTGGTTACAACTGGCAAAATTAAAGGAAAGAGAGATTGCTCACGACAAAGAGAGAAAATACTGGATAGCTTGGTGTCATGGCATGGAAAACAGTCAAGAACAGAACTGATACGATGCTCTGTTGATAGAAGATTGTGGAAGGACATGATCGCCTACGCCAACCGGTATGGCACATGCGGATGATGATGATGTTGAGTATAGTATAATACAGCATATCATAGCATAGCTTAACAGTAATAGGACACTCTTTATACAGAGCTTCGGAGCAGGGGGCAATCCGATCATCAGAATACCCTCGCTGTGATAGTGTGTTGGCCATTTAGGTTCTTGACACTTGCCAACAGAGGTGGACCAGCCTGGGTCATGACTGCCATGCGCCGATAGAATTATATGGCGGAGTAGCGAAAAGTATAGTATAGTGTAGTATAGTATTGTGTAGTTTAGCATTGTACAGTACAGTAATTTAAAGTGTAGTGTGCTGTTGTGTTGCGTAGCGTTGTGTGGTCTGGTGTAGTGTAGTGTAGTGTAGTGCAGTGTAGTGTAGTGTAGTGTGGTGTAGTGTAGTGTTGTGTAATGTAGTATAGTGGTGTGTAGTATAGTGAGGTGTACGGTAGTGTAGTGTAGTGTAATATAGTGTAGTGTAGTGTAATGTAGTGTAGCGTAGTGTAGTGTAATGTAGTGTAGTGTAGTGCAGTGTAGTGTAGTGTAGTGTAGTGTAGTGTAGTGTAGTGTAGTGTAGTGTAGTGTAGTGTAGTGTAATATAGTGTAGTGTAGTGTAGTGTAGTGTAGTGTAGTGTAGTGTAGTGTAGTGTAGTGTAGTGTAGTGTAGTGTAGTGTAGTGTAGTGTAGTGTAGTGTAGTGTAGTGTAGTGTAGTGTAGTGTAGTGTAGTATGTTTACTCACTATACTTACATCTTTTATTTTCTGAAATATTTCTTTCATCTGCAAAGTGTTAATGATTTCGATTATAAACATTATATTCAAACTACTTTTACCCGTGGTACTTATTCTGCAGGAATTAAAGTCCGCACTGCAAGTTAAATCAGCTCCAGTGAGATATTTGCAAACACTCATGTATCAATTGTCTTCACATTATTAAATATACTTTTGTTTTAGATCGGTACAATACAACATGCATGTATTTCTTCAGTACAGTGCAATCTTAGAGCCTTTCCCAACACACACACCCACACACACTCACATGTATGTCAATATACATATATTTGAAAATCAGTCCAGAAACAAAATTAACACATACATTAGTGATGACAAGTATGGTTTTGTTAGGGGCAAAGGAACGAGCAATGCCCTATACCTCATACGATCTTTAGTAGAAAGAACCAAAGAGATGAAAACAGATTTATACCTATGTTTCATAGATTATACCAAAGCATTCGATAAAGTAAAGCACTATGAAATAATCACAATTTTAGAAAGCATAAACGTAGAGCGCAATAATCTAAGAATAATAAAGAACATGTTTTGGCAACAAACAGCGGCCATAAGAACTGGAAATCAATTGGGAATGTTTCAACAAATAAAACAGGGTGTTAGGCAAGGTTGTGTACTGCCACCAGATTTGTTTAAATTTTATAGTAAGATTATTTTAAGATCGATAAGGGGCATGCCTGGAATAACAATCGGATGTCGTAATATAGATAATCTAAGGTATGCTGCAGATACAGTCTTACTCGCTAAGAGTGAACATGAGTTATAAGAAATGTTGGACATTATAGTGAAAGAAAGCAAAAATAAAGGACTTAATCTTAAAAGCAAAAAGACAGAAGTAATGGTAACAACAAAGAAAAATATATAATTTCAGTGCAAAATAAAGAAAAGAGGAACATAATTAAAACAGGTAAATTAATTTAAATATTTGGGAACTTAGTTAACCTTAGACGGAAGATGTACAACAGATGTGAGATACAGAAAAGCTCAGTCAAAAACAGTCCAAAAAAATGAGGAAGATACTGTGCAATCCATTGTTGACAATAGGAACAAGAAAAAAGAGTGTGTTTAATTGAGCCAGTCTTAACATATGCATGCGAATCATGGGCAATAGGACAACTGACAAGAAAACTGGAGTCTGTAGAAATGTGGTTTTACAGAAGAATGCTGAGAATACCATGGGCAGCTAAGAAGAGTCATGAAGACATTCTGAAAGAGGCCAAAGAAAAAGAGAGCTAATTTCCAATATTTCGAAGAAACAATCACTATTTTGGCTACATAATGAGAGGAGAACAGCTGGAATATATTGCAACAACTGGGAAAATTGAGGGGCGAAAAGATAGAGGGAAGCAAAGACAGAAGATCCCAGACACATTAAGAGAATAGCTTGGCAGAAGTTCAATAACATATATAAATAACTGTCGAGATTGAAAGTTGTGGAGAGACATGATTACCTACGGCAGCAGGCCCGATACTTGATGATATATATATATATATATATATATATATATATAAGATACGCACAAGTCAGCATATACAATGTTATTTTGTAGAGACTGAAGTAACGGGTTTTTATAAGATGTTTACAATTCCAATAAAACTGTCTGCAACGGGTTTGGGGCAATTTAAGATAAAGAAGATTCATTATTGTCGGAGATAAATCAATAACATGTGTATCAGTACTTCTGAATGTGACTACCTTCTTATTTCTCTCTCGGACAGGGGTTTTGAGCATCAAAGGAAACTGTAAGTACACTGACTTTCGTCTAGGTTATAGTTATTCCATTTGTGTTGGAACTCTTTTCATATATCAATTCATTTTGCCTGAAATGCAGACATCTAAAGAACGATTCAAAAAGCAAGCGCAATGTAGTAAAGAAGAAGTTCTGACAGTATCATCCAAGGGTTTAACTGAAAGTTTCGTTTAAAAAAAAAATAAAATAAGAATTGGAAATTATTTTTGTTTGTGTGCATTGTTTTTTTTTGCTAATGTACTGAACATCATCCCAGATTTACTGCCTGTTTATTCTTTAATCTTCATAAAATAATGTAAACTATAAATATAGTAAAACAAAAGTAAAATAAGTAAAAATTAAAGAAGTAAAGAGCCATGTAAGGCCGTAGGGGAATGTGCTGTTAGTAACCATACTTTTTATCGACCATCGGCATTTGATTTTTTTGGGGTAATGTGGTCGGTATTACGCCCGTGACGCCTTACTTTCCCAGAAGAAATCCGGTACGCATTTAAGGCTGGGTGAACCTGACCTCTTGTCCTTTGTAGTCCAGTTCATTAACCACTGAGCTATCGCAGCTCTAAACTAGATATAACTTAACATAATAACACTGTTTAATATCAATTCAAGAAAAGTAAGTACATCTGTGCAGGAGAAACCAAGTATGACATCATTTTTTTCCGTTTATAGGGCACATAATTTTATTTTCGATCATTTGTTTCTTTTTTTTTTAAAAAAAATACACACTAAATATATTTCCGTCTGGCAGTTCTTCAAACCACAATGTTTCATGGCAACGAGATAAATATAGTTCAGAATGTAATATACGTAGGGAGGTCAAAAAGTAATGCACACCAATTTTTTTCTCGGCTAATAATCAAGATAGGAATTTGAAATTTTGCACACTTGGAATATGACATGTTCCAATTATGTGCACCAAATTGCACAGCATTCTGATAAATATTACGCAATCTATGAACCGTTAAAATGGAGCTTGTCAACAATGTCCGTTACAAACAGCGAATTGTCATAGAATTTCTGGTTGCGGAAAAAGAAACTGTGGCAAACATTCATAAACGACTGTGTGCAGTGTACAAATGTTCTGCAGTCGATAGGAGCACAGTTAGTCGCTGGGTTCAGAGAATTAAAGCTGCAGAAAGTGTACGAGTGGAGCTGCATGATTTACCGCGTTCTGAACGTGTTGCCTCGGCTACCAGCACAGACATGTTAAACCGGGCTGATGCCATTATTCGTAAGGATAGGCGTATCACTAGTCAGCAATTGGCATTGCAGCTTACAGTCAGCAAGGGAAGTGCAATCGCAATTTTTAAAACTCTCGGATATTCAAAGATTTGCGCTCGATGGGTTCCTCGGTGCCTAACAAATGATCACATAGTTCAAAGGAAAACATTCTGTTCTGAATTGTTGGAGCGTTTCGGTGTTGAAGGAGAAATGTTTTTGTCAAAAATTGTTACCGGTGACGAAACGTGGGCACATTATTATGAGCCTGAAACAAAAATGCAGTCAATGGAATGGCATCATCCGCAGTCACCAAAAAGAAAAAAATTCAAAACATCTCCATCAGCCGGAAAGGTTATGATCACTGTCTTCTGGGACATTGATGGTGTGATTCTTGTTGATGTAATGACAAGAGGTGAGACAATCAACTCGACAGCTTACATCAATACACTGACAAAACTCAAAAATCGGTTCCACAGAGTTCGGCCTAATAAGCCATCTGCAGATTTGTTGCTTCAACATGACAATGCACGCCCTCACACAAGTCTGGTAACACGGGAAGCAATCAACAAATTTGGTTGGACTGTGCTGCCCCATCCTCCTTACAGCCCTGATCTGGCTCCCTCAGATTTCCATCTGTTTGGACCACTCAAAAAATTCCTGCGTGGAAAACACTTTGCCAATGATGAGGATGTGATCCGTGCAGTTAAAAAATGGCTACGCGAGCAGGACAAAACTTGGTACAAACGAGGCATTCATGACCTAGTTTCGCGTTGGCGTAAGGCAATACGCTTGGACGGAGATTATGTTGAAAAATAGGTAGTGTAAAGGGGATGTTCAGCTACAATCTGTGAAAATTTCACACATTTCTGCCCGAATAGTTTCCGAGAAAAAAATTGGTGTGCATTACTTTTTGACCTCCCTTCAGTATTTACAATTTGATAACTGTTTAGAAACCTGGCTTTTTAAGGTATGTATACGTGAATCTTAACGGAGCTTACCCGATTAAAGTTATAAAGAGCTTGAAAATTATTTTTGGGAACCTAGAAATACAGATTTGTAAATTATATTCACACAGTTGGTTAATATAAGTAAAACATGCGATATTTCCAAATCACTTTCAGGTACACACAATATATGACATGGCTGGACAAGCGTAAGGGATAAGAATGCGATTAAAGAACGGAGAAAATTTGCTGGAAATAAACCCACCGTTCAATACACAAAGAAATTAAAAATACAATGGTTTGGCCTCGTGATAATACACATTTCTTCATCATTTGCATTTTCACACTGTCTCTTTGCTTCTCTCTCTCTCTCTCTCTCTCTTACACATACACTAATGCAAAGGTCGTTCAGTAGGAAATCGAAAAATACAAATCTCGTTTATAACCGATATCATTGCGTGTCTTACATGCGGATGTGGTGACATTAGATGACGTTGTCGCTACTGCGACATGCAGAAACCTAGGATTTCCATAAGATTAATGTAACCTTTCATCAGGGTCTCACGCGAAACAACGTAGTAGCACATTGCATTTGTTTGAGGAGGGCGTGTCAACTTAATAGATTCATCATCGAATAAGACAACAGCACGGCTACACGCCGATGAGTCGTACACACGTGTCTGAACAGATTTAATTATTCGAGATCTATATCAATTTTCATTGGAGTAGAGGGGGCAGAACAGTAGGAAAAATACAGACTGCATTGTGATCGTTGAGAAGCGTATTCGGGAAAATCTTCGAGTAGTGGCCAAGGACTCTTAATCCTATTGATCATTAGTTTTTCAACAAAACATCACAGCTCTCATGATGAGCTGAACTTTCAAAAAGCTAGTAAGATTGGTACCCGAGTGGTAGTGTGCACGAGTGGTTGTGTACTCATCCGAAATAAAATATTTTCCCCAATGCATTCATATGATTGCCATGTACTAACGAAAGTGCATGTATGAGTGTGTGTGTGTGTGCGTGTTTGTTTTTGATAACCCCATTTCTCTGGCCTCCCTAGGACTTTCTCAATGACTGATATTTTTTTAATGAATGACATTTACTAAATGCATTTACTTTAATTGTTATTTTAAAATATTAGTTCCAAATAAATAAAATATCACTATCCATTAATTAATATGCCACTGATATCCGTCCTCAATAGAGCTTGGAAATTGTGATGGCTATAAACGTTAACTATACAAATGTGCACGCGTACCAAATTCCAAACAACGTGAAAACTTGACCCTCAAAAAGTTTAAAGAAAAATGTCTACATCTCTGATAATTAGCAGAAACATTCAACTAGATTTATAAGTGTTTTGCGAATAATGTTGCCAGGTTTACGTTTATCCCCGTAATATGTACGTTTTTTTCCATAAAATTGTAAGGTTTGTGTTCTTTTCTCGTTTAAAGATGTCTACGTTTTTTCACATTCATAGAATTATTGTATTGGATATTTTTTTTAATTCACATGAAATTACAAATGTACACCAATCTTGCTCATGCCTGAAACTACAGGTTTATTCAATTTAATAAAAAAAAAACAACTAAATGACACATTATTAATGTAAAATTGTCACTGTTTTGTACATTTGTATTCAATTGGAAAGTACATTATTTTATATGCAAAAAGTGTATTGTCATTAGAAGTAAGAAAGAAAGTTCATTCTGACCTTTGGAAGCGAATCATGGACAGTAGACAAACACAAGAACAGACGATTAG
Source organism: Megaustenia siamemsis (assembly GCA_032433765.1). Lineage (NCBI taxonomy): Eukaryota > Metazoa > Mollusca > Gastropoda > Stylommatophora > Ariophantidae > Megaustenia > Megaustenia siamemsis. The sequence continues at coordinate 62,925,274 of JAVIAB010000101.1, read as the reverse complement.
GGGCCACAGGGATGCTATTTCTCAAAAGAATGTTAAAAGTTCCCTGAACATCTAAAACGACCAACGAGGACATTCTCAAAGACGTCACCATAATAAGGGAACTCAAAAAAAACATCAGAATAAAACAATCAACATTTTTTTCGGGCACGTCATGAGAAGAGGACATTTGGAATACTTCGTTACAAATGGCAAAAAATAGGGAATGAGAGATCATGGACAACAAATAGAGAAAATACAAGACATCTTGGTGTCATGGTATGGAAAACAGTCAACAACAGATTTAATACCATGCATTGTGGATAGAAGATAGTGGAAGGGCATGATCGCCTACGTAAACCGGTATTTCACATGACGATGATAATGAGTTACAATTCTACTAATAAAACAGCTCACTAACATTAATTGTAGTTATATGTCAATTGTTTCCCCTCTATCCATATTTTGAAAAGAACTAATGTGAGGTAGCTTTAAATTAAAACATGTATAACACATGATGATGATGATTATTTATTGTGATATAGTATCACACTGTCTTTCTTAATGGGATCTAATATGGTGCCTCTAATAGTTATTAATTATGTTTTAGTGGTAGTAGTTGAAGCAGTAGATGTAGTAGTAATAGTAGTAGTAGTAGTAGTAGTAGGTAGCAGAACTAGTAGATTGCATATCCCAGCGCCAGTGCTATAGCATAACATGTCATTAATGGTTTACGATTTGTTTTTAAAATCCTCATATTTTTCCTGAACAAATTCCTGACATTTTTTTATAAACAAGTTTTTTTTTTAACTTGACAAAATCGTGGCAACCCTCTTTCCGATTACAACTAAATTCATGTGTCAACACAGATGTGTAAGCTCCTGAGTTTCGAGCACTGTTCTCTCATCACCGTTACAGTTTTTATCACAAAATATTGTAACAGATAATAAATGCTAATTTGGTTATTTGGTTATGGAAGGCCCCGGTATCACTGCAAACGAATTAAAATCCATAATTGCTTAACCTCCCGTGCCAGCGTAATCATCCGAATCTCATCTCTCAAACAAAGAAAGGTAACTGTAGTCCCAATCATAGCAGTCTCAGCAATGCTAAATTACCAATAATTGCGACTGTCTCTAAATATTCCATTTATTACTCCTTTGCTTTTACGCCATAATATATAGGAATATGTTATGTAGAGCCAGTCTTACATATGGATGTGAATCATGATCAATAGAAGAAGAGACAAGAAAATCACTAGTGGCTGTAGAAATGTGGTTTTACAGATGAATGTTGAGAATACCATGGACAGCTAGGAAGAGTAATGACAAAGTTCTAAGAGAGGCCAAAGGAAAAGGACATCTAAGTTCCAATATTAGAAAGAAACAATCAGCATTTTTGGTCATGCAATGAGAAAGGGAAAATAGTAAAGCCACAGGACCAGATGAAATTGATTCGGAAGCCATCAAAGCAGATGATAATACCTCTACCAATATGTTACATAATCTATTAGATAAAATTTGGGAGAGGGAAGAAATACCTAAAGACTGGAAAGAAGGTTATATTATATGATCAAACTACCAAAGAAAGGAAGTTTACAGGAGTGCACAAATTATAGGGGAATCATGCTACTATCAGTGTCAGGAAAAATATTAAGCAGATTCATTCTGGAGAGACTAAAAGAGGCTATAGAGGAACATTTGAGAGATGAACAAGCAGGTTTTAGGAAGAACAGATCATGTGCTGATCAAATAACTACTCTACGTATATTAGTTGAAAAAAGTTTAGAATTAAAATGCCCACTTTATATTGGATTCATTGATTACGAAAAGGCATTTGATAGTTTAGAAAGAAGAATGCTTTGGTAGTTGCTGAGTCATTACGGAATCCCCATAAAGTTTATTAACCTGATAAAAACAATGTATGAAGGAACGAACTGTAGTGTGGTGCATGAAGGACAACTTACAGAAGCATTTGAAATAAGAACAGGAGTAAGGCAAGGATGCCTTTTGTCTCCATTTCTCTTTCTGCTGGCCATAGATTGGATTATGAAAATAACTCAAAACAACAGAAATGGAATCCAGTGGTCATTGGCCAAACAACTTGATGATTTAGACTTTGCTGATGGCATAGCTCTCCTATCACACAGCCATCAACAGATGCAGGATAAAATTAACATAAATGATGAGAGATCACAACAGCTAGGGCTGAAAATTAATAGAGATAAGACCAACATTATGATAATTAATACAGTTGGAAATAACCAAATAAAACTAGGCGAAATACATCAACTAAATGTACAATCTTACAAATATATGGGCAGTGATATAGATAAATGGGGATGAACAGAAAATGATACAAACATAAGGACATCAAAAGCAAGAGGAGCATTTCATTGCACTGGGAAACATATGTAAATCCAAAGAAATTAGGCTAAATACAAAAATACAAATTTGCAACTCAAATGTAAAGTCGGTCCTATTATATGACTGTGAAACATGGTTAGCGGGGTAGAGTTCTGCACTACCAAACGAGGAGTAAGACGTCTCCTTTCCTCCGCTGGTCTTCGGGACGCCTTTGAGCAAGGTGGAGCTCCCGTTCAGCTCCCCTATTAGGGTTATGTGAAGCCATTGGAGCAGATGGTGGATGGTGTTGTGGGAGCAGCCGACAAGTAGTGCCGGTTATGGTCACACTCAGTGATGGCAGACAGGGAATCTCATGTATAGAGACAATGGCTGCGATCTCCGACAAGTACAGTCACTGCCAAGAAGGAAAAGAATGACAAACTACCTTCTTAAATTGCCTGGAATAATCATGACAAATCACAACCTTCTATTTACAAAAGACCAATGAGGAAGTTCTCAAAGAGGCCAGCACAAACAGGGAACTCTTAAAAACATCAGAAAGAAGCAATCAACATTTTCCGGGCACATCATGAGAAGAGGAAAGTTGGAATACTTGGTTACAACTGGCAAAATAAAAGGAAAGAGAGATCGTGGGTGACAAAGAGAGAAAATACTGGATAGCTTGATGTCATGGCATGGAAAACAGTCAACAACAGAACTGATACGATGCACTGTAGATAGAAGATTGTGGAGGGACATGATCACGTACGCCAACCGGTATGGCACATGATGATGATGATTATGAAACATGGAGATCAACAAAATTGACAATCACGAAGATACAGACTTTCATTAATGGATGCTTACGCAGAATAAAAGGATGTATGTGGCAGGACAAATCACTAACATAGAATTATGGAAATGTACCAGTCAAATACCAGTGCATAAAGAGATAGAGCAAATACGATGGCGCTGGATAGGACACACACTACGGTAGCCAACTGAGAGTATTACATACCATGCCCATTTTTGGAATCCCCAGGGGAAAAGACAAAAAGGAAGACAAAGGAATTCTTGGAGAAGACAGAAGCAGAGATGAAGATGATAGGGAAGATAATTGAATTGGGGAGGTAATTGAAAGTGTTCATCAGACAGTTAATTTCGAAAGGATAATGTTATATTGTTGAAGGCCAATTCGAATTCGCTCAGAAATGTGTGCCCAAATTCAACATACATTTTCTCAGAAACTATTTGGCATACTGTCGCTATTTTTGGCATGCAGTTTTAGATTTTCCTGGACCTTATAATTTGTAGAAATTAAGTCCAAATGTAAAATGGATTTTGCAAAAAACAGAACGACTTGGAAAGTGTTTGTTGAAGACCTATACTCCACAGGGAGCTAAAAAGGTAGAAAAAAGAAGAATAATGAGAAGGGAACAGCTGTAATATATTATGACAACTCCAAAAACATAGAGACGAAGATATAGATGGATGCAAAGAGAAAAGATACCAGACAGCTTAAGAGAATGGCTTTGCAGAATGTCAACAATAGAAATAACAACTAAATGTAGAGATCTCATGTTGTGGAGAGACATGATCACCTTCGCCAGCATGCATGGTTCATGATGACAATTATGATAGAAAATTATCAATTCAGCTGTTCAAACAATACTGAAGTTCTTTTGGTTTTGATTTATATTTGCTGGTGTTGTTTTATTCTTCATATTTGTTAACCTTTTCAACAGCATGATACTAATTCAGTTTATTTATAAATACGGCAAATATCAGCAGTTAATAAACAGCTACTTTGATGATGACACTCGAAAAAGCAGAATTATGTTTGTATGTAATCATAGTTACATGTATATGTAAGATGGCGTATATGATAAACGGTCATATTGAATAAAAAATAACCATCATTCAGTATAAAAATAAACAAGACAAATCTTAAACAAGTGCGACGTGTCAAATATATGTGGGCAGAATAATATCAGATGGAAGATGCACCAAATAAATAAAAAGCAAAATAAATAGCTAATGCCACATTTCTGAATGCAACTCTATATCAATAGAAGTCAGAAAGAGAGGGCATTGGTGGTATATAGATCCAATTTTGACCCATTAAGCGAATCGTGGACAGTAGACAAATAAAAGAAAAGGCAATTAGAGACCACAAAAGATTGTATTTCTTAGAAGAAAGTTGAAAGTTAAAAAGACAAATGAGAACATTCTGAAAGAGGCTAACACAAAACAGTAGTACCTAAAATACATCGGAGAGAAACATTCCACAAATTTAGTGTACATATTGAGAAAAGGATAGTCGGAATACTTGGTCATAACTGGCACAATACAGGATAAGATAGATGGCGGACGACAAAGAGAGAAGATACAAGCTTGGTATCATGGTATAGATAGTAAATAACATAATTGATAGGATGCACTGTGGATAGAAGGTTGTAGAAGAACATGATTGCCAACGCCAACCCAAAAAGTATAAATCTAAAGTACCCCCGGCACGCCAAGTGGCGTATAGGGAATATGGTGTTAGTGACCATTCATTTTACAGACCTTCAGCACATGATTTTGTGGGATAATGTGGTTGGTATTACCCCCGTGCTGCTTTACTTTCCCAGAAAAAAAAATCCGGTACTCATTTAAGGCTGGGTGAACCTGGAAGCCGTCGGTTGGGATCGATCCCTAACCCTTGTCCTGTGTAGTCCAGTTCACTAACCACTGAGCTATCGCGGCTCCCTCAACGCCAACCTGTATGGCACATAATGATGACGATTCTGTTGTTATTTATCAGTGCAAAATATATATCTCGTAAATGATATTATTGTATGTTTCATACAATACCGGGTCCTCTGACTATGAATCTATATATTGTTACTTACTTTCAGCTTTTCAGACACATATTTAACCTAAGACGACATGGATTTAAAAAAATAATTATATTCTCAGCGCATTAGTTTATTACTATTATTATTATTATTATTAATAAATCGTTTCATTGCAACAACACCAGAGTTAACGTTTTTTTTTTCAAATTTTGGTTTCTGTCAATATCATCAAAATAACGTGCATGTTATAAAATTATCTCTGTCATTTTTTCTTTAAACACGTCTATCAATAAAACTGCACTGCGTATGTACCCGCCCACCATTCAATACTTATGGATCAGCCCCCATTGAAGGATTTGGTAGAGAGTAATGGTCCTACTTCAAATTCAACCTTTTTAAGTCATTTATCATCATCTCATTTCTTGAGAAGGATATATGCATTCGTCTCAATCAAAGCACTTGCAAGCAAGAAAAAACCAACAGTCGTACTTTCTTGTTAGGTGTACGGTGTCTCAATTCGTTAGAATAAAGTAGCCTGTTCATTTAATGAATGATGGGTAAATTAATTTAAATATCTGGGAACAATGTTAATTTCAGATGGCGGATGTACATGAGATGTGAGATGCAGAATGGCTCAGGCAAAAGCATCTTTTTTTTAAAAAAATGAGGAAGATACTGTTCAATCCATTTTATATAATAGAAACAAGAAAAATAGCTCTTAAATGTTGTGTAGAGCCAGTCTTAATTTGGGGATGTAATTCATGGACAAGAGAACAACGGTCAAGAAAATCACTGGGTCTGTAGAAATGTGGTTCTACGGAAGAATGTTGAGAATACCATTTACAGCTAGGAAGAGTAATGAAAACGTTGAGAAAGAGGCCAAAGCAAAGATAGTGCACATTTCCACAATTAGGAAGAAATATTCACCGTTTCTGGTCATGTAATGAGAAGAGAACAGCTGGAATATATTGGGAACAACTGAGATCATTGGGAGACGAAGAGATAGAGGGAAGAAAAGAGAAAGCATACCAGGCAGCTTAAGAGAATTGCTTGGCAGAAAGTTAACAACAGAAATGACAAATAACTGTCAAGATCGAAGGTTGTGGAGAAACATGATCACCTACGCCGACAGGCATGGTACTTGATGAAGATGACGATAATATTCATTGAATAAAGAATTCATTGTTAATTAATTGAGCTTGAATTTATTTTTGGACCAGAAAAAAGCGAACATTTGTCTACAGCTACACTCATTTATCCGATCTTATAGCGCCCAGGTGTAATTCAAGAAATAACAATATTCCAATAATGGAATAACTTATCACTATCATTAGTTATGTAATATAGGCTGTCGGTGGGGTTAGCCTGTCGATATCTTTACATTTTGTTTTCCAATCGGCACATTAAAATTTGCTTTCAGAGATGTGATGAACGTTAACCATAAACAATCTTTGATATTATCTTCCCTCATCTGTGTCTACCTTACCTTCGTTTGGCCAATCAGGCTTGCCTTAGCATCTCCTGCAGATATTTTGTAACATGTTCGCCATACAATAATTGTTGGAGGAATACGATTGTTCTCCATTCTTCTTATATAATTCATATATCTTAGTCTCCGACTCCTGAAACGATATATTTATTCGCACATACGACAATGCTTGATAGTTTTACTTACACTACGTGCAAACCTGAGCAACTGAAGTAGCACATATTATAATTTTGTTTAGAAAGCTTGTATGTCAAGAAAGTAATAACTATCATAACACTTTCAAATAAACAATAGTCTGGTGTCTTCTGATTTGTTATTATACAAATAATGGATCTACTTATGTACTTTAAATGACGATAACTGTGACTGAGGATGGGAATTATTTTACTCTATGTCTTTCATCTCATGCGGCTAGAATCATTGATGGTCATTAGAATGAATATCATTAAGGAGAAATGACAAAAATTGAAACAAAGTAATGGTTAAAGCTTTACGTGACTATACCACGTACCCTGCGCCATTCGTTCATTATCTATCCGACCACAGAGCGGCACACGGGAATGACATGTTTATTTGTATTTCTCATACTAGTTCGACATTATTGTGTTGTAGATGTTTCATTATTAGTTAACTGTGTAGGGCCAATTTTATTTACTCACATATATGTGTGTGTGTATGTGCTGGTTGTTTGTTCCTGCTGAAGGCCTATTGAGCAGAATCGTCGTTCAAATGTGTGTAGTCCATTAATTACGAAACGCTTAAAAGATACATTTTTTTTCTTCACGTTCAGCTTTACTGCGGCCTTGCATTTGTATGCATTTATATGTATTTCTTTGCCTTGACCCCTGAATGTCATTAACAATTACTCTATCTTTATGATGTCAATTTACATAGTATGACGGTTTACATTAAGATGGTCAAAGAATTAGTCGTTTATAGCGCATACAAATGGAAAGGGTATATTCATAATGAAGAAGGACGGAGCGATGAAAATAAAAAGGTAAAGTGACGACTAGGACGAAGAGATGTAAACGAGCACGAATGATAGATTCACTGGCTTTTCAGAAACAAGTGAGTGAACACGGGCAGGTCCTAACTGAAAGGATACATTTGGAGGAGTAGGGTGAGATCGGATTATATATAGGAGACGTATATTTAGATCTGGTGTGATAGTTAGATTAAAAGTTACATTTGAGTTACTTGAACGTGTTCATCAGAGAGTTAACTTCGAAAGGATAATGTTATATTGTTGAAGGCCAATTCGAATTCGTTCAGAAATGTGTGCCCAAATTCAACATACATTTTCTCAGAAACTATTTGGCATACTGTCGCCATTTTTGGCATGCAGTTTTAGATTTTCCTGGACCATATAATTTGTAGAAATTAAGTCCAAATGTAAAATGGATTTTGCAGATATGGCTATTTCTTTTATACATTGTGTACAAAAGAAAATAGTGTGCAAGAAAGATGAGACTTTACAGTACTACACATTACAATTTCACGGTCATTGATTCTATTTTTATTCTAAGAAAGTCAACGCTGTCTTCGGCCGGTTATCCTTATCACTTTGACACATTTGGCGATTGTTCTTTTCACTTAAAATTTGAAAGGATGTCAATTTTTGAACGGATGAAGGGATTGACTGTAACAAATTTAATTGTCTGCCCTTAAAGCATCTAACCTTTTTTTTACATAAGCACGATAGTGATATTCAAAACTAGATCCCTTTATTAATATAAAAGCACTTTTATTAAGGTCCCTGAAAACAAATAAGTTTGCAAGCAAAATTTTGCAACAATCCACAATATTAATTCTGAGAAAATTGTTTTTGGGCTTGGGCAACAATTTCTATACGAACTTTAGTTCAGTGTGATAGCTAAATTGGAAGTTTCAGAGGTGGGGCTTGAAAGCGTTCCTGAGAGAGTTAGCATCGGAAGGAGAATGTATACAATAGAATAGGATGAATTGCTGTAGTTAGATAGGGTATCAGTTAACAGAAAATAATATATAGTGAATTGTATTTTGTGAAATTAGATGTATCAAATTTTACTACGAAAAGATTAAACGTTTATTTCAATATAATAGATTTCCAGTGTGGTTGTAAATATCGAGGTCACGATTATGTTAATATACATTGAATACACAGCTTTTTTCTCTCTTAAAGCCACATTTTAGTTGTACTATTGGATATGTTGCATCATTTATAAACAAAGATGTTCTAATTCACTCATTTGTAAAATTCATATTTTAACGAAAGTGGATTTAATGTGTGACACTACACAAAAATCACAGAATGGTGAAAGTTCCCGGGACAGCTGAAAAGACAAATGAGAACATTCTTAAAAAGACCAACACAATAAGGGAACTCCTAAAAACACAAGAGAGAAGCAATCAACACTTTTGGGTACATCATAAGGAGACGAAATTTGAAACACTTGGTTACAACTGGCAACATACCGGGAAAGAGAGATCGCGGAAGACAACGAGACAAGATATTAAATAGTTCGGACATGTTGGGCCGAAAGGTGCAAATATCACAGTTTTACTGAAAACCACAACACAACGCGGACACGGTCACTTAACGTTCCCACTAAGGGCCGATGATGAGAAGGTGTATTCCTTTAGTCATAGGGCAAATGCAAGCAAATAGCTTTGTGTCATGGAAAACAGTCAACAACATATATGACACGATGCACTGTGGATAGAATAGTGTGCAAGGAAATAATCACCTACGGCAACTAGTATGACACATGATGATGATATGCATGATCTTCTAGTAGTTAATGCTCATAAACAAAAGATCAAAGAAATATTCAATGTTTAACCACACAATTTTCTAAATGTTAAGACACATCATCGTGTAATGACTTCCAAAATATAATAAAGGAAACATGTGTATTTTTACTTCCTAAAAAAAAGACATAAATACGCAAATCAATTACAATCAACAGACAACAGGGAAAAACAAGAGTGATTATTTCACTAACGATGATTATTAGAACAGTAATTAAACTTTATACTTTAAGTTTAGAACTCAATGACGTCACTTCAGACGGAGCATTGCAATATCAGCTCGACGCTGGTTCTTGCAAACAATAAAGGTTTCATCCAGGTTGTTCATACTATTCTAGTGAACGTATTTTGTTTTGAAAATAAAGTGTGCAGCTCATGATGCGCACTTCCGGTTCGAGGTAACGGTCGTCGTGGGCAACACTATATCATCATCTTGCGCCAGCGCCGCGTACGTGTTGACGTCATTGATAATTGAACCTGCTCCAATAATCGCTGTCCCAAAGAATGAAGTCACGTCGCCACATCGCTGAAACATTCTATCTAATCGTAGTATAGCTGGTGACTAAACTTCGATCGAATAGAGTTCGCACATGCAGTTCAAGGGCAAAGCCGGGATCTAGTACCACTTCATTCCGGTGAAACAGTCAGTCGTCTGAATTACGTATTTCCGCACTCCGGCGCCATTATATTATTGGTCAGATAAATGTGGCCACTGTACCCACAAGCGACAATCCACAGCAGAATGAATTATTTGAAAAAATGCAGCAAAAATGTCACTAGCCCTATACTAGTCGGTAATAATCGTTATAATTAAGTTCGATATACTCAAGGTGATTAAACGTGATAAGTGAACATAATATATTAAATTGGTTATACTGATAGACAATGACTAATAGAAAGGTTACTTGAGTAATTATAATTGTTGTAACAATTGTAAAAATGAAGTTCATCGTAATCAAACTGAGCAAAAATGGTTACATGAAGATGGTGTACTTAAAATGAATATATGGAGATTTGGGAACTATTTTTTATAACAGAATGTGAAAAATAGGAATGAGATGGGCAATGAGATTCCAGATTAAAGAGCATCCATTGCACCAAGAACTCAGCACATGAAAAGGTGACAGGCTAAAAAGAAGGAAATCATTGATGGGCCGAGCAGAAGATGTCATAAAACAGATATATATGTTTACCAGGTCACACTTTTAGGTGCGGCCAAGATGGCGGTGTGTTTGTACTAGTCCCTTGTCAGCGAAGCATAATCTGATTTATGTGAGCTTCTCAACGATGAATATCAAATGCCGACGGTGTCCCCACGTGCGGTAGAGCTATTTGACTGGCCAGTCTATAACGTGGAAACGGGTTCTGAACCGTGCCCCTGAGTGAGTCTAGACCATCCACAGCATGGGCGTTCAGCGACAAAATCAATCATGACGACAGTAAGTATTCAAATGAAGCATAAAAGACAACCACGAAGGAGGAAAACTAGAAAAGGTAAATGAGGTGGTATGAAATTGTCAAAGTGTAACAGGCTAGACCTAAAGTATGCGCGCGTTACATATTGGAATTGTGCATGTATAAATCAATGACGCGCAATCCTTGATAAGCTACTGTGTGGCGCCGATATAATGATTTTGCAAGAAACACTTCTTAGTGATATGACAGTTAGAGCCCCTGAATTGCATTGTTTCTACAATAGAAGACATATTGGACAGACTATCCTTGTGCGAAACAACTTGGTGACAGCTGGGGTTAATATGCTTGCGTGGGACAATGCAGAATTGCAGGTATATGTGATTAGGGTGCAGACCCTAGTTTCTTTCGTAGTTATAAATGTGTACATTTGTAATGGGAGGGAGGACACACAACAAGGCAAAATCTCTTCGCATTCGAGGAGAACATCATTTTCTGCGGCGACTTTAATGCTAGAGGAAACCAGTGGGGTAACGTCATAACCAACAAGGAGGGAGAAGACCTAGAGAACGCACTGGTGTCAATCGATTTAGTGTGCTTGAATGATGGAAGGGCAACATGAATAGCCACTCAAACAGGGGAATCTGATAGTGTCATAGACCTGGCACTGGTGTCTTCCGCCTTCGCACCGGTTTGCAGGTGGAATGCACTGGGGTTCCACGGAAGTGATCACTATCCATTTGTCATCCTAATTGAGAAAGGCAGAAAAGCAAGCTCCATACATTCCACTACGAGAAAACAGACCAGGACGTAATTAGCAAAATCTGACTTAGGAAACAGGTCCAGGTCGCCTAACGCAGGAGGCAGGAGAGATGGAGGCAGCCACCATGGTGGAACGAAGAAGTCAAAGAAGCTTGGCGGAACAAGAGACAAACGACCAAGACATGGCAAAAAGCCAGAAGGAATGGAAGAACACAAACTGAGCTTTTGAAGCGTCTGAAAGAAGAGGTCGACCAAAGCATGATGAACTTTAAACTATGTGCTAGGCAGGCTAAGGTGCCAGGTGGGATGTTTCTGTAAAAGAAGTGGGCTCATAAAAATCGCTAGCCACATTCTGGCGCCTTCATTAGATCATGAATGGTACAAAACGACACAGAGGCAAGTCAGACATCCAGATCACATTTCAGATATGGCACAAATCTGATGAGAGCAAAGGGAAGGCCCTGCTTGCCCGCTACATTGAGCAGACTGGCCAAAGAAATGAGGCCGTAAGAATGAGGATGCGGGTGTCTCTTTCAGAATTATGTGAGGAGGTAGTGCTTATGAAGCAGGGTATAGCAGTGATAAGTTGTATGAAGACAAGTGTGGAGTAGGGAAACAGAGGGAGATAAAGAAGAGTGAGTAGCAGAGAATAAAGAGGGACACGTGGAAGTTGAGAGGGTGAACAGATCGTGGAACACGAGGATTGAAGGACAATCGAAAACGAGGCGGGGGGAGTTAAGTTAGACAAAGGATATGTTAATAGAGATTCACTAGAGATAAGGGGAGGGTTCAATCCAGACGACTATGTGTTTTGTTACAGTCGATACTAGGAACAAGGAGAGATGTGTCTGACATTTCGATAGCTGGTTAGTTGATGTGTGGCCGTCAAGATGGTCAGATGTATTTCAGGAGAAGGATAGAATAGATAGTGGAATGTAGCACTACAATAAAGGGCCATGGTAGCGCCTTGTAGGAATTAGAAAGTAAAAGTTAGCGAACACAGAGTTGCTTTAGCTAGCAGTAGATAGAATGTGATGAGTGCTCTCATCATCATAGGCTGTGTGTAAGCCATAAGAAACATTATTACTGTAGTAAAGTAAAGTACCCCCGTCACGCCAAGTGGCGTATAGGGAAATATGGTGTTAGTGACCCTATATTTTACAGACATTCAGCACATGATTTTTGAGGTAATGTGGTCAGTATTATGCCCGTGCTGCTTTACTTTCCCAGAAAAAAATCCGGTACCCATTTAAGGCTGGGTGAACCCGGAAGCCGTCGGTTAGGGTCGAACCCTACCCTTTGTCCGTGGTAGTCCAGTTCACTAACCACTGAGCTATCGCGGCTTATTACTGTAGTGGTAGCTACAAAACATGTTGAAAGAGACTTTGTTAGAATATGAGTGTTCTCACAATAATGTGCGGAGTGTGAGTCATGTAGAGATATTAATGATGTAGCAATAGACTGTGTCTATTATGATCGTAACCGTTGCTGTGGGAGATGGTCGCTGAGTGAATAAACTCAATCCTATGAACTTTTCACTGGTGTTTGTACATGACTTGTCAATTGTTAACTGTGTTGTCGGCCCTAGCGATGAACGGACGCTGGGTGCCGTGATCAACTGAAGTAACAACGCGGAGTCTACCAGGAATCGGTCACAGGTCAAGGGCGGAATCCGAGCGCATAATAAACAGAGCGGCCACTATCCGGGGAAGTAACCTGATATAACCGGCAGGTAGACTGATATCCAGGGCATCGTGTCCAGGTGAAGGAAAGGCCCGTTACACTTAGAGAAGATCTCCCAATCACAACCGATACCATTCGCACAACACTTAAAAGGTCGCACAACACCGCTCCTAGTCCAGATAGTGTTCGGTACGGCGACATAGGCGATTTAGCTGGCGACGACTTGTAAAAACTGGCCAACGAGTTTAATGTGAAAATTCAGAATGGCCAGATTAAGAAGTGGCTACACAGCTACATCCTATAGGTACCGAAGCCAAACAAGAATCATTCTCAGATCAGTGCCTACATAGTCATCACAATGAAAAACACAGCAGGCAAGCTACTGGAGAAAATAGTTGCCCGTGTCCTCACCTGTCACAATGAACAGAAGCGCGCATTCATTATTGTGGGTGTACGAGTGACACTACCTGTGTAGCAATGATGTATTTTCTTGACCTTCCAACCATAGGTGACATAATCAAGATCTGGAGGGTACGAGCATACCTGAAGATAATTGCAGATAAAGAGCATCATGAGCTCAACACAGGGAAGGGTGTCAGGCTAAAAAGAGGTACATTATAGGTGGGACGAGCAGAAGATGTCATCAAACAGGTCATTGGGCTTACCTATATCAATACTGGTAAGGAGTGCATACCGGTGCTACCGGTGCCTACGTCATTCAATGGGACATTCTCGTGTATTGTCACACTCGACAGGAAATGTAGGGAACAAAACTCGGTCGTGGTCAATGCGGAGGTCAACGGTCTCATCTGGGATAACACCGATGAGAAAGATACAGTCTCCTATACAGACGGATCTGTCATACGACATCTTAGGAGTGCATGGGCATTTACAGCATGCTTAGCAGACAGAATAGTCAAGGATGGCAGTAGTGCATACGTTATAACCACAAGTGGTATGAAAATGGAGGTGATGGTAGTGACCAAAGCAATAATCTGGTTACAGTCATAAGACTACACCCAAGCATGTATACTGAGTGATTCGATGAGCATGATAGGAAAAGTGCAGGCGGGCTCTGTACGTATGCAATGGATAGAGTCATTGCAGAAGTCAAAATACCTAAGGTCACCTTTGTCTATGTCCTAGGACACGCGGGAGTAAGGGGAAATGAAAGAGCGGACAGGTTGGCTAGCTGCACTATTGTTAAGGACGGTCAACCAATGGATCGGGCGGACACCATTAATGCCCTACAGGAAGTGGGAAGGACACATGACTTCGACAACCATGAGTCTACGTCAATCCTTCCGATGAAAGGGATGGGAGTTAATAGGGGCACAGCCAGAAATAGGAAACTTAGTGGTCGTGTAAGAAGACGGATCAACCAACGCAGAACTGGAGTCGTCAGTCGCTGGTCACTGCGACATTTGCTGATAAGGTAATCTGAGCACCTATGGACATGTTTGGAGTGCAATGATGATTACCCGCAAACAACTAAATACACAATAACCAATATCAATACGAGAAATGGACATATTAATAACTAAATAACTCAGTGAAATAAGTTCCGAGTCAGTTAGTCACTAATGCCTTATAATGTATGTATGGACAACCAAGTATTTTAATGGCATTGATGCGCTTACGTTATGTGGCAACGAGATGTAAGGCCTTTCCTATAACAGTGTCTAGTAGTGCAATGGAATTCTCAGCAATGAATTCCACTCTATCTGATCAATCGACACCTCAAGTTGATAACTACAAGACTCGATCTGAGTCTGAAATAGGGAGTGTAAGGATATACGGAAGTAATCTTGGTGTAGTAAGAAGGGGTGAGACTCGAAGGGGTAGGCACCAGTAAGGGTTTTGCATGAAGTTTGGGAGTGAGAGGGTTGGTGAGTGCGTATTTATGTTACGCCTTGTACATTATATATATATATATATATATATATATATGTTGTAGACATGGAGTTTACGTAAATAAGTGTTCAGTTGGACAAGAGTGCCTAACAATAATAATAGTAACAGTACAATAATCACAACGTGAAGCAATTCATTAAAACCACTACACAATCATAGAAGACAACGAGATAATAACAATAAATCGAATAATCAACTCATCGCCATAGGCCTCAAAGGTGTCTAGTGGGTCCCGTGAAATCATCCAGTCAACAAATCATACAATCAATCAGTCTACTTTCTCTATCGTTTTAGACTCGTTAATATCACACATCTGGGTCTCCAGACACGCACTTTAATATATTGTGTTGATAAAAAAATATAATTAAAATGAATCGTATCTTAGATGAAATGTTATGGCTACTGATTTACATTCATGGTCGTTGCATATCACTGTACTTACGTTAATGAAGTTCATTGTTACATATCGAAACTAAGAAGATACCACGGTTAATATTGTATTACAAGTACACGTGTTTTTACGGTTATTCTTAGACACTGTGAATATATGTGTGAATACTATACCATATATTTATATATATATATATATATATATATATATATATATATATATGGTATAGTATTAATTTAAATGTTGAAATTATCGCTCACATTACTATGTACAGGTGAAATTATTATAGAGACAATATCATCTACGACAACGGTTAGTGCAGGAAATAATTATTTCTTGCAAAACAATAGCCAGTCCCGTGCTATCGACATATACATTACTTTCTGGCTATACTTTCTCAGAGACAAATACTATACAGACACTGTTGATTAATAATCCAATCACCCACTCGCTTCTCTCTCTCTCTCTCTCACATACTTATCGATCAACTTTACCTTCACTCATTCACATTCACTCGCTTCTCTCTCTCTCTCTCTCTCTCTCTCTCTCTCTCTCTCTCTCTCTCTCTCTCTCTCTCCCTTACATACTCATCGATCAACTTTACCTTCACTCACTCACACCCACTCGCTTCTTTCTCTCTCTCATACTCATCGATCACGTTTTCCTTCACTTACTCTCTAACCCACTCATTCACAAACTAATAAAGCCTTGTTCACTCAGTTATTATCTCTCTCTCTCTCTCTCTCTCTGTCTCTCTCTCTCTCTCTCTCTCTTTCTCTCTCTGCGATCAGGACTCAATCATAGTAGGATTCCAGACTCCCACACGAAGTCAGCTGTCAGGTTAAGAGTGTTGATCACAGACACAACATCACATTTAGAGGCTGCCAGATTAGTTATTCTCTGAAATATCACTAACTCATGTCACCAGTACTTCTCGCATTCAATCATTTCCTAATTTAAAGACCCATCAACTAATTAGATTTCTATTATAAACGAATGAGAGCCTGCGGGTGATGCACCAGAGATACACATATCCGTTCAATGAGATACTTGACTTACCGAGCATTTGAGCGAGATATAGATCTGCTCAGGTTCTTGCTTATTTGAACGTGGTCAGGAACATAATGCATCCCTTGCATTCAGAATTGGTTGCGACCAAGGGCAGGCTCCTCAGGTGTGGACAATCCTGAATGGCCGAGGAGGAGAAGTCCATAAGGGGGGTATGTGATTTGATAGACATTAGGGCTGGCAACGATTGACTAGAAGTAACAGCAGAGAAAAAGAGGCTAACCAAAGTAATCATTTAGCTCTGCGGGGAGTGTTGCAATAGGATCTATGGAGCTGTTGTGGTCGTAATTAGGGAATTGATCGAAGAATTGTCATCACCTCCGGATACAATCATCTGATGGTTCTGTCTCCAGCAGACAGAGCAATGGTTGGGGTTAGTGACATACAAACTTGGTAGCGAAGTGGCTAGGGAATCATGGAAGTGTAGCATAACGATGTTCAGCATGGGAATGAATAGAATTAGCAAATGTGTCTATACATTGGCTGGTTGCACAGAAAGTAGTTAACACAGTCTTGGTGACGGACTCACACAGTATGGTACAGACGTTTGACAGACAGTGTCTGCAGCTCTTGTGTGACTCCAAAGAGAATGCGTTAACCTGGGTCCAAGACAGACTTGTGCACATGGCAATGAAATAGCCGATAAGCTCGCTGGCATTTCTAGCACTGAGTGTGGTCTTACTCTGGACAAAGAAGACTTCGCCAACATTGTTTCTCATTCCATAAGAGGAGAGGAGTCTAACGGTGGAAAAGGGATCTGGTCATCCCAGAGTTCATTATGGGAAAAGCAGGTGTATCTATAATCAACACATTACAGGAACAATCAAACTGTATACGCTTCGAGAAATGATGGCCGGGCGGTGGAGCGTAATATGGGGATGCACGACAGCAACAAATTTGTTTCCATGAATAGAATAGAATATTATTTTTAATATTTCTTTAATATCACAGAGGACTCATAATTACAAACTACTCGCATGAATAATAAATGCAAATTTACATTTGGTGGAATAGCGTACCAAACAATGGGTTACTTGTGAGCGTAAAGCCTTTAAACATATATACTACTGTATATAACCACAATCTTGATGTCTAAGACCCGTTTGTCGATGGAACTATGACGCATTTATGTCAAGAGAATTTCCCTCCATTCAAACAAATATCAACATAACACATAGACAAGAAAGTTGTGAATGTCCCTGGCTTGAATGAAACAACCAAGTTAGAGTCACACATTGAATGCTGCACTGAATGTCGAACTGACGCAATCCGACGAATAGAAACAATCTCAAAGGAGGGAATAGCAGCTGCTAAGACAATTCTCACACAGGAACTAAGTCTGTGACTCTCAACCACAGTCTCTGACGTTTTGTTTACTTTCTGAGTTGGTATTACTGACAGTTTCATAATCATGGGAGCTTTAACAAGTTCTGAACACTTTCATCATGGCTTTTGTGTCATAATAACGTAACATCTTCATCATCATGTGCCATATCGGTTGGCGTAGGCGATCATGTCCTTCCAAAATCTTCTTCGTATCAGTTCTGTTGTTGACTGTTTTCCATGCCATGACAACAAGCTATCCAGTATTTTCTCTCTTTGTCGTCGCGATCTCTCTTTTCATTTTATTTTGCCAGTTGTTACCAAGTATTCCAACGCAATGTCAGATTCCGATAAAAACTGACAATGAATATCTTATATTTAGAAAATTGAAAAAAGTAACTTCTACTGGGATGAAATGTGTTAGAAGAATGACAGGAAACAGCATTGGAGATAAATTCATAAATGAATAACTGAGAAAAAAGCTAAGAATAGCCCCAGCCATAGAATATATACAGAAACAACAGATAAAATGGTTCGGCCACGTGATACGGCAGAAATATAAAAAAAATAAACACAACGAGCCGTCAATAAACATTGTGAGAATACCAGATCCAATGGTCGACCATAAAAAAGATGGATAGATGGAATATTAGAAGCACTAGGAAACATAACATTAATAGATGCGAACAGAATAGCAAAAGACCGCAAATTATATCTCCCTCGACGCTGAAAAGCAACTGATGAAGGAAAGTAGAAGAGAAGGAAGAAGAGGAGGAGGAAGAGGAGGAGGAAGAAAATAAGTTGCTCGTCTATTAGTTCATGAAGAATTTGGGATTTGCAAGCGTTTCATTTTCTTACATAAATGTTCACACCAATGCTGTATCGCATAACTTACTTTATATATCAAACTAGTGGGCTACAATAAAAAGAAAAGTATTATATTTTAATTGAGATATATTTTATATTATACATTTCTTCTTTCCTTCCTCATTTGTCTTTCTGCGTCGAGGGGAGATATAATTTAATATATTTTGCTCTTCTGTTCGTCGCTGCTGCTGTCATGTTTCCCAGTGTTTCTAATGTTCCATCGATCGATCTTTATCGTGGTTGGCCTGTGGGTATTCTCGCATGGTTTATTGAAGGCTCGTTGTGTTTTGATCTTTCTACCTTGACACGTGGCCAAGTCATTTTATCTGTTGTTTCTTTATAGATTCTATGTCGGGGGTTGTTCCTAGCTTATTTTTTCTTAGTTCTTCGCTGCTGATTTTATTTCTCATGTTGTTTCCTGTTATTCATCTAACACATTTAATCTCTTTAGAGGTTATATTTCTTACTTTTCTTGCATCTAGGGTCCAGGACTGGCATTGGCAGCATAACGCTGGAATGACGATGTACTAACGTTATCATGAGAACAAACTGTGAAAATAAATTGTTGGAGTCATTATGTAAAACTACGCAAAATGTCGATACTGATGCGTCAATTGCGTATTCTTAGGGGTGACCTCATCTTTGCAATTTCCTCACGTGGGATCAAAACTTACCGTTGGCGATTATCATGAGTAGATAAATCAGTTAACACAATAGACTTTTCTGGAGTAATCCATTCAATGACTTTTAAAGATCTTAAGATACACGTTTTAATAAAACTGACTAAACAACTAAATGTGGTCTAGCATTGATTACCACAATCTGCATATTGGCATTATATTACCAGTATATGAACATACATTTTAATGACGTCAGTAAATATGTTTGTTCACATAACCTACCCCAGGCAAATCATCTGGATAGCCAGGAATAGGATTCTAGAAATATGAGAAATTGAATGTGATGAATTAAGTCAAATATTCATTAGGCCCGGAATAGTAATAAAGTAGGTGGCCATGCCCGAATAAATCAACATAATACTTTAATCTTCTATACTTCTTGTGCTTGTACTTTAGTGTACTGAACATGGCTTGTATAAATGATATTTGCCACGATTCTTATTTTACATTCATCATCATCATCGAGTGCCGTCAACGCAGCGAAGATTGGCTACCAATGAGCGCCATTCTGCTCTGTTACTTGCTTTGATGGTGCAGGTTGTCATAGGCTGATTTGTCCATCTTTTGATGTTACTCGTCCATGTTAGTCGTGGTCTGACTCTGCCTCTTTTACCTTGTATTTTTCCCTCCAGGATTACTTTCAGTAGGCTTTGTGTCTTTTAACATGACCCAAAAATCGCATTAGTCTTGTTTGAATTGTGTTTAGTAGTTCTCTTTTCATTTTTAGTTGTTTTAAGACGTCATCATTTGTTTTCTTTTCCTTCCATCCAATTCTACCTATTATTCTATATATCCACACATGAAAGGTTTCAATTCTCTGTTATGTTTTCTTGTCATACGTCCATGTTTCTGCACCATATATTAATATTGAGAAGATGTAACATTTTGCTATTCTTAGTTTTTAGCTCTGCTGTTAATTGTTGTGATGTTAATATGTTCTTCACGACTTTAAAATTACTTTTAACCATTCTTAATCTTTTGTTTATTTCAGTTGTACATTCTCCATCACCGGTTATAGTATGTCCAAGGTAGGTGTAGTGCTGAACTGTCTCCAGGAGGTCTATTCTTCAATTTTGTTAACCACTTGTGGGTTTTGAGTATTTTCTTTGTTTATGATCAAAGTTTTAGTCTTTTTGATATTCATATCTAGTCCATATTTTGTGCTTGTCATGTTTATTACATTAAGCAATATACGTTACGAAACTTAAAATCTTGCCCAGTTCTGGCACCCCCTCCTTGCATAATGGACTTTGCTTGCTAGGGCCGATGTAACCTGAATAATACCGAGATACGTCTAGAAACACAGTGCATTCTCGATTATTTGGGAGCGGATTATCCTGAGACCTTCATCAAAAACTTAAAAATAATATACTAATATATATATATATATATATATATATATATATATATATATATATATATATATATATATATATATACATATATATATATATATATATATATATATATATATATATATATATATATATATATATAAACATGTCTCCCCAATTTTAAAATGCATGTATCAAACTTAAAAAAAATATTTGAGCACTTCTCGATTACTTAGAACGCCAGGGATGACAGTAACGTGGAAAAATTTTTCCCGAGAAATATACGCATCACCATTCGACGAAAGTCTATTGACAAGACGAAGCAGAAGAGTTGACTTCTAATTTCAAGATGTAACAAATGAAGTAAGCGCCGACTTTTTTTGACAGCTATCACCACTATTGTCCAACAAGAAAATAGCTCTAGATGCAAAACTAGCACTATACAATACAATCTTCATCCCAAAGTTGTGCTACCAATGCCAGACCTGGAACCTAGACGCAAGAACAATAACAAAAATAACACCTACTATGATGAAATCTGTTAGACGAATGATAGGAAACAGCCAGATCAGAAATGAAGAACTGAGAAAAAAGCTAGGAATAGCCCTCGCCATAGAATATATAAAGAAACAACAGATAAAATGGGTTGGCCACGTGACAAGGCAGTAAATTCAAAACACAACACAATGAGCCTTCAATAAACGGTGTGAGAATACCAGACCCAAAGATCGACACAAGAAAAAGCTGGTTCGATTGAATATTATAAGCACTGGGAAACATAATAGCAGCAGAGGCGGACAGAAAAGCAAACAATCGCAAATTATATATCCCCTCGACGCTGAAAGGCAAATGAGGAAGCAAAAAGGAAGAAGAAGACGCTAACTTTGTAAATAGCGCGCACACTCTGTCAGTTACCTATATATAATTTTTTTATCGGGATTTTTGTTATCCCGGATTTCCCATTAATTCTGAATAATCGAGAATGTACACATTATATAGATTAATTTTATTGGACCATTATTACACATTGGCGGCTATAGTAGCTTCAACTAATACAGTTTAATGTTCCTGTTACGATGGTATCACATATAATCTAAATAGTGGTACACAAACTATGTCCTTCAGGAACCCCTACAGAGAAAACAGTCACAATCAGTTAAGTCCAATGACCTCGTAGACCGCTAGCAGATCGATCAACTGGTCAGTTTGTCCAAAGCGGACAAACTCTTTGGCAGTACTACTTATTTGCCGTCTCCAGATTTACAAATGAATGTTAATCTGTTTTGATATCATAGCTACTTGGAACCAAGGAGTGCTTTTGTGGACACTCTGTAAATAGCACTCAAACCAGTATTAATAAATGGCTAGGGGAGATATCAATATTGAACTGAGCAAAAGAGTATGTATTTAATAGTTGATTTGTTTAAACAAATAATACATAGATACGCATACACTCGTATACTCAATAAAGTATGCAGTCAAACTCAGCGAATGATCAGGACACGCTATATCTTCATTATAAGATATATTGAGCATCAATAAATAAGTTACATTTGTGATCGAATGGTTACACGTCGTTTTTGTTCATAAAAAAAGTATTTGTTTATAGGTTTGAGTCGTAACGTCTTGTTAATGTTATTGTACAAAAAAAAATCAAAATTAACTTGAAGCAACTTTATTGCTTAATAAAAACACTAGAAAATATAAAAGCAGGAGATGCCAAACAAAGAGCGAAAGGCCGAAATCTGTATATCGCATTGACGAGGAGAGGCTAGCAAAGAAAGAAAGAAGGACAATAATGCAAATTTTAAAGAATAATCGGAGCATGCTATTATTGTACGTCTGAAGGATATATAAGAGTGACTAGCAGTTGAGTGACATTAAATTCTATACAAACTACCACCGATAAATCACTCTTGAATGATCTTTCATATAAATATAGGATGCAAAGGCGTAGTATCCACTCTGTAAGAAATAGCAGTAGAGAAACAGCAGAACGTTATTTAGACCAACAATTTATTTTGAAGACCTCTATTAGACAGAGATAACAGAGATTGTCGCAGGAATGTCGCTTCGCATCTGAGTTTCGATGCTTGAGGCTACACTATACAGAAATATCCGAACATTTCTGGATAGGCGGCCGAGCACATATGGGTATATACTCGCGTGCTAAGACGCCGGTTCAAGTCTCGTACTTTACCTTACCTTAACAGAGATTAGTTGTGGGAAATATGCGGTGTAAGCAAAAATGTACCGAACTTATGCTAAAATATGATCAATAAAACTAATCAGCAGTCAGCAGAAATAAAATACAAATCTTCTAGAGACCAGTGCAAGAGTAAAACAAGAATTCAAAATAATCCCTCTGTTGTTCATTACTTGCACTCATTAAGTAGCTAAGTTAGTCTCCTCTGTTGTTCATTACTTGCACTCATTAAGTAGCTAAGTTAGCCTTCAATTCCAAGAACAGACGAGATCAAGAAGCTTTTATTTGCGGATACTTAGGTAATAAAACATGTAAAGCAAATTGAATGTTTCACCTAAATAGAATGTTTCACACAAATAGAATGTTTCACATTCATAGAATGTCTCACATAGATAGAATGTCTCACATTCATAGAATGTCTCACATAAATATAATGTCTCATCTAAATAGAATGTCTCACATAAATAGAATGTCTCACATAAATAGAATGTCACATCTAAATAGAATATATCATCCAAATAGAATGTCTCACATAAATATAATGTCTCACATAAATAGAATGTCTCACATAAATAGAATGTCTCACATAAATAAAATGTCTCACATAAATATAATGTCTCACATAAATAAAATGTCTCACATAAATAGAATATATCATCTAAATAGAATGTCTCACATAAATACAATGTCTCACATAAAATATAATGTCTCACATAAATAGAATATATCATCTAAATATAATGTCTCACATAAATAGAATGTATTATCTAAATAGAATGTATCATCTAAATAGAATGTTTCACTTAAATATAATTAGACTGTCACACCTAGATAGAATGAGAATGCTTCACCTAAATATAATGGCTCACCAAAACAGAATATCTCAGATAAATATAATGTCTCACATAAATAAAATGTCTCACATAAATAGAATGTCTCACATAAATAAAATGTCTCACATAAATATAATGTCTCACATAAATAAAATGTCTCACATAAATAGAATATATCATCTAAATAGAATGTCTCACATAAATACAATGTCTCACATAAAATATAATGTCTCACATAAATAGAATATATCATCTAAATATAATGTCTCACATAAATAAAATGTCTCACATAAATAGAATGTATTATCTAAATAGAATGTATCATCTAAATAGAATGTTTCACTTAAATATAATTAGACTGTCACACCTAGATAGAATGAGAATGCTTCACCTAAATATAATGGCTCACCAAAACAGAATATCTCAGATAAATATAATGCCTCAACTAAATAGGCTTAAACCGAAACTCAAGAGAACACTGTGCTCATATGTTGGTCATATATGTTGGTCATGTGATGGGAAGAAATAACATTAAACACTGAAAAGAAAAGCGAGACAAGAGACAAGAAAGAAGACATCAGCTCCCTCACAATGATCGATCGACTCGCCTAGAACAAAGTCATGTGCTCAAATACAATGAGATCACGTGCAAGTTCTGATGCTTGATAACATTGATCGTCGGACACAAAGAGTCGAGAATTTCTTCACCGTGTGCCGTCTTCGGCTCGAAAGGGCAATAGATAGATCACTATCATCATTATCATCACCATCATCATTATCATCATCAAGTACTATTTCTGCTGGCGTAGGTGATAAAGTCTTTCCACACTTTCAATCTCGACAGTTATTTATCATTTATGTTGTTAACCTTCTGCCAGGCCTTCTTCTTAAGCTGTCTGGCATCTTCACTCTTTACTCCCCTCTGTCTCTTCGTCTCTCAATGTTCCCAATTATCACAAAATATATTTCACCTGTTGCCTTCTGATTATATGCCCGAAACATGAAGATTGATTTTCCTAATATTGAAAGTTAGCTCTCTTTCTGCTTTGACTTCTTTCATAACGTTTTCGTTACTCTTCTTAGATGCTCATGATATTCTCAACATTCTTCAGCAAAACCACTTTTCTACAGCCTCCAGTGACTTTCTTGGCTGTTGTTCTATTGAGCATGATTCACATAAATATGTTAAGACTGGCTCTACATAATATTTAAAAACTCTTTATCTTGTTTCTATTGTATAAAGAATGGGTTGCATAGTATCTTTCTCATTTTTGGAAAGCTGCTTTTGGCTGAGCTTTTCTACATCTAATCTTTGTTGTACACGATATTAAAATCCATTTTCTATTTTAATCTTGTTCCACTTGTCTGTATTGTGCATCGCATAAGACTTCATGATAGGCCTCTGTTGATCAACCTATTAAGATACATTTTTATTCACAATTGTATAGCTTCAATCGAAATCATAGCATGTAAACAGTCCGATGTGTTTGTTACTGACTCTATTCACAAGACAAGATTTCTTAATGAATTTCCCCAAATTCAAGTTTTAATTGATACAACTGTGCCAATTAAAGACGATATTTTTTAATACTAGAAAAGACACGTAATACGTGATAATTCATAGAAAAGAAATGATCACTGCTGACATTCAGATGTGTACTGCATCACATTACTTACCCCTGAGAATTTCATTTCTGTACCGGAAAGGATCTGAGAAGAAAGTTCGATTTATTATAGAACAAAAATGTTGTCACAATTCGTATGTTGTTATAAAACACAGGTACAACAACAGAAAATAACACCAAAACTAAAGACGGGAATAATAAAATTGTGCATCTACTCAGCATTCCAATGTTGTTCAGTTCATAAACACGGACATTAGAAAAAAAAAAACATCTGGAAATCTAAACTTTAAAATGTAAATTTATAGAGAAAATGCGGATAATTGGATAGAAGGATAAGAAGAAAAACACGTCTCAATTCCCTGCAACTAGGAACAACAAGCACTAAACACAATACGAAAAAAGAAAGACGACTACAGTTTATGGCGCTTGTAAAGAGATAAAGAGACATTTGTGGTCATAACTGAAATAATTTAAGGCATGCTGATGATACAGGAGCCGCTACAGATCAGTGGTTAGTGCATTGGACTGCAATGGACAGGAGGTCGTGTTCGATACTGATATATAACTTCCCGGTTCACCCATCCTTACATGGGCATCGGGTATTTTCTTTTGCTGGGAAAGTAAAGTAGCACGGGCTTAATACTGACAACATTACCTCAAAAATAATGCGCCGAAGGTCTGTAACAATAAGTGTCACTAACACCATATTCCCTATAGACCGCTTTGCATAACGGGGCTATTTACATAAAAAAAAATTTCTATGCTGATGATACAGTCGTAATCGCTAACAGTGAAAATGATTATAAGAAAAGTTAGACATAGTGAAGGAAAGCAAAAATAAACGAATTAGCTTTATTAGCAAAATGACAAATGTAACGGTAACAATAAAGAAAATGACTTCATCGCAATGCACAATAGCGACAAGTGGAACAATATTAAAACAGGTATTTGAATCTAAATATGTGGGAACTATTTTAACCTCAGATGGTAGATGCACAACATAGGTGAGAAGCAGAATGGCTCAGACAAGAGAAGCGTTCCAAAAAATGAGGAATATACTGTGCAATCCATTTTTGACAGTAGAAACACGAAAAAGAGTTCTTAAATGTTATGTAGACCCATCTTAACTTCTGGATGTGAATCATGGACAATAGGATAACATACATGAAGATCACTGGAGGTTGTAGAGATGTGGTTTTATATAAGAATGTTGAACATACCATGGACAGTTAGGAAGAGTAAAAAAAAAATGTTCTGATAGAGGCCATAGCAAAAAAGAGGGCTAATTTCCAATATTAGGAAGAAACCATCATCATGCGTTGGCTAAGTTAAGAGAAGGAAATAGTTGAAATATATTGTGACAACTGGGAAAATGTATGGATGAAGAGAAAGAGGGAAGCCATGGTACTTGATGATGATGATGATGATGATGATGATGATGATGATGATGATGAAAGAAATACAAGCCCCTGCTAAATGTGAACTTACGAGAAATCAGTACAAGGTAGACAAAGTTATGCAGGTCAAAACTAAAATGGGCTGATAACGTAAACATGATGATAGTTGAACCTATAACAACGTGAACTCTCAAGACAAATCTTCTACCTTTCAACTCCCTGTGTAGCATAGGTTTTCAAAAAACACTTTACTCTTCTGTTTCGAGCCATTCTTTTAAGATCACTTTTTTTCTTCTACATAATCTTCATCTATTCTTCCATCTGTATTCTTCAAGAATAGTTTGGTCTTCATATTTGTCTTTTTCCTTTGGGATTCCTTAAAAGGGTCTGTTGTGTAATACTCTTAGGTGGCTTCCGCAATGTGTGACCTATCCAGCGCCATCGTCTTCGCTGTATCTCTTTATCCGCCGGTATTTGACTGGTACTTTTTCAATAATTCTATATTAGGGATTGTATCCTGCCATTTCTATCCTTTTATTCTGCGCAAGCATCCATTAGTGAAGATCTGAAGATCTGTATTTGTTTCTTCATGATTGTAATTTTTTTTTGTTCTCCATGTTTCACAGCCATATAATAGGACTGACTTAACATTGTAGTTGAACATTTGTATTTAACCTAACGTGTTTGACATTCCATACGTTTCCCGGCGCAATGAATGCTAATCATAGAATCATTCTATGTTCCCCCATCTTTGTCTATATAAAACTGCCCAGCTATATGCGATTGTACAGTAGAGGTATTTCTCCTATTGCTATTTGGTTATTGCCAACTGCTTTAATTCTCATAATTTTGGTCTTAGCTCTATTTTCAGTCCCATCTGTTGTGATCTCTCATCAAGTATGCTCATTTATTTTCTTTCATCTGTTGATGGTTGTGTAATAGGAGAGCTAAGACATCAGCAAAGACGAAGTCATTAAGTCGCTTGTTCATTGACCATTTGATTCCATTTCTTTCGTCTGAGTTTTTTTCATAATCAAATCTATGGGCAGTAGAAAAGGAAATGGAGATAGAAGACATCCTGGTCTTATTTCAATTGATTATGTAAGCTGTCCTTCGTGTACATTACTATATTTCCTTCCTTTATTCATTTTTCTTATGTCTCAAGGCAAATGATAGAGCCAATTAGCGTCCATAGGAGGCAATCTCGATGTCGAGACGGCCCTTAATGGATTAATTAATACTGTTCTTTTCTGCCGTTTGGATGTTGATGAAGCTACATCTTCTTATTTCTTGCTGTACTGACATGTTCTATAATAACTATTGCATGGTTTAATGTAGTCTCCATTATAAGTTTCATCCCTTGTGATTACCAGCCCGTGTTTCCGTCTTCTCTTCCTATTTTTGTATTGTATTTTTATGGAACAAAAAACATCTGTCTCTAGGCGAGCAAACTATTTCAACAGTTGTTTATATATGCAGCTTAAGAGTGTGCTTGGATGAACTGAAACCATAATAGAGGTCTTGTCACATTCGATCAGTTTATCTGGTTACACATTAATGTGCAATTATTATACATCAGTGCACAATACAACCATCAGTGTAATTATTTTAAGTTTTACTTTTTAGTTTTGAATATATTTCCATGACGTATGCAACACATCAAAATTAATTAATGAAATGAAACAGCGTTATTTAAAAGTTACTTTCTACATGTGGAATTGAATGAATCATGGACAGTCGTATAAAAAAAAAAAAGTAAAGTACCCCCGTCACGCCAAGTGGCGTATAGAGAAACATGGTGTTAGTGACCCTATATTTTACAGACCTTCAGCACATGATTTTTGCGGTAATGTGGTCAGTATTACGCCCGTGCTGCTTTACTTTCCCAGAAAAAAATCCGGTACCCATTTAAGGCTGGGTGAACCCGGAAGCCGTCGGTTGGGATCGAACCCTACCCCTTGACCTTTGTAGTCCAGTTCACTAACCACTGAGCTATCGCGGCTCCCATCGTACATATGGTACTTGCAAAAAAAAATTAATAATCTAATTAGACAATAGAATGCATGATGATTGATTTATTGTTACAATTACAGCAGCATGCAACAAGATCATCAAAATATCACATTTGAGCGAATCTTCGGCTCTCTGCCATCTTGTCACTCTAACAGAGGCAGCCTCAGTAGGTTATGAATTATATTCGTCGACCTCATTCTGCATTCTTAACCTGGGTTCTCTAAAACATGCCCAGAATGAATATATTTTTACATATACTATTGACATGTCACAGATACAACTACAGCTTGCTCAAATCTTTCTTTCTGAATCTTCTGTTCGCATTTAGTAGTTGTTTAGTTTAGTCGAAAACTCACCTTCATTTAATAACGGTCAACTCTATACTTCTCGGATCCGTTCTTCGACACGTTTGCCTGTATGAAGCACGACTACAACACATGTAGGGGGCCTCGGTAATGTGGTTTGGAAAACCACCCGACTTGTCCACTTACGTTTAGACAACCCGTGTTCGATTCACTCTAGAGGTACTAAGGATTGTATTCGTTATAAAAAAAATACCTCCGCGGTCGGTCCAGCCGCTAGCAGAAATGGGTACCACGGTATAGTACTCTAGGGAATTTAGGAATGCCGCCTCGCTTCGTAAGTTTCGATGCTTGAAGCGACACTACCCTTTTCGAACACTTCTGGATAGGCGGCCGAGCATATATGGGTGAAAACTCGCGTGATAAGACGCTGATTCAAGTATCATATTTTACCTTCAACAAAATCATAGAAGATGACTTCAGCCAAGATGAATTCCGTAGCATCAGCAAATACAACGTCCCGACCAATCTCCTTAGTCAACTCTTGCGTCATACGTGACAAGTGAGAATGACACGTCATGCGTGGCAGGTGAAAGTGGCTCCACGTCAAGCGTGGCAGGCGAGAGTGGCTCTACGTCATGCATGACAAGACGATAGTGGCTCGACGTCATGCGTGGCAGGTGACAGTCGCGCTACATCATGCATGACAGGGACGAGTGGCTCATCATCATGCGTGGCAGTTGAGAGTGGCTCTACATCATTTGTAGCAGGTGAGAGTGGCTCTAGATCATGCGTGGCAGTTGAGAGTGGCTCTACATAATTTGTGGCAGGTGAGAGTGGCTCTAGATCATGCGTGACAGTTGAGAGTGGCTCTACGTCATTTATGGCAGGTGAGAGTGGCTATAGATCATGCGTGGCAGTTGAGAGTGGCTCTACATCATTTGTGGCAGGTGAGAGTGGCTCTAGATCATGCGTGACAGTTGAGAGTGGCTCTACGTCATTTATGGCAGGTGAGAGTGGCTCTAGATCATGCGTGACAGGTGAGAGTGGCTCTAGATCATGCGTGACAGGTGAGAGAGGCTCTAGATCATGCGTGACAGTTGAGAGTGGCTCTAGATCATGCGTGACAGTTGAGAGTGGCTCTCCGTCATTTATGGCAGGTGAGAGTGGCTCTAGATCATGCGTGACAGTTGAGAGTGGCTCTACGTCATTTGTGGCAGGTGAGAGTGGCTCTAGATCATGCGTGACAGTTGAGAGTGGCTCTACGTCATTTATGGCAGGTGAGAGTGGCTCTAGATCATGCGTGACAGTTGAGAGTGGCTCTAGATCATGCGTGACAGGTGAGAGTGGCTTTAGATCATCCGTGACAGTTGAGAGTGGCTCTAGATCATGCGTGACAGTTGAGAGTGGCTCTAGATCATGCGTGACAGTTGAGAGTGGCTCTAGATCATGCGTGACAGTTGAGAGTGGCTCTAGATCATCCGTGACAGGTGAGAGTGGCTCTAGATCAAGCGTGACAGTTGAGAGTGGCTCTAGATCATGCGTGACAGTTGAGAGTGGCTTTAGATCATGCGTGACAGTTGAGAGTGGCTTTAGATCATGCGTGACAGTTGAGAGTGGCTCTAGATCATGCGTGACAGTTGAGAGTGGCTTTAGATCATGCGTGACAGTTGAGAGTGGTTCTAGATTATGCGTGACAGTTGAGAGTGGCTCTAGATCATGCGTGACAGTTGAGAGTGGCTCTAGATCATGCGTGACAGTTGAGAGTGGCTCTAGATCATGCGTGACAGGTGAGAGTGGCTCTAGATCATGCGTGACAGGTGAGAGTGGCTCTAGATCATGCGTGACAGTTGAGAGTGGCTCTAGATCATGCGTGACAGGTGAGAGTGGCTCTAGATCATGCGTGGCAGTTGAGAGTGGCTCTAGATCATGCGTGACAGGTGAGAGTGGCTCTAGATCATGCGTGACAGGTGAGAGTGGCTCTAGATCATGCGTGACAGTTGAGAGTGGCACTAGATCATGCGTGACAGGTGAGAGTGGCTCTAGATCATGCGTGACAGTTGAGAGTGGCTCTAGATCATGCGTGACAGTTGAGAGTGGCTCTAGATCATGCGTGACAGGTGAGAGTGGCTCTAGATCATGCGTGACAGTTGAGAGTGGCTCTAGATCATGCGTGACAGTTGAGAGTGGCTCTAGATCATCCGTGACAGGTAAGAGTGGCTCTAGATCATGCGTGACAGGTAAGAGTGGCTCTAGATCATCCGTGACAGGTAAGAGTGGCTCTATATCATGCGTGACAGGTAAGAGTGGCTCTAGATCATGCGTGACAGGTAAGAGTGGCTCTAGATCATCCGTGACAGGTAAGAGTGGCTCTAGATCATGCGTGACAGGTAAGAGAGGTTCTAGATCATCCGTGACATGTGAGAGTGGCTCTAGATCATGCGTGACAGGTAAGAGTGGCTCTAGATCATCCGTGACAGGTAAGAGTGGCTCTAGATCATCCGTGACAGGTGAGAGTGGCTCTAGATTATGCGTGACAGGTAAGAGTGGCTCTAGATCATGCGTGACAGGTAAGAGTGGCTCTAGATCATGCGTGACAGCTAAGAGTGGCTCTAGATCATGCGTGACAGGTAAGAGTGGCTCTAGATCATCCGTGACAGGTAAGAGTGGCTCTAGATCATGCGTGACAGGTGAGAGTGGCTCTAGATCATCCGCGACAGGTGAGAGTGGCTCTAGTTCATGCGTGACAGTTGAGAGTGGCTCTAGAACAGCCGTGACAGGTGAGAGTGGCTCTAGATCATGCGTGACAGTTGAGAGTGGCTCTAGATCATCCGTGACAGGTAAGAGTGGCTCTAGATCATGCGTGACAGGTAAGAGTGGCTCTAGATCATCCGTGACAGGTAAGAGTGGCTCTAGATCATGCGTGACAGGTAAGAGTGGCTCTAGATCATGCGTGACAGGTAAGAGTGGCTCTAGATCATCCGTGACAGGTAAGAGTGGCTCTAGATCATGCGTGACAGGTAAGAGAGGTTCTAGATCATCCGTGACAGGTGAGAGTGGCTCTAGATCATGCGTGACAGGTAAGAGTGGGTCTAGATCATCCGTGACAGGTAAGAGTGGCTCTAGATCATCCGTGACAGGTGAGAGTGGCTCTAGATTATGCGTGACAGGTAAGAGTGGCTCTAGATCATGCGTAACAGGTAAGAGTGGCTCTAGATCATGCGTGACAAGAGTGGCTCTAGATCATGCGTGACAGGTAAGAGTGGCTCTAGATCATCCGTGACAGGTAAGAGTGGCTCTAGATCATGCGTGAATGGTGAGAGTGGCTCTAGATCATCCGTGACAGGTGAAAGTGGCTCTAGATCATGCGTGACAGTTGAGAGTGGCTCTAGATCAGCCGTGACAGGTGAGAGTGGCTCTAGATCATGCGTGACAGTTGAGAGTGGCTCTAGATCATCCGTGACAGGTGAGAGTGGCTCTAGATCATGCGTGACAGGTGAGAGTGGCTCTAGATCATCCGTGACAGTTGAGAGTGGCTCTAGATCATCCGTGACAGGTGAGAGTGGCTCTAGATCATCCGTGACAGGTGAGAGTGGCTCTAGATCATCCGTGACAGTTGAGAGTGGCTCTAGATCATGCGTGACAGTTGAGAGTGGCTCTAGATCATGCGTGACAGTTGAGAGTGGCTCTAGATCATGCGTGACAGTTGAGAGTGGCTCTAGATAATGCGTGACAGGTAAGAGTGGCTCTAGATCATGCGCGACAGGTGAGAGTGGCTCTAGATCATGCGTGACAGTTGAGAGTGGCTCTAGATCATGCGTGACAGGTGAGAGAGGCTCTACACATTTCTCCTTTCAGCATGTTCATGCCCCAGATAGCCACACTCTTCGTCACAATCAAACTCTATTTAAAGCATGACATGTTTGTTCTCATCGTACTCTAATGTCAGGAATATGTCAGGATTAGTAACTTTGCATCCGTATTTCACTTAGATGTTATCACCATTAATATATATATATATATATATATATATATATATATATATATATATAATAGTCAGCACACTAGTATTGACAACACCAGTCAGACCTGCAACGCTAGTTACGTGTGATAACTCCAGCATCATCACCATCATGTGCCATACCGGTTGGCGTAGGTGATCATGTCCCTCCACAATCTTCTATCCAAAGTGCATCGTATCAGTTCTGTTGTTGACTGTTTTCTATGCCACGACACCAAGCTATCCAGTATTTTCTCTCTTTGTCATCCGTGATCTATTTTTCCTTTTATTTTGCCAGTTGTAACCAAGTATTCCAACTTTCCTCTTCTCATGATGCCCCGGAAAAATGTCGATTGCTTCTTTCTGATGTTTTTTAAGAGCTCCCATTTTGTGTTGGCCTCTTTGAAAACTTCCTCATTGGTCTTTTCATCTGTCCAGGGAACTTTCAACATTCTTCTGAGAAATCCCATCTCTGTGGCCTCTAATGGTTTTTTCATTTGTTTGTCTACTGTCCATGATTCGCTTCCATAGGTTAGAATTGGTTCTATATAGCACCGATGGTGATCATTCGAAGAAGTGACGTAGATCTGTGTTTGTCGAAGTACTGTACACTTCCTCTCTTTCTTATTTCTATTGACATAGATTTGTTGCATAAAATAGTTTTCATTTTCTGAAATGCTATTTTGGCCTGAGCTATTCAGCTTTTTATTTCTCTGGTGCATCTCCCATCTGATGTTATTATTGTGCCCAAGTATTTGAAACGTTGCACTTGTTTAGATTTGTCTCGTTCAGCCTCACATCAGCTCATATTATATGTTTGGTGATACTATGTGGGTCTCATTTCGTGTGATAACATACAACCTAATATTATTTACATTAGTAAAGGTTTACTTCCTTAAAATACCCAAAGTCTCCGATAAAATGGATTATTGTTTTGTCTATCAGTTGTTACCTGCTTAAACCACATCGTTATTGTCTAACTGTGCGATATTTTTCAAGCACACCACAACAAGTAAAATACTTCTCAAATGTATCAGCAATAGTTGTTATATTGCCTTAAGATCGAAAACCACCTTTGAATTCTAGTTCGCATTACGCAGACTCTAGCACACAGTTCTACTTTTATCATCGTTGTATGAGACCCATGTTATCGCAACGCCTTGACATATTCGCTGTATTTGGCTCGCCTAAATATATGTTGACACTGGAACATGCATTAAAAATGCAGAGTACGCGTGATCACTAATATCTGTGTTATCGAAGCTGAATATAGTGCTATGTCTGGCCACATTTTAGGATCGTTTAAAACACTCTGGGTAAGTCCCTGCCTTTGGCGGTCCACGACATAATCTTGGACAGCTTGGCTGTTTTACTTTCAGTGCGGTTAACCCTTATGACATTTGGCGTGTGCTGTAGCTGCGATGATGTGTACTGCAGATGACTTTCTGTGTTAATATCCCTCACATGAGATGAAATGTTAATTCGGATGATTCCACTGGTATGGCTGGTTCTGAAATTATGGATTTTAATTCGCTTACCGGGGCGTTGACTACATACAACTACAATTATAATGGAACAATTTGTTTTTCTTCAAAAAATGTATTACTCACACGCTGAATATATGCTTCAGCCTAAAATAAAATATTTCAGATGTTAGTTTACATAACTATTTTTCAACATAACTATTAACCCTCATTTAACAAAATTAAGAGACTAATGAAGAATGGAGTTATTGAGTTATTTGCGGGTCATCATCACTGCACTCCAAAAATGTTCATAGGTGCTCAGATCCCCTACCCACAGTGTCCAAAGATTGACGACTCCAGTTCTGTGTTGGCTGATAGTTCTTCTTACACGCCCACTAAGTGTATCACTTCTGGATGTGCCCATCTTAACTCCCATCTCCATCATCCGAAGAAGTGACGTGGATCTGTGTTTGTCGAAGTCATGTGTTCTTCCCAAATCTCGGAGGGCATTGATGATGTTCGCCCGATCTATTGGTTGCCCGTCCTCAACGACAGCGCAGCTAGCCAACCTGTCCGCTCTTTCATTATACCGTACCTCCTCATGTCTAGAGACATAGAGAAAGGTGACTTACGTATTTTTGACTTCTGCAATATCTCTACCCATTGCATGCGCACAGAGCCCGCATCCACTGTTTTTTTTTTTATACTCATCGAATAACGCAGTATGCATGCGTGGGTGTAGTCTTGTGATTGTAACCATTTGAATGCCTTGGTCACTGCAAAGTGACCTCCATTGTCATGCTGTTCGTTGTCTGTCGTATGCATCACTGTCTTCTTTGACTATTCTGCCTGCTGAGCGTGCTGTAAATGCCTGTGCACTTCGGTGGTGTCGTATTACAGGTCCGTATGCATAGATGACTGCATCTTTCTCATCGGTGTTATTGCAGATGAGACCGTTGACCTCCGCATTAACCGCGACCGAGTTTTGTCCCCTACTTCCTGTCGAGTGTGACAATACACGAGAAAGTCCCCTTGAATGACGTAGACACCAGTACTCACTCCTCGCCGACGTTGATATCGGTAAGCCAACATACCTGTTTGATGACACCTTCTGCTCGTCCCACCTATAATTTACCTCTTTTTAGCCTGACACCCTTCCCTGTGTTAAGCTCATGATGTAATGGATGCTCTTTATCAGCACTTATCTTCAGGTATGTTCCTACCATCCAGATCTTGATCCTGTCACCCATGGTAGGAAAGTCAAGAAGATACCTCATTGCTACATAGGGAGTGTCCCTCGTACACCAAAAATAATGTTCATAGCCTCAATATGTATTTTCTGCTTGCCAATTTACGTCCTACTGATAGTAAGAATTGCCAGGGTATACTCGATTGGTGCGAGGACTAATCCCTGGAACAACAGGGTATAGGGCCTCTGCTCAATGTTGGCAGCTGCCATGACCTTCAAAAAAGCTATTCATTTACGGGATTTTTTTATCACATGGTCGACGTTTTTCAGAAAACACAGGCAGCGATCAAACTTAACTATGAGGTATATTATAACCGTTTTCTTGCTGACCTCATCAGCTCCCATTCGTACCATCGGTGCTTCCGTGTTAACCATATGATTGTTAAGTGGGAACCACGCAACTGGTGTTTCATTAGGATTAACCAAGGCACCTTATACTCCACATCAGGAAGAGATGCAATCGAGTTCGTTTTGCATTGGGGGGGGGGCGATTTCACTTTTGTCTCTCCCCTGTCGATATATCAGAATAGTATCAGCAAAAGTCATTGTTCTGCCACTACCATCCTGTTGTTGTTCCGTGATCGTTATTGTGTACACGTTAAAACTAACTGGTGACAATGGTGAGCCTTGTGGAAGTCCTGGAAAAATGGATGTTGGCTCGGAAGACCAATTTCCACATCTGAGTATCACCCTCCGTCTGGCTCCATCTAATGAGGAAGGGGTGCACCGCCAGTTTGAGGAGCATATGCATGATGTATTCAAAGTGTACCCTGTTGAATGCATCCTCCAGATCTATAGCATCAGCACAAGTCTCCTCTCGTCTGTGGAAGTCTTCGAACGCGTTATAGACAAAGACTGCCGCATTGAGCCATGTCTCTTTGTTATATCTATAACCTCCGAGTGTGGGTGGGAATGTGCGTTTCTGTTCAAGGTGACAGGTGAAGACGCCGGCAACTATTTTCTCCAGCAGCTTACCCGCAGTGTTCTGCATTGTGATGATTCTGTAGGCACTGATCTGAGAATGGTCATTGTTTGGCTTCGGTAGCGGTAGTAAGTAGATGTGTAGCCACTCCTCCTTAATCTGGCAACTCCGAATGCTGGCATTAAACTCATTGGCCAGTTTTGTCAAGTCGTCATCAGCTAAATCGCCTATGTTATCATACCGAACACCATCTGGACCAGGAGTAGTGTTGTGTGACCTTTTAAGTGTCGTGCGAATGGTATCGGTTGTGGTTGTGAGATCTTCTTCCAGCATTACATCCTTACACAATTTTGACAGCGATCTCCGTATCCTCATTCTTACAGCCTCATTTATTTGGTCCATCCGCTCAATGTAGCGGGAACGCAGGGCCTTCCCTTTGATCAGATTTGTGCCATAACCGGCCGGTGCTCTGAAAGTCGTGTATGCCTATGTCGTGTTGTGCCATTCATGCTCTGATGAAGGCGTTCTGAGCACACTCTTTTACAGAAGTCATTCCATTTGGCATCCTTAACCTGCTTAGCACATAGTTTAAAGTGCATCATTTTTTGGTCGACCTCTACTTTCAGACGCTTCAAGAGCTCATGTTGTGTTCTTCCATTCTTTCTGGCTTGCTGCCATGTCTTGGCCGTTTGTCTCTTGCTCCGCCAAGCTTCCTCAACTTCTATGTTCCACCAGGGTAGCTGCGTCCATCTCTCCTGCCTCCTACAAGGGGCGCTCTGTTTCCTATGTCTGATTTTGCTAATGGCGTCCTGGTCCGTTTTCTCGTAGTGGAATGTGTGAAGCTTTCTATCTGGCTTCTATTTCTGCTTTTCTCAATTAGGAGGACACATGGATAGTGATCACTTCCGTGGAAATCCAGTGCACTCCACTTGCAAACAGGTGCGAAGGTGGAAGACACCAGTGCAAGGTCTATGACACTATCAGAGTCCAATGTTCGAGTGGCCTTTCAGGTTGCCCTTCCATCATTCAAGCACACTAAATCGGCCGACAGTAGTGCGTTCTCTAGGTCTTCTCTCTGCATGTTGGTTATGACGTTACCCAACTGGTTGCTTCTAGCATTAAAGTATCTGTAAAAATGACGTTCTCTTCATCGAACTCGTAGTGATTCTGCCATTGTTGTGTGTCCACCTTGCCATTACAGGCATACACATTTACAATCACGAAATGAACTGGGGTCTGCACCATAACCGCATGTACCTGCAATTCTGCATTGTCCAACGCAGATAAATCAACCTCAGCTGCCACCATATTGTTGCGTACATGGATGGCCTGCCCAATATTTCTTCTACTGTAGAAACAATTAAATGCAGGGGTACTTACTGTCCTGTCACCAAGAGTTCCTTGCAAAATCCTTATATCGGCGTCGCTCAGTAGCTTATCAAGAATGGGCAGTCGTTGATTTATGGCCCCACATTTCCAATATGTAGCTCGCACATACTTTAGGCCTAGTCTCTCACACTTCGACAGTTTAACGCCACCACGCTTACCTTGTCGTGTTTTCATTCTTCGATGTTGTTGTTTGGGCTGCATCTGAATACTTACAGTCGTCATAGTATCATCATCATCATGTGCCATACCGGTTGGTGTAGGTGATCATTTCCCTCCACAATCTTCTATCTACAGTGCATCGTATCAGTTCTGTTGTTGACTGTTTTCTATGCCATGACACCAAGCTATCCATTATTTTCTCTCTTTCTCGCCCGCGATCTCTCTTTCCTTTTATTTTTCCAATTGTAACCAAGTATTCCAACTTTCCTCTTCTCATGATGTGACCGAAAAATGGTGATTGCTTCTTTCTGATGTTTTTAAAGAGCTCCCTTTTTGTGTTGGCCTCTTTGAGAACTTCCTCATTGGTCTTTTTATCTGTCCAGGGAACTTTCAACATTCTTCTGAGAAATACCATCTCTGTGGCCTCTAATCGTCTTTCCATATGTATGTCTACTGTCCATGATTCGCTCCCATAGGTCAGAATTAGTTTTATATATCACCGATGAACTCTCTTTCTCATTGTTATTGACATAGATTTGTTGCACAAGATATTTTTCATTTTCTGAAATGCTATTTTGGCCTGAGCTATTCTCCTTTTCATTTCTGTGGTGCATCTCCCATCTGATGTTATTATTGTGCCCAAGTATTTGAAACGTTGCACTTGTTTCAGGTTTGTCTCGTTTATTTTCATACTGCATGGTGGTGGTGATTGTTTCTTCGATATAACCATTACTTCTGTTTTCTTACTATTCAGACTGAGACCTTTTTTGTTGCTTTCTTTTACTATTATGTCTATCATTTCTTTATAGTTCATTCTCTGTCTCTGCTATTAAGACTATGTCATCCGAATATCGCAAATTATTTATGTTGTGACCGTTGACTTCAATTTCTTTTTTGTCTACTATTGATCTCATTATATGTTTGCTGTACAGTGAAAACAAATCGGGCGACAGAACACAGTCTTGACTGACTCCTTGCTTTATATATTGGAATTGTCCTGTTTGGTTGTTAATTCTTATAGCTGCTGTTTGTTGCCAGTACATGTTTTTTAATGATTCGCAGATCCTTGCCATCAATGTTTAATTTATCCAGCATATTGATTATTTCCACATGCTTTACTTTGTCAAATGCTTTCGTGTAGTCTATAAAGCACATATATAGATCTTTCTTTACCTCTATTGCTCTTTCTATCAATGTTCTTAAGATGTATATTGCATTATTGGTGCCCTTTCCTTCCACAAATCCACATTCTTCCTCACTTATTTATGGTTTTATTTTGTTCCTTACACGTCTCATGATTATTCTTAGTAATATTTTAGTCACATGGCTCATGAGACGAATAGTGCGATGGTCTTCACAATCAGTGGCGCCTGACTTCTTCGGTATGGCTACAAAGATAGATTTTAGTATATCTTCGGGTATGTGTCCAGTGTTATATATGCCATTGAGTAATTTTGTTATGACTTGTACTCCCAGCTCTCCTAATGCATTTATCTCTTCGATTGTTATATTGTCCGGACCTGGAGATTTACTTCTTTTCATGTGTTGAATTGCGTCCTCCACTTCACTCTGCCTTATTGGTGGTCCTGTGTCTTCATTTGAATTGTTTAATACTGGTCTTTCATCATCATAGAGTTGACTGATATATTCTGTCCATCTTTCCACTGTCTTCTCCTGTCCCATTATTATATTTCCTTCCTTTGATTTCACACATCCTGAAACTTTGACCTCTTTTCTTCCTGTTAATTCATTTAACTGATTGTGCATAAATTGTGAGTCTTTCTTTTGTTGTTTTTTCCATTTCTTCACATTTCTGTTTTAACTATCCTTCCTTTGCTTCACTGCACTTGTTTTAGATCTCTTTGTGCAATATTGTGTATGTCCGTTCTTCTTTCTTATGTTTTCTTCTTTCGTCCATTAGTTGTAATATTTCTTCTGTCATCCATTTCTTTTTGTTGATTCTTTTAGTCACTGGTATTACTTCTTTTGATGTTTGCTGAATCGATTGTTTGAGCATTTCCCACTGCTCCTGGATGTATTTTCTCAATAGCATTATATCTATTTTGTACTATCGTACTGTACTTATCACTCATCTGTTTATCTACCCTTACCATATATAGTTCTAATTTTATATTTCTTGGTGATTTCTGTGCCTTCCGCAGTTTTATTCTTATCTTTCCAACTACTGGTACATGGTCACTATTGCAATCTGCTTCTGGCCTTGTTTTAACCGATGTTAGCCCATTCCTGAATCTTCTCTGTACCAGTATAAAATCAATTTGATTGTGTACTTTTTTGTCTGGGCTTTGCCATGTCCATAGTCGCCTAGGGTGTTATTTGAACCAGGTGTTACCTATAATCATTCCATGTGTCTTTGCCCAATTTATCAATCTATTCCCTATGTCATTCGTCTCTCCATGGCCATGCCCCCCATTCACATTTTGTACTTTAGCTGTTCCTACCTTTGCATTGAAATCCCCTAATACAACAGTTATTTCTTCGGATTTACACTGTTCCATGGTCGCCTCTAGCTCCTCGTAAAAAGTGTCAATATCTTCTTCTTCGCTGTTACTTGTTGGTGCATAAACTTGAATTATGTTAATATCCATTGGTCTGCCTCTCAATTTTACTAGCAGAATTCTGTCTGATACTGGCCAAAATCCTTTCACTGTTTTGCTTCTTTCTCTATCTAACATGATGCCTACACCTCTTTCGTATGTGGTTCCCCCAGAGTAAATTACATTTCCACTGTCGCGTTGTAATAATCCTTCTCCTTTCCATCTCATTTCACATAGTCCCAAGATGTTCAATTTCATTCTCTTCATTTCTTGACTGATGTTTTCTAGTTTTCCAACCTGGAATGCATAATATCATAGATTAGATGATTTTGTCGCTGAACGTCGATGTTGTGGATGGTCTAGACTCACGTGCACTCACTCAGTCGCACGGTCCAGAACCCGTTGCCACGTTATAGACTGGTCATCTCTAGTAAATCGCTCTGCAGCACGCGGATACACTTTGAGTGTTTTACCAATTAAATGAATTAAGCGTCTTGACGACAGACCGGCGAAAACAAACCGCCATTTTTTCACACGTTTAATAACGTCAATATTATAGTGAAGAATGTCAGCTATTATATATAATAGCTTTATCGTGGTAACGAAAGCAAATGTGTATTCAACATTTCACAGTTTATGTTAGTAGTTCTCATCTTTCTTTAACATATTGATTCATTTTACTTACCACTGCTATTTTTTCTCGATCGGTTTTCTACGAATAAAAAGAAGTAAAATATGTTTTTATAATGCAATCATTGACTGCACAAAAAATACACAACTGCTCAAACAACATTCAAAGACATTCTGAGACATTAAAAAAATAGTTGTTGGTGATATAGTGGACTGTTCTAGATCATATTACACGCTCGTTATAGTGCAGTAAACGCGATTATATAAATCCAATAATTGTTTCTCCTTTCTGTTCGGGATTGGCCTTTTGTCAAACACAACTCAAATCAGAGGAGTTATTCAGAATTGACGCTAAGAATCGGTATTTGTGTCCCCAGAAATTTAAGCTCACTTGTACTTGTAGTCTACAACGGTTTCGTAGAGAAACATCATATCAGCATCATCATGTGCCATACAGGTTGTCGTGGGCGATCATGTTCTTCCACAATAGCCTGTCCACATGGCATCGTATCAATTCTGTTGTTTGTTTTCCATGTTATGACACGAAGCTATCTAGTATTTTCTTTCTTTATCGTCCGCGATCTCTCTTTCCCTGTATTTTGACAGATGTAACCAAGTATTACAATTTTCCTCTTCTCTTGATTCCCCCTCCCCCCCCCAAAAAAAAAAAAAAATAAATAAATAAATAAATTGTGATTGTTTTTTTTTTCTTACGTTTACAAAGTAGTTCACTTTTTCACTTTTTGTGTTGGCTTTTTTTATATTTTTTTAAGAATTTCCTGGTTGATCTTATTAACTATCAAAGGAACACTCAGCGTTATGTTGATAAATCGCATCTCCGATCATTTGTTCATTTGTTTGCCTACTATTCATGATTCGATCATAAAGTATTGACACCATATAGCAACGATGAACTACTTTCCCAGATCTTCTCACATTCACTTATTGAACAATATGTTATTTTCATTTTAGTGAGATGCTATTTTGACCTGAGCTATTCATATATATTTATGTGTTGCATCTTCCATTTGATGATATTATTGTGCCGAAGTATTTGAACGTTACAATTGTTTAAGATTTGTCCTATTTATTTAAATGTTGTATTGTGGTGATGTTTGTTTCTTCTATATAACCATTACTTATGTGCTCTTACTATTCACACTTAGACTTTCTTGTTGTCTTGTCACTATTATGTTTATCTTTTCTTGTAGTTAATTATTCGTCTCTGCTACTGAGACTGCGCCATCCCCATATCGCAGCTTATGTTGCCACCGTTGGTTTCATTTAATGTTGTCTACTATTGATCTCGTAGCATTTTCTCTATAAAGTGTGAGCATATCCGCTAGAGAGAACAATATTCTCTTACACTTTGTTTTATATATTCATAATAAATGTATGATGCAATATACATCTAATACAATATAAATCTGAACGATAATACTGGCAGAACTATCAACAAACATGAGCAACATACTGGCTTTAGATATGCAGACAGCAGTATTTGTAAAAATTGAGGGTTGTTAAGTCAGATTAAAAGCAGTTCTCTCATGGACATTCTGACATAACTTTTATCGTTAATCTCAACATAAACTGATCTCATAGCACTATAGTTATCTAGTTTATTGTTGTGTAATCTGACTGTTGGTGATAAAATATGTGTGTTTTTCTTTTCACGTATGCCAGTACTACCACTTTAATATATGCATGAGAGATAAACGGTTATTCTTAATAATAGAGAAAACCAAAAGATAGAAAACAGCAAGAAATAACAATTTGTTTAATATTTACAACATTATTTGATATCTGATTTACTCGATTACTTGATTGTTTTACTTACAAGCTGAGCAGAAGCCAAAGAAGTGTTAATCTAAGAAGATATAAATGCTTTCAGTTTGAGAAATAATGTTTTGTTAAAGAAATAAGTGAAACGATATTCCATGACTCATGTTCACATACCTTCATTTATTTTAATGTTGATACAAATGGCTGCTTCCTGAGTTCAGGAGAGCTACGTAGAGAATGCGATAAGACTTGTGAAACAGTTTATCTTTTCTCTCTGGCGAGAAGATCGTATCCGCCTTCTTCGATACTCGATGTGGATAATCCTACTACTAAAGAACAACAATATATAGATCAATTGAAATAT
The DNA here is from genome assembly GCA_032433765.1 of Megaustenia siamemsis. Lineage (NCBI taxonomy): Eukaryota > Metazoa > Mollusca > Gastropoda > Stylommatophora > Ariophantidae > Megaustenia > Megaustenia siamemsis. The sequence goes on along the minus strand of JAVIAB010000101.1, from coordinate 62,881,501 downwards.
TCATTTGCTCATATAAAGTTGTTCGCAAGTATAGGTATTTCGTACAACACTGAAATATGTTTGTATTTAGAGATTACTCGCTTACTCACTCATTAACTCATTCACTCACTAACTGACTCACTCGCTCACTCAATCACTACTCAATAACTCAGTCACTCACTCAATCACTCATTCATACAAGTCGCTCACTCGTCCTCTTATTCAGTCACTCAAATTTTAAGTCACTCAATCACTCACCCACAAAGTAAATCAGTCCTTCACACAATCACTAACTCAGTCACTCACTCAATCATTCACCCACTAAGTATCTCAGTCATTCACGCAATCATTACCTCAGTCACTCACTCAATCACTCATCCAATCGCTCAATGACACTTTCAGACACGTACTATGTTTTCTAAATTGACGAATTCACCAGTTAAGAAAACTATTGTATTTGTACATTTGATCAATTATTAAAGTGTATATTAAAGGGACATATATAAATAAACTACTGAGTTTAGTATTATGTGTACACCGTGAGCTGTGATTTTCATTTGGATCGTGTTTCGATATTCCGATTGCTTATGATGAGTCATAAGATCATATAACGAGGTCAGTTCAGCTTAGTTCAATTTTGGTGAGACGTCGCCTTTTGTCTTTTCGCGTGTGCTGTGGCTGCTATAATGGGAACTGCAGCTGCTTTTCTTTGTTTGAATCCTTAAATGAGATGACAATTCGGATGATTTCACTGGCACAAGCGGTTGAGCAATTATGGATTATAATTCATCTGCAGTGATACCGGGGCCTTCGACTATCACTTTAACTATACAAGAAAACTAATGTTCTATTGACAGAAAATGAATAGTTTGTTTTAATACTTACATTATATACTTTCATAAATGTCTTTTAAATAAAATAGTATATTGCACATTATAATACATATTTTTTCAACAATGAGGACATATATTTTCTTGTGATATGTGCATGTAAAACTGCTGACACATTTCTGTTTTTCTGAATGCGGAAAAAGTTATCCAAATAATTATATCTTTTTAAAATATTTATATCACGTACATAATTGTTTGATAATGCGTTTATCATTATTTTATATACATTTATCTTATGACACGTGTCTTAGTTTTTTTTTGTTCAATATTTCCTTTCTAAATCATACAAGCTCAAGTAAAAAGATGTATATATATATATATATGTATATATATATATATATATATATATATATATATATATATATATATATATATAATATATATAAAGCGCTTCTTAGTTCATTTTTTGTCTATATTCCATTGATCATTTTATCATTGTTCCAGACTTTAGCGTCTATGAAACACTAGCTAGAGACAACATGGGAATTCCAAAACAAGCTCTTGTTTTGAAAACATCGGGACACACAAAAAAGAGGGAGATCCAGAGAGAAAATGATAATAAATTTATAAGAGAAGCATGGTTGGTAGGCAATGACTCATTAGATAGGATCGACAATCTCACTGAGAATAGAGATGGGTGGTGATAAACAAGTCCTATGTGACGTCTAAAGGCGCGGGAAGGATCCATTTTTCCCGGCAGCCAAAAACGTGCACCCACCACAAGACTGGGTATATCCACAGCACATTAAAAGGAACATTTTAAGATTGTAATTGTTATTTGTTTGTTGTTAGAAACATCATCACTACACACCGGAAGAATTCATTTGTGCTCCAATATCCCGCTCGCGAAAATCCCAGGAGAATCCAAGTCCATGTGCACGAACTCCGTGCTTGAAATCCACGATGTGGGTAGTTTTCAGCTGACAATTTTACCCCGGCAACATTTACGGTCCACTCTTTTCGATTATAACTGCCAAGGGTTCTTTAACGTGCGCGAATGCACACGGAACCTCCTGATTAGTAATATTTTTTACCAAAATCACAACCTCTTCTAGTGGGCTTTGAACCCGGTTTTTTCCATCCACTGAGACCGAGGCTGTACATCCAGACTACCCAGCCCCCGACTTTTAAATGATCAGGGTATATAACCGAAGTCAGGCGCCACTGATTGTGAAGACCATCGCACTATTAGTCTCATGAGCCATATGACGAAAATATTACTAAGAATCATCATGAGACGTGTAAGAAATAAAATAAAACCAGAAATAAGTGAGGAACAATGTGGATTTGTGGAAGGAAAGGGCACCAATAATGCAATATACATCTTAAGAACATCGACAGAAAGATCGATAGAGGTAACGAAGGATCTGTAAATGTGCTTTATAGTCTACACAAAAGCATTTAACAAAGTAAAGCACCTGGGAATAATCAATATGCTGGAGAAATTAAATATTGATGGCAAGCATCTGCGAATCATAAAAAAAATGTACTGGCAACAAACAGTAGCTATACGAATTAACAACCAAACAGTACAATTTAAACTTATAAAACAAGGAGTCAGACAAGGCTGTGTTCTGTCGCCGGATTTGTTTTCACTGTACAGCAAACATATAATGAGATCAATAGTAGACAAAAAAGGAATTGAAGTCAACGGTCACAACATAAATAATTTGCGATATGCGGATGACATAGTCTTAATAGCAGAGACAGAGAATGAACTACAAGAAATGATAGACATAATAGTAAAAGAAAGCATCAAGAAAGGTCTCAGTCTGAATAGTAAGAAAACAGAAGTAATGGCCATATGGAAGAAACATTCATCACCAGCATGCAGCATAAAAAGAAACAGGACACATTTGAAACAAGTACAACGCGTCAAATACTTGGGCACAATAATAACATCATATGGAAGATGCACCACATAAATAAAAAGGAGAATAGCTCAGGCCAAAATAGCATTTCAGAAAATGAAAAATATCTTATGCAACAAATCTAAGTCAATAGAAATGAGAAAGAGAGTTCATCGGTGCTATATAGAACCAATTCAGACCTATGGACGCGAATCATGGACAGTAGACAAACAAATGAAAAGTTGATTAGAGGCCACAGAGATGAGCTTTCTCAGAAGAATGTTGAAAGTTCCCTGGACAGCTAAAAAGACCAATGAGGAAGTTCTCAAAGAGGCCAACACAAAAAGGTAGCTCCCAAAAATATCAGAAAGAAACAATCAACACCTTTCGGGCACATCATGAGAAGAGGAAAGTTTGAATACTTTGTTACAACTTGTAAAATAGAAGGAAAGAGAGATCGCGGACGACAAAGAGAAAGAAAATACTGAATAACTTGGTGTCATGGCATGGAAAACTGTCAACAACAGAACTGACACGATGCACTGTAGATAGAAACTTGTGGAAGGACATGATCGCCTACGCCAACCGGTATGGTACATGATGATGATGGTATATACCCGCATTATAGGTGCCTGTACATGTTTGTGGATTCGAATCCTCGATTACCTGGTATGTTAATTTCGAAATTTAAAAATTCAAATATTCGCGCTTTTTTCCCTAATGGAATATTTTTATTTCTAACAAGGAAATCGATTACAACCTTGTGAAGATTAGTCTTCACTCATCTGAGATCTCTAGGGAGCTTCTATTTAAAAATAAAATTATATTGATATAAAACCGGTGATACTCACATCTGGCGGCTATAACGGTCTCATCATTCTTATTTGCGCCATCTGGTGAAATCTTCCAAATCTTTGCATTGATCAGAGAGCCGTGGGCTGCACTCTCTCGAAAATTCCCTAAAGTACTTCACGATAATTGGAGCTTCTACCAACCCATGAGGGGGTATATCAAGTTTAGTAATGCAATGGATCCAGGGAGACTCCTCACAACATAAATGATAAGGCTGAAACATTAGCTTCGGGGATTATCCCAAAAGGAATATTTTCAAACTTCACGATCCTTATAAGTGCGTCCAAATAAATTATAAACTGCACCAGTAGTGAAGACTGGATGATTGGGTAGGTTACTGAAAAGACAGGGAGTGAAAGTTTTAAATACACGCCAAGGTCACACTCCCTCAGAGACAAAGTACGAGAAAGAGGAGACATAATCAGAATGTTCAGACTGAGACCCGCTTATGTACTACCGTACAATCACATCAATATAATGTTCAGACTGAAAGCCGGTTATGTACTACCGTACAATCACATCAATAGAATGTTCAGACTGAAAGCCGGTTATGTACTACCGTACAATCACATCAATATAATGTTCAGACTGAAAGCCGGTTATGTACTACCGTACAATCACATCAATAGAATGTTCAGACTGAGACCCGGTTATGTACTACCGTACAATCACATCAATATAATGTTCAGACTGTGACCCGGTTATGTACTACCGTACAATCACATCAATATAATGTTCAGACTGAGACCCGGTTATGTACTACCGTAAAAACACATCAATATAATGTTCAGACTGAGACCCGGTTATGTACTACCGTAAAAACACATCAATATAATGTTCAGACTGAGACCCGGTTATGTACTACCGTACAATCACATCAATATAATGTTCAGACTGAGACCCGGTTATGTACTACCGTACAATCACATCAATAGAATACAACGAAAAGTAAAGGTAAAGTACGAAACTTGAATCGGGGTCTTAACACACGAGTGTTAACCCATATGTGCTCGGCTGCTTATCCAGAGGTGTTCGGAGACTTCTTGATTATGTCGCTGCAAGCATTGAAACTCACAATGCGAGGTGGCGTTCCCCAGCTTCCCAGAATACTTGACTCTGGTACCCATTTCTGCCAGCGGCTGTATCGACCGCGGGGGTATTTTTCTTCCAAACACGAGTACAATTCACACTGGTTACGGCGGGGATTTAACACGGATTGTCGGAACGTGGTTAGCCCAGTTAGGTGGTTTTCCCAACTAGGCTTCCTATCCCCCATGCAACGAAACCAAACTCCAACATACATACTCTGTGAACACTCACATGAAAGAGTAGAACATCATCTTTTTGATTGTCCAAAAACTAACCGATATTAGTGCAACTCCACTTCCTCCAAGACCAGATAAATGTAACACCTTGTACGGAACTGTAAGGTAACTCAGAAATACCTGCTGATACCACAACATGGCATTGGGTCGAAGGTCGCCAGCTCACATGCCACTGGACGCACGATAATAACAAGAACAACAAACCCAATGTTTAACTATCGTCCAGATATCTTGTGGCACTGTCTGATTATGAAAGATTGCCATTGTTGTTGCAAGTTTTCTTCACAAATAACACATACAAACACTTTGCTACTGTTCCAACTGTTGATGTTACGAACTACTGACATTTACCTATTTAAAAAAAAAAACGAGTAATCATTGATAATTCTTACAAATTTACTTTTTATTAATTTAATGTCTTAGTCATAATACTTACCTCCGTATATCCTGGCATCGAATACAGAACCTGAGAAGATATTATTTCGTTGTAATGCTATTTCTTGTTATCAACAATCTAGCCAATTAATGATATTAGAAGTCTTTTACAAGGTATAAAAATATTGTATATATTCCGTTGATTTTATTCTAATGAAAAAAAATGTAGTCTAGTGGTTTTTTTCAGTGCTCCTGATTTCTAGAAGTGAATTCGGTATAATTAGATCACAAACCAAAATTGACCACAGTGATGAGGTCTTTCTAAATAATTATAGTAATGGTTTGTAAAGCAGTTAGCGTCTACGTTAGCTAGTCAAAAGAGAATTGTCAAAGCTGTATAACTGTCCCCAAAAAGACAAGTCATAAAGTGTTCCAATACACCAGTCAGTGTATCCCCCTCCCCAGCGTGTAGTCGCCAGGTGACAAAACCGTTTTTTCATAGTTGGAACTTCTTTGATTTCCTTGATAACTTTCTTATATCACCACATTCGACCTGATAGGAAAAATTGCTAAGAGTTATGGTTATTGTTATGGAAGGTCCCGGTATCACTGCAAAGGGATTACATTCCATAATTGCTCAACCGCCAGTGGACTCATCCGAATTACTATCTCATCTCCAAAACAAAGAGAAGCAGCCGCAGTCCCCAGCGTAGCAGTCTCAGCACACGCCAAAAGATATAATGCGAAACCGCACAGAAAATGAACACAGCCATCTGTTCTCCGTCATACGATATCATCATTCATCGTAAACAATCGGAATATCGAAACATGATCAAAACGAATGAAACGTATAGCTCACGGTGTGCACATAGCACTTAACTCAGTAGCTCCTGCAACAAGCCAATTGCTGAGGAGAGTATGATCAACAACCGACTATACTGGTGTTTGGAAGCCTCTAATAACATGTTCCATAAAGAGGCTGGACTTATTGTAGGTAATAATGCAGAAGGCCAAATCTAGAGTTTAATGTATCAAGTCTATGGTGGTTTCCAGAGGAAACACACTCTAGCCGTCATAGTTGACGTATGCAAAAAGCATACGATTATATGTGGCGGAAAGGACGCCTGTTGAAGATGAGAAACATGGATATACACGAAAAACTATACAAATGGTTGAAACACATCCTAATCAACACCGCGATTTAAAACAAATTAAATGGCACTATATCGGACAGAGAGGTTCTAGAAGAAGGGCTACAACAGGGAGCACCACTTAACTGCTCCCACTTTTTATTATACATCAACGACCTGGTCAAAACCGTGATTAATCAAAAAAATCTTTCTACGCCGATGACCTAGTTATCTGACATAAAGCGAACAAATTAAGATAGCAGAATTACAACCAAATAAAGATCTCAGAGACTTAGAAGAATAGTGTAATACCTGGAAACTAAAGGTCAATTCACAGAAGACAGTATACACAATATTGTATATTTACCAGATAGGGCAAATATCACACTTGATATAAACCCAAGAGGTCTACAAAAAGATGAGCATCACTTATACCTAGGAGTACACATAGACCATCAACTAATCCTGAAGAAACATGTAAAATACCTGACAAAGAAGACAACGAGAAGACTAGACTCAAGAAACGGCTGTGTAGTACTTTATGGCTGGGGGTGGGGGGCAGATAATGAAACTCGTTGGAACCTTTATTTCAATCATTTTCGCTCTACTCTGGAATATGGTAGCTCTCTACCAGTAACACGCAGGTAAGGAAACATGGCACTTACCTGGATACAAAACAGTGCACCACGCCTCACCAGTGACGCAATGAAGTCCACACCAAATGCGGCATGCGAAATACACAGCAATGTATAACCTTCAGAGATTATACGAAAGAATGCCACTATAGTGCAAAATGAAATTTAAAAAAAATAATGGAACACGACCTTCGTAACAGAAACTTAGTGGATACATGGATTCCTAAACAAAGAATCAAACAAATCTCAAATTTGCAGCACGTCAGGAACATACAAGAAAATTACCACATATACTTCAGAAGCGTCAAAACAACATCAAGAGTCATTTAAAAAAAAAAAACTATCACCATATGCAAATTACATAAACCCAGAGGTATGTATAGAAATAATGCTCAAAATAGATAAAAATGCTGACCCGCATCTGAATACTGTATTTCATAGCATAACATCAACGAAAATAAAAGTAATCATATATTGAATCTATTGCAAATGAATCCTACAGGAGCTAGGAAGTAACATAAACAACTCATACAACTCACCATAAACATAGATGACCTCATAAGAGCATATGACGTAAGACTATTGATGTATTCGATCCCAGGACACCCCAGCTCACCAGAAAGTAACAAGGCATATGCATAAGCTAAGAGTGAAGAGAGGATTCAAACAGATACAGCTTAACACCGGCATCTCATTAATCACAGCCACACAAATCATAAAGAGTAGAGAAGATTGGCTGAATGGATGGCCATGGAAACAACAGGGAGATATTGTCAAGGCCAAACCCCCTAAAAACATTAACAACCTTATAAAACAACAGTATCATCAATACCGAAATGTCTCTAGCCATACAGGCAAATAACTCCGTCTTCGGAGGTACTCATATTTTTCTCTTCGATGAGTAATTGACGTTTCAAGCCGCGCCTCACTGCTGAGACCAGGGTGGTTGCCGCTGAGATCAGGGCTGGTTGCCGTTGAGACCAGGGTGGTTGCCGCTGAGACCAGGAGTGGTTGCCGCAGAGACCAGGAGTGGTTGCCGCTGAGACCAGGAGTGGTTGCCGCTGAGATCAGGGGTGGTTGCCGCTGAGATCAGGGGTGGTTGCCGCTGAGATCAGGGGTGGTTGCCGCTGAGACCAGGGGTGGTTGCCGCTGAGACCAGGAGTGGTTGCCGCAGAGACCAGGGGTGGTTGCCGCTGAGACCAGGGTGGTTGCCGCTGAGATCAGGGGTGGTTGCCGCTGAGATCAGGGGTGGTTTCCGCTGAGACCAGGGTGGTTGCCGCTGAGACCAGGGGTAGTTGCCGCTGAGACCAGGGTGGTTGCCGCTGAGACCAGGGGTGGTTGCCGCTGAGACCAGTGAGTGGTTGCCCCAGAAAGAAATCATAAATAACCATCTCAACTCGTTCAGCTGGGATTTGAACTGACAACCTATTTGCATCGACACCAACCAGTCCCCAAGAAATAGGTAAACCAGGAGTATATTCGTGGCTTTAATTCTGAATGACACCAACAAACAAGTTGGCTCTGGCTGTGAAGTGAGAAATGCAATTTTATGCTTTCCATGTTTACTTTTTGGAGATGATATCACATGGACTCCCTTACTTACATACAGTTGAAACAATTAAAGAGCCCCGTCACGGCAAATGGCGTTAGTAACCATCATTTTTACATACCTTCGGCACATGATTTTAGGAGTAGTGCGGTCAGTATTACGTCTGTGCCGCTGTACTGTCACAGAAAAAAATATCCGGTACCCATTAAAGGTTAGGTGAACCCAGAAGCTCTAGTCCTTTGTAGTCAAGTTCACTAACGACTGAGTTATCGTGGCTCCCGTTCCCGTACGTGGACACGGTAACAAGATGATTCGATAAATCCATGTGTATTTAGAGGATTGGGCATGGAAATTAGATTCAGATCTGAAGAATCATTGAGTAACCAGCACAGTCTTCAAAGGTGTTTCTAAGATAACTCAGAACGTGTTACTTGACTGCCTAATACAGATATGCTATGATGCGACACAGAATGAAATTAGAGAGGTTTCGTTTGTAGCTGTCATGGTTAATGCCATGACACATGTTTCTAAGATTATTCAGAATGAGTTACTTGACTGACTGTCTGATGCCACGACAGATATATCGGAGCACATTCAGTCGATCTTTGTTCTACAGAACGTATTTAATTACAAAATATTCGAACTTTTATAGCTATTCTTTTTACAATTAAAGCAATTGCTTAATGTGATAAACATAACAAGCAAAAAATATGGACTAGAAATGAATATCAAAAAGACTAAAACTATGATCATAAACAAAGAAAATTATCAAGACCTACAATTAAATATCACAGTTGAGGGAATACATCTGGAGACAGTTCAGAGCTACAACTACCTGGGACATATTATAACCAATGATGAAAAATGCAAAACTGAAATAAACAAAAGAATAGGTATGGCAAAAAGTAATTTTAATGCCATGAAAAATATACTAACAACAAAACACATATCAACAGGGCTGAAACTAAGAATCGTAAAATGTTATATCTTCTCAATATTCCTATATGGTGCAGAAACATGGACATTAGACAAGAAAACAAAACAGAAAATTGAAGCCTTTGAAATGTGGATTTATAGAAGAATAGGTAGACTTGGATGGAAAGAAAACATAACAAACGATGAAGTTTTAAAACAGCTGAAAATAAAAAGAGAACTAATAAATACAATTAAGACAAGACAAATGAAATTTTTGAGGCATGTTAAAAGACACAACAGCCTACTAAAAGTAATATTGGAAGGGAAAATACAAGGTAAATGAGGCAGAGGCAGAATAAGACTAACATGGACGAGTAACATCAAAAGATGGACAAGTCAAGCTATGACAACCTGCACCATCAAAGTAAGAAACAGAGTAGAATGGCGATCCATGGTAGCCAACTTTCGTTGCGGAGAAGGCACTCGATGATGATGATGATGATGATGATGATGATAGCTATTATTTATTCTGGAAGACAGAACATCAATAATTATTGTAGAACAATTAGACATAATCCTTCAAGAGAATAGACAAAAACTGATAGCTCAAGCATTTGATGGTACAAATGTCATAAAATGCGAAAAAAGGAAGGGTACAGGTTAAAATAATAGCTCTTTATAGTAATGCACTTTTCATGCACTGTTATGGGGATCAAATGAATCTAATAATGAGAAGTGTTGCAAGTATCATAAATAGACTGGAAAAATGTATATGTATGTTATCAATAAATTATTTTATCATCTTATATAAGTTTTCTTTATTTATGTGTCTGTATGTCATTGTGCACATTAAAATAATGCCTACAAAGCGATTCTTCTCTTGAACTCTATACTACACACTCTGACTAAACTTTCAACAGAAACATATTCTTCAGTTAAGTTTCAAAATATTAAAGTCTGTAATAAGCGATGCAATCAATAATGGTTTCTCATTGAGACTATGTATATACTCGTCTAGTTCAAGGGCTTTTCCTACTCCTCTTTGTCCTTACAATCCTTCTTCAAATTAATGACATGCTTCCTGAAAAATGAGATCTGGTGAAACTTATTCTACTGAATATTTTGATTATTCTTTGTTGATTAGTTTCTGTATTTATAGTTAGTTTCCGCTTTACTGAGCATACTGTCAACGGGTTTATACTGTTTAATTATCAATTATTCAACATCAAAATTGTATTCATAATTTGAGCTCCTAAATTACTCGCCGACTATAAACGATCTTCAAGTCAGCTTGTTTCGTCAACGGTGACATAGCTCGCTTCGAATAATGAATGAGTCAGATTATCGCCAAATGTAAGCCTGAGTTCAGAGATTATGGAAGAAACTCATGCGATGGAGTGTTAGTTGATCGGGATATGGCTTTGCCAAGCACATACCCAGGCGGTATTTAAAGCCAGACAGGGCACGCAAGGAATAGTTTGACTGTGATTGGGTAAGCACTGGCGATTCCGACTCTCGGCAGTACGCAAATCGAACGAGGTAATACACATAACTATAGTGTACAGAGAATAACAAATGGAACGAGGTAATACACACAACTATAGTGTACAGAGAATAACAAATGGAACGAGGTAATACACATAACTATAGTGTACAGAAAATAACAAATGGTACTGAGTACAGGGCGAAGCGTCCGTCATCAAGTTTCCCACCACAGCAAATAAAATAAAATATCGTCCAGTATGTGCCAATCTCCGAATCAATGCTGACACACGACATCCCTGAAACTGTGAGTTTATGAGGGGCAAAGAGAGGCTGGTTAAAAAGAAGAAAGCCGGCTTGCTGTCGGAGCTACTGATTTAAGTGCTCTGTGCACACCGTGAGCTGTGCGTTTCATCCGTTTTTATCATGTTTCGATATGCCGATTGCTTACGATATATGATGATATCGTTTGACGGGGAACAGATGGTTGTGTTAACTTTATGTGCGGTTTCGACTTATGTCTTTTGGCATGTGCTGAGACTGCTATTATGAGCACTACAACTACCTTTCTTTGTTTGGGAGATGGGATATTAATTCGGATGATTACGATGGCACGGGCTGTTGAGCAATTATGGATTGTAATTCACTTTCAGTGATACCGGGACCTTCTATAATCATAATAAAACATGGTAGGTCAAGCTGTGATTATTTTTCGGCATGTTGTTCAGTTGAGGCATCCTGAGAAAAATGGATGTGAGTTATTAGAGTGGTGTACCTCTTTTCCCTTAGTCATAACACTAAATAGGGAATGTTGACAACATAATGTCATGGTCGTTTGTTGTAGAAGTGTATGACGTCCTTTTCGAGAACTTTTCTGAGATTGAAGCAATCATTGACGCAAATTGGTTGGTTTTTCAGAAGTTGGAAGTTTAACTGTAAGTGAAGACAGCGCTATGTTCGCAATGACTGTAAATAGTTTGACTATGGAAGTTATGGTTGATATTAGACACAGACTTGTATGCATGAGTTTCATAAGTGACTCAGTGAGGATGCTCAAGAGAATCTCAATTGGCTGGGCTCAATGTCTGTGGGTAGAGTTTCTGAATGTTTTAACGTAGCACCAGTCTGCATGTTTCGCTGATATCGAATGCGGAGGATTGCTATAACACGATGGATGCTCACAGGGACGGTCAATTAACGAGCGACACAAACAACTGACTCGAAATCCGCTACCATAAGCAGACTGAATGTCAGGGTGGGGAAAGGCGAACGGGGGCGTTACTAAGGGAGTCAAAGAAAACTTGTAAACCAGCACAAGACCGATTCCATTGGTCTCAGCACGTTGGGGTATTTACTTAGGAGGAGATTTAAGAACTTATGAACGTATCGAATGTGCAATGATGATGACATGTCAACTAATATCAACTATATGTTTCAAACATGAATGCACTTCTAATTTCTTAGGACATGAAGCTCAGTCATGTCTATACGACATGCATTCACAATATGTATCACAGGTTATTCTAAAATCCACTACTATACCATTTGTCTATTGTTGAGTTCCCACTAATCAGAAGTCTACAGCCTCTATCAATGGCACATATGGCACCTATGGCACCTATGTTACCTCAGTGTTGAACTGCTATGTATTTTCTGAAATCCTCACAATTTAAAGCATCCCATAATTATTTATACAATTTGTGGTTTTCTTACTTCTAGTGATTTTTTCTTATGAGAATTTTGGTGACCATTTCGTTATAGTTTGCGTCCACATATCAATCTGTAATCTTCCTTCTTTTGATGTGTTTTTCCTACCGATAATTGTTGACTAATTTATTAAATTGTTTGAATGTGGAAACGGCCAACCTCAAGTATTGCTTGCGACTGTCGTTACAAGTACAGTCTTGATTCATTCACTATTGATAACAAAATGATGTCCACAAACACGCACTTATTTATCCAATTGCAGAAATGACAAAATGTCTTAAATAAATTTAATAATAAAATATATAGCATCTTATATAAATTGTACGATTCCTTATTCTCACTCGCATGTATTCACAAGTTACATTACTTACATGGCCTTCATCCTTCATACGATCTTCAAGCTGGAAAATCAGTCAATGTTAGGTTTGAATTAATACATGTATAGGTTCATCTATTTATCGTTATTAACTTCATCTGACATGGACACATATGGACAAAGTAGTACCACGTGGCCCCTGGTTGCGAGCCCTACTCTAGAGCATATGTAATAATCAATTCCAAGAAAATGTATCAGAACGTAGGAGAGTGTCTCATTAAACAGCCTTGTCAAACTCAGTGGCGAAGCTAAAGGGAGAGCGTAAGAACATATGTACACGGGCGCAGCTTCTGGGCACCAAAATGACCATTGTTGATTTAATTATTTTACTTTTTTCATTATTTTCATACTCTATAAATGTGCCACAAAATACAGGTTTTCATGTTCTAAATACAGTTTTTTTTTTATGTTCTAAATGCGGGTTTCTATGTTCTAAATGCAATTTCCATGCTCTAAATGCAGGATTTTATATTCTAAATGTAGGTTTCCATGTTCGAAATACCGGTTTTCATGTTTTAAATGCAGGTTTCCGTGTTCTAGATGCATTTTTAAAATGTATTAAATGTGGGTTTTTATGTTCTAAATGCAGGTTTTCATGTTCTAAATGCATGTTTTCATGTTCTAAATGCAGGTTGTCATGACCTAAATGCATGTTTTCATGACCTAAATGCATGTTTTCATGTTCTTCATGCAGGTTTATATGTTGTAAACTCAACAATATCAGGGGAAAGCATGACCGATATACCCCCCCCCCCCCCACCACCGTCGCTATGGCTCACAATTTATAACGACAGTGGGGTAGGGGATGATTTGCGAAATCTGACATTGCCCTCAGGCGCTGAAACTCCTAGCTACACCTCTGGTCAAACTCCAAACGGTGTTCTCAATCTCCGTTAACAACGACTCTTCTTGTATAGTTGTCGCATAAATCTTTGATACCGCGAACTATATTTAGTCGCGAAGTCATTATTATTATACAAGTTATTTATATTGCTTGTTGATCAACAACTATTTTAATGATTCCCAGTCCACAACTTGCAGCGTTTACACTGATTGCTGGCTGGGTGTTGCTTATACACTCTCTTATTTGCTTCGAATAAGTCATTTGTTGGAAATAAAGCGTCTTCTCTAGCCTTCATTATTTCAAGAGGATTGTGTCTGTGTAAGTAGCTATCCCCAGTGTAGATCTTATTAGCCAGAGAAATGTATGGATGTTTCCATAAATAATAACATTAATAATATATGCTGTATATGTCGTTCTGTGTCTGCATTCTGTAATGTATGCATCTATATATTAGTGTTAACATGTGGCTACTTCACCAACTTAACAGGACTGCAACGCGCTAAGACATTAATAATCATGTCAATGCTCAGAACCCAAAGGTTAAGATGACTGGGCAACGTCCATCGAATAGAAGAAAATCGAATTATTCCTAAGCAAAAACTATATGGCGATATATGGCGATATATTAACTATATATATGGAAAAAGATAAATCTAAACCCTAAACTACAGTATAGAGATATGTGTAAATCATTTCTGAGTGACTTCTCCATCTGTTATAACGACTGGGAACATCTGGAAAGAGATCGCACGCCATGGAGAGCCTGTATAACAAATGGTATAACATTATTTGAGGCTGTAATATAACAAAACATGAAAGAGAAAAGACTCATGACAAAAATATAAAATCCTGGGGATCTGTGTACCCGATTTCTTCATTCTGTGGCCGAGTGTGCTTGTCAAACATTGGTAGAATCAGCCACGAGAGAAGCTGTTCGACAAATACAAAACCTAACAAACTAGACAATTATTCTTCTTCGTCTACGTTTTTAGCTCCCAGTGGAGCATAGGTCTTCAACAAACACTTTCCAAGTCGTTCTGTTTTTTGCAATTCTTTTAAGATCATTCCATGTCTTTCCCATCATCTTTATTTCTGCTTCTTCTCCAAGAATACCTTGGTCTTCCTCTTTGTCATTTTCCCCTGTGAATTACAAAAAGGGCCTGTTGTGTAATACTCTCAGTTGGCTTCCGTAGTGTGTGTCCAATCCCTCGTCATCGTCTTTGCTGTATCTCTTTATCCATGTTTGTGAAGTTTTTTTTCGGCTCATTTTTTTTACAGTATGGGATAGCTCGTCCAATGCCCAACCCTCCTTTCTCGCCTCATTAGACAATAGCCTCCACCAACCCATAGACGAAAAGGGTAATATCATCATATCACGTAAGGCTACTGACGATCCTTCTTAATGATTCATCTTCTAATACTTGGTCGTGTAGGTTCACGCATCGCTTCTATTGTTTTATTTGATAAAAGGACTCTTATGCAATTTTCTTCGGGTAAACGAACTGGCTAGCTTGTCTGTTTTCAAAGTCCAAGACTGGTTAATAACTTTAGTCCAGTCCGTTCTTTTTCCTTTTCCATTGCCCCAATTTTGTTTCGAAGACACATATTGGCCCGATTATTAGGGGATTTGTTGCAGGTTACTTGCTTTTATA
The DNA here is from genome assembly GCA_032433765.1 of Megaustenia siamemsis. Taxonomy (NCBI): domain Eukaryota; kingdom Metazoa; phylum Mollusca; class Gastropoda; order Stylommatophora; family Ariophantidae; genus Megaustenia; species Megaustenia siamemsis. Next base: position 62,865,940 of record JAVIAB010000101.1, on the reverse strand, counting down.
AAGAGTGTATCACTTGTTGCGAATCCTGGTATGTTCTCCTAACTGTAACAACAATGTAGATATTGCGTCAACATTTGCACAGGATTGCGTTCGTTGTTCTGAGGAATTAAGAATTGTCTGTAGTGTGTGGTTTTAGACGCCTCATTGTTGCGACTATCAAACTAGAGGGCCGGTGGGCACATTCATGGTTTCTCTGTTATATGACGACGGTGCTTACACAATACAGTTGTTGTTCGTGATTGGTAGTATATATATATATATATATATATATATATATAAATATATATATATGTATATATATACATATTCACTTACGACTTGTTGTAAATGTAAGGTATACTTTGTAGGGTGGGGTTTTCATTATCCTCTCTCATTGGAAAACATAATCAATAAAGTCTTGTCAAAAGCAAGTCCTGTCTGGAGATGTTTGGAGACCAACATTTGTAAAGCAAGTCCTGTCTGGAGATGTTTGGAGACCAACATTTGTAAAGCAAGTCCTGTCTGGAGATGTTTGGAGACCAACATTTGTAAAGCAAGTCCTGTCTGGAGATGTTTGGAGACCAACATTTGTAAAGCAAGTCCTGTCTGGAGATGTTAGGAGACCAACATTTGTAAAGCAAGTCCTGCCTGGAGATGTTAGGAGACCAACATTTGTAAAGCAAGTCCTGTCTGGAGATGTTAGGAGACCAACATTTGTAAAGTAAGTCCTGCCTTGAGATGTTAGGAGACCAACATTTGTAAAGCAAGTCCTGCCTGGAGATGTTTGGAGACCAACATTTGTAAAGCAAGTCTAGACTGATTATTGTTTTATTGGGATCAAGGAAAATGTACTGAAACAATCCAAGAAACGAAACAAGCTTTTAAAGTCAACATCCAATCAGAAATGTAGGCAGCAACATCGGACATACTATAAGGACTTTCTCAAATCTGACTTGACGAATTCCGTTCTGATTCAACGAAAAGGTTGCTCCCTTCAGTATATATTATGCCATCATCACATATATCCCACAATAAGGTAAATCCGCTACACTTTTCTTTTCTCCAATGTCTTCGTTAGCAGTAAAGCCATTAAAGAAATGCCGCATTTCGTATCCAATGATCATCTTATATTTCGATATTTTCGATTACGATCTAATTCATTATTCAGCCGCCATTCTTTGATTTTATGATCAGTTTACTCATTAACGCAACTACTTACCAGCAATTCTCATTGGCTCTAATCCTAATAACCCACGTTGCAAGGAGTTTTAATTTTGACTTTAATGTTTAATTTAACGTCACTTTTGTGACTGCTTCTATGATTTCAAGCAACGTATCGTACCTGTGTATTGCATTCTGTTGCCATCTGTACCGTTCATTGCATCACAGGGTGAGCGAGTGGTTCTTGTCAGTCTCAACATATAAGAGCAGGGGTGTTTTAATTGTTGACGGGACGAGGAATGGGGGAAGGGAGGTGAAGTAAAAATTATGACACGAACATATCATCATTGATCATGCAGCCTTTATTCCTCAGTCTTACATTCTCCGATCACAATCCAGAAATTTGATACACGCAATTAAGATAGTAATAATTAAGATAGATTAAGATAGTTCTATTTTTTAACTGAAAAATGAATCGTCAAATAAATAGTTCTTTTCCGTCTGACTTGTTGCGGTAGCCTCCAACTTTCTTCACGCCCACTTCATTCCGACTTTTGAAGTGTGCTGTTCAATCTGGCTTTTAAACACTGGATTTTTCATTATGTCCAGAGTTACCTGGAAATGACACTTTAGATTCTAGTACATCTTTCTTATTCTGGTCTCTTTGTGACTGTGTTGGAGCTAAACTCTCATTTTATAAAGCTCTATTCCTGGTCCTACGTCCAACACTGCACGTGTCACAAACATGAGACTGACATCAAAAACGATAGCAATAACAAGAATAATAATGTGAAGCGTTTTTAGCGCTATATCTGACATAAAATCGTGAACAATTGGAATAACTTCAATAAATGGACCGAACAAATCGGTGTACAAAAAAGGGCAGGGATACGATAGTCGTCTAAAGAGGTTACTATAATGATGTCATGAAGGAAATTACAGTAACTAGGTTCATCCATCAACAATAAAGACTGTCCAGCAAAGATTGTAGATGTTTTAATTGCCTCATAAAATAAAAAAGAAATAGACGAACACAATAACAACTAATGCAAAATGTATGAATACGGATTCATTTTTTTAAATTTTTATTAATTTAATGAAAACCACAGATTTAAAAAGAAAAAAAAACTTTCAAATCGTTGAACCAAAAAACAATTAATAACATGTTTGACTAGCACACAAGTTAGTGAGTTATTTGCGGGTCATCATCATTTCATTCCGAACATGTCCACATGTGCTCAGATCACCTCCTCAATTATTGAGTTATTTGCGGGTCATCATCATTTCATTCCGAACATGTCCACATGTGCTCAGATCACCTCTTCAATTATTGAGTTATTTGCGGGTCATCATCATTGCACTCCGAACATGCCCACATGTGTTCAGATCACCTTCTCAGCAAGTCCCTCAGTGTCCAGCGACTGACGACTCCAGTTCTGTGTTGCTTGATAAATCTTCTTACATGCCCACTAAGTTTCTCGTTTCTGGCTTTGCCCATCTTAACTCACATCTCTTTCATCCGAAGAAGTGACGTGGACTCATGGTTTGCGATGTGCCCTTCTCACATATCGGAGGGTATTGATGATATCCACTCGATCCATTGGTTGACCGTCCTCAACGATAGTGCAGCTAGCCAACCTCTCCGCACTTTCATTTCCCAGTATTCTCGCATATCCAAGGACGAAGTCAAAAGTGACGTATTGTTGACTTCTACAACGACTCTAACCATTGCCTGCGTACAGAGCCTGCCTCATCTTTTTTTTTTTTTTAAATTACAATATTCGGATGACTGACTATGCAGGGGTGAGGTTAGTCTTGTGACTCTAACCAGATGAATGCCTTGGTCACTGCCATCACCTCCATCGTCATGCTAATCGAGGTCATAACGTATGCACCACTGACTTATTTGACTATTCTGTCTGTCGAGCATGATGCGAATGCCCATGCACTCCTTTGGTGTCATATCACAGATCCGTCTGTATAGAAGCCTGCAAACACACAAGTCTGTAAGTTTAATCATTTCATACTCATATCCACAACATTTAAAGAACATGTTACATTGTTGGACCATCAAACAATTAATAACATATTTGACGTTTAAGCATTTTATATCCACATCCACATTTAAGAAGCATGTTACTTACAGATGTTCCTGACGCCACAACCTAAAGTAGACAAATTCATAAATTTAGTATTATTTAGTATTTATTTATTTATTTTTTTGTTGCATTTGCCAGCTTTCACCTCTGGCGAAGTCGATAGAGACTAGGAACTGAATTTTGCGTGTTAATCCATTTTTTTTCCGGGCAGCCGTGTGTATTTAGTTATAATAGTCAATTAAGATGTTTTATTGGTGGGAGAAATAATTACATTAACGTTCTTTCACATATAACCTGAACACATGACGACAATTCAAATGTGCATGGTTAATGCAGTTAACGGTTTCTTTACTTCAATTGCAAAACCTTTCACTAATACGAGTTTAGTGGTTCAAACAAAATTACCTCTGGCATTATTTTTGCCAATTCCTCTATTTCTTTCTAGAAATGGAAACCGAATTATAGTTTAATAACAGCAAATAATATAAAGCAGTGTATCAACAGCAATTAAATAAATTAGTGTATCAACATCAATTACATAAATTAGTGTATGAGCAAAAATTACATAAAATAGTATATCAATAACAATTAAATAAAGTAGTGTATCAACATCAATTACATAAATTAGTGTATGAGCAACAATTAAATAAAGTAGTGTATCAACATCAATTACATAAATTAGTATATAAACAACAATTAAATAAAGTAGTGTATCAACATCAATTACATAAATTAGTGTATCAACAACAATTACATAAAGTAGTGTATCAACATCAATTACATAAATTAGTGTATCAACATCAATTACATAAATTAATGTATCAACATCAATTACATAAAATAGTATATCAATAACAATTAAATAAAGTAGTGTATCAACAGCAATTACATAAATTAGTGTATGAGCAACAATTAAATAAAGTAGTGTATCAACATCAATTACATAAATTAGTGTATCAACATCAATTACATAAATTAATGTATCAACATCAATTACATAAAATAGTATATCAATAACAATTAAATAAAGTAGTGTATCAACATCAATTACATAAATTAGTGTATGAGCAACAATTAAATAAAGTAGTGTATCAACATCAATTACATAAATTAGTATATGAGCAACAATTAAATAAAGTAGTGTATCAACAGCAATGTCGATAATTACAAGATATTTAATCTTTCTTATTGCCTAACCTTTTCCTCCGCAAAGCACAAGAAAGACAAGTGCGAGGGTATGAACAGAAAGAGATGAAGTAGGAGAAGGCATCGGTACGTTTATAAAATATGTGTATATATATATACATCATGGGGGATGAGAGAGCGAGACATCTAAGCAGGTGCAGGTGCAGGTGCTGTGAAGGTAGAGTTAAGAGTACGAAATCCGAATGGAGAGATATAATGAGCCTACAAAGCCAAATGAGTTGAGGGTCAAGACCAGTCCCGCCTGACGAATAAGGGCAGAGGTAGGGACCAAGGGTTAGTTTCTCCGATCCAAGAAGAACTGGAGAGCCAGAAGATCATTTTCTGGTGTGTAGAAGTGTAGAAGGAGCAGACATACACAATAAAAAAAGGTTGTAGTTTTATCAGACCAAGGAAAGTATAGGGGGTGTAGTTAGAGTCCTTAACGAAAGATGGTAGGAAGAACAACAAGTTGGATGTAGTTAGAGTCCTTAACGAAAGATGGTAGGAAGAACAACAAGTTGGATGTAGTTAGAGTCCTTAACGAAAGATGGTAGGAAGAACAACAAGTTGGATGTAGTTAGAGTCCTTCACGAAAGATGGTAGAACAACACGTTGGATGTAGTTAGAGTCCTTAACGAAAGATGGTAGAACAACACGTTGGATGTAGTTAGAGTCCTTCACGAAAGATGGTAGAACAACACGTTGGATGTAGTTAGAGTCCTTAACGAAAAATGGTAGAACAACAAGTTGGATGTAGTTAGAGTCTTTAACGAAAGATGGTAGAACAACAAGTTGGATGTAGTTAGAGTCCTTAACGAAAGATGGTAGAACAACAAGTTGGATGTAGTTAGAGTCCTTCACGAAAGATGGTAGAACAACAAGTTGGATGTAGTTAGAGTCCTTAACGAAGGATGGTAGGAAGAACAACAAGTTGGATGTAGTTAGAGTCCTTAACGAAAGATGGTAGAACAACACGTTGGATGTAGTTAGAGTCCTTAACGAAAGATGGTAGAACAACAAGTTGGATGTAGTTAGAGTCCTTAACGAAAGATGGTAGAACAACAAGTTGGATGTAGTTAGAGTCCTTAACGAAAGATGGTAGAACAACACGTTGGATGTAGTTAGTGTCCTAAACGAAAGATGGTAGAACAAGTTGGATGTAGTTAGAGTCCTTAACGAAAGATGTTAGAACAACACGTTGGATGTAGTTAGAGTCCTTAACGAAAGATGGTAGAACAACAAGTTGGATATAGTTAGAGTCTTTAACGAAAGATGGTAGAACAACAAGTTGGATGTAGTTAGAGTCCTTAACGAAAGATGGTAGAACAACAAGTTGGATGTAGTTAGAGTCCTTAACGAAAGATGGTAGAACAACAAGTTGGATGTAGTTAGAGTCCTTAACGAAAGATAGTAGAACAACAAGTTGGATGTAGTTAGAGTCCTTAACGAAAGATGGTAGAACAACAAGTTGGATATAGTTAGAGTCTTTAACGAAAGATGGTAGAACAACAAGTTGGATGTAGTTAGAGTCCTTAACGAAAGATGGTAGAACAAGTTGGATGTAGTTAGAGTCCTTAACGAAAGATGGTAGAACAACAAGTTGGATGTAGTTAGAGTCCTTAACGAAAGATGGTAGAACAACAAGTTGGATGTAGTTAGAGTCCTTCACGAAAGATGGTAGAACAACAAGTTGGATGTAGTTAGAGTCCTTAACGAAAAAAGGTAGAACAACAAGTTGGATGTAGTTAGAGTCTTTACCGAAAGATGGTATAACAACAAGTTTGATGTAGTTAGAGTCCTTCACGAAAGATGGTAGAACAACAAGTTGGATGTAGTTAGAGACATTAACGAAATATGGTAGAACAACACGTTGGATGTAGTTAGAGTCCTTAACGAAAGATGGTAGAACAACAAGTTGGATATAGATAGAGTCCTTAACGAAAGATGGTAGAACAACACGTTGGATGTAGTTAGAGTCCTTATCGAAAGATGGTAGAACAACACGTTGGATGTAGTTAGAGTCCTTAACGAAAGATGGTAGAACAACAAGTTGGATGTAGTTAGAGTCCTTAACGAAAGATGGTAGAACAACAAGTTGGATGTAGTTAGAGTCCTTAACGAAAGATTGTAGAACAACACGTTGGATGTAGTTAGTGTCCTTAACGAAAGATGGTAGAACAACAAGTTGGATGTAGTTAGAGTCCTTAACGAAAGATGGTAGAACAACACGTTGGATGTAGATAGAGTCCTTAACGAAAGATGGTAGAACAACAAGTTGGATGTAGTTAGAGTCCTTAACGAAAGATGGTAGAACAACACGTTGGATGTAGTTAGAGTCCTTAACGAAAGATGGTAGAACAACAAGTTGGATGTAGTTAGAGTCCTTAACGAAAGATGGTAGAACAACACGTTGGATGTAGTTAGAGTCCTTAACGAAAGATGGTAGAACAACAAGTTGGATGTAGTTAGAGTCCTTAACGAAAGATGGTAGAACAACAAATTGGATGTAGTTAGAGTCTTTAACGAAAGATGGTAGAACAACAAGTTGGATGTAGTTAGAGTCATTAACGAAAGATGGTAGAACAACACGTTGGATGTAGTTAGAATCCTTAACGAAAGATGGTAGAACAACAAGTTGGATGTAGTTAGAGTCCTTAACGAAAGATGGTAGAACAACAAGTTGGATGTAGTTAGAGTCTTTAACGAAAGATGGTAGAACAACAAGTTGGATGTAGTTAGAGTCCTTAACGAAAGATGTTAGAACAACACGTTGGATGTAGCTAGAGTCCTTAACGAAAGATGGTAGAACAACAAGTTGGATATAGTTAGAGTCTTTAACGAAAGATGGTAGAACAACAAGTTGGATGTAGTTAGAGTCTTTAACGAAAGATGGTAGAACAACACGTTGGATGTAGTTAGAGTCCTTAACGAAAGATGGTAGAACAAGTTGGATGTAGTTAGAGTCCTTAACGAAAGATGGTAGAACAACAAGTTGGATGTAGTTAGAGTCCTTAACGAAAGATGGTAGAACAACAAGTTGGATGTAGTTAGAGTCCTTCACGAAAGATGGTAGAACAACAAGTTGGATGTAGTTAGAGTCCTTAACGAAAAAAGGTAGAACAACAAGTTGGATGTAGTTAGAGTCTTTACCGAAAGATGGTATAACAACAAGTTTGATGTAGTTAGAGTCCTTAAAGAAAGATGGTAGAACAACAAGTTGGATGTAGTTAGAGACATTAACGAAAGATGGTAGAACAACACGTTGGATGTAGTTAGAGTCCTTAACGAAAGATGGTAGAACAACACGTTGGATGTAGTTAGAGTCCTTAACGAAAGATGGTAGAACAACACGTTGGATGTAGTTAGAGTCCTTAACGAAAGATGGTAGAACAACACGTTGGATGTAGTTAGAGTCCTTAACGAAAGATGGTAGAACAACAAGTTGGATGTAGTTAGAGTCTTTAACGAAAGATGGTAGAGCAACAAGTTGGATGTAGTTAGAGTCCTTAACGAAAGATGGTAGAACAACACGTTGGATGTAGTTAGTGTCCTTAACGAAAGATGGTAGAACAACAAGTTGGATGTAGTTAGAGTCCTTAACGAAAGATGGTAGAACAACACGTTGGATGTAGATAGAGTCCTTAACGAAAGATGGTAGAACAACAAGTTGGATGTAGTTAGAGTCCTTAACGAAAAATGGTAGAACAACAAGTTGGATGTAGTTAGAGTCTTTAACGAAAGATGGTAGAACAACAAGTTGGATGTAGTTAGAGTCCTTAACGAAAGATGGTAGAACAACAAGTTGGATGTAGTTAGAGTCCTTCACGAAAGATGGTAGAACAATAAGTTGGATGTAGTTAGAGTCCTTAACGAAGGATGGTAGGAAGAACAACAAGTTGGATGTAGTTAGAGTCCTTAACGAAAGATGGTAGAACAACAAGTTGGATGTAGTTAGAGTCATTAACGAAAGATAGTAGAACAACATTTTGGATGTAGTTAGAGTCCTTAATGAAAGATGGTAGAACAACAAGTTGGATGTAGTTAGAGTCCTTAACGAAAGATGGTAGAACAACACGTTAGATGTAGTTAGAGTCCTTAACGAAAGATGGTAGAACAACACGTTGGATGTAGTTAGAGTCCTTAACGAAAGATGGTAGAACAACAAGTTGGATGTAGTTAGAGTCCTTAACGAAAGATGGTAGAACAACAAGTTGGATGTAGTTAGAGTCCTTAACGAAAGATGGTAGAACAACACGTTGGATGTAGTTAGTGTCCTTAACGAAAGATGGTAGAACAAGTTGGATGTAGTTAGAGTCCTAAACGAAAGATGGTAGAACAAGTTGGATGTAGTTAGAGTCCTAAACGAAAGATGTTAGAACAACACGTTGGATGTAGTTAGAGTCCTTAACGAAAGATGGTAGAACAACAAGTTGGATATAGTTAGAGTCTTTAACGAAAGATGGTAGAACAACAAGTTGGATGTAGTTAGAGTCCTTAACGAAAGATGGTAGAACAAGTTGGATGTAGTTAGAGTCCTTAACGAAAGATGGTAGAACAACAAGTTGGATGTAGTTAGAGTCCTTAACGAAAGATGGTAGAACAACAAGTTGGATGTAGTTAGAGTCCTTCACGAAAGATGGTAGAACAACAAGTTGGATGTAGTTAGAGTCCTTAACGAAAAAAGGTAGAACAACAAGTTGGATGTAGTTAGAGTCTTTACCGAAAGATGGTATAACAACAAGTTTGATGTAGTTAGAGTCCTTCACGAAAGATGGTAGAACAACAAGTTGGATGTAGTTAGAGACATTAACGAAAGATGGTAGAACAACACGTTGGATGTAGTTAGAGTCCTTAACGAAAGATGGTAGAACAACAAGTTGGATGTAGATAGAGTCCTTAACGAAAGATGGTAGAACAACACGTTGGATGTAGTTAGAGTCCTTAACGAAAGATGGTAGAACAACACGTTGGATGTAGTTAGAGTCCTTAACGAAAGATGGTAGAACAACAAGTTGGATGTAGTTAGAGTCCTTAACGAAAGATGGTAGAACAACAAGTTGGATGTAGTTAGAGTCCTTAACGAAAGATTGTAGAACAACACGTTGGATGTAGTTAGTGTCCTTTACGAAAGATGGTAGAACAACACGTTGGATGTAGTTAGAGTCCTTAACGAAAGATGGTAGAACAACACGTTGGATGTAGATAGAGTCCTTAACGAAAGATGGTAGAACAACAAGTTGGATGTAGTTAGAGTCCTTAACGAAAGATGGTAGAACAACACGTTGGATGTATTTAGAGTCCTTAACGAAAGAGGGTAGAACAACAAGTTGGATGTAGTTAGAGTCCTTAACGAAAGATAGTAGAACAACACGTTGGATGTAGTTAGAGTCCTTAACGAAAGATGGTAGAACAACAAGTTGGATGTAGTTAGAGTCCTTAACGAAAGATGGTAGAACAACAAGTTGGATGTAGTTAGAGTCTTTAACGAAAGATGGTAGAACAACAAGTTGGATGTAGTTAGAGTCCTTCACGAAAGATGGTAGAACAACACGTTGGATGTAGTTAGAGTCCTTAACGAAAGATGGTAGAACAACACGTTGGATGTAGTTAGAGTCCTTAACGAAAAAAGGTAGAACAACAAGTTGGATGTAGTTAGAGTCTTTACCGAAAGATGGTATAACATCAAGTTTGATGTAGTTAGAGTCCTTAACGAAAAATGGTAGAACAACAAGTTGGGTGTAGTTAGAGACATTAACGAAAGATGGTAGAACAACACGTTGGATGTAGTTAGAGTCCTTAACGAAAGATGGTAGAACAACAAGTTGGATGTAGTTAGAGTCTTTAACGAAAGATGGTAGAGCAACAAGTTGGATGTAGTTAGAGTCCTTAACGAAAGATGGTAGAACAACACGTTGGATGTAGTTAGTGTCCTTAACGAAAGATGGTAGAACAACAAGTTGGATGTAGTTAGAGTCCTTAACGAAAGATGGTAGAACAACACGTTGGATGTAGATAGAGTCCTTAACGAAAGATGGTAGAACAACAAGTTGGATGTAGTTAGAGTCCTTAACGAAAAATGGTAGAACAACAAGTTGGATGTAGTTAGAGTCTTTAACGAAAGATGGTAGAACAACAAGTTGGATGTAGTTAGAGTCCTTAACGAAAGATGGTAGAACAACAAGTTGGATGTAGTTAGAGTCCTTCACGAAAGATGGTAGAACAATAAGTTGGATGTAGTTAGAGTCCTTAACGAAGGATGGTAGGAAGAACAACAAGTTGGATGTAGTTAGAGTCCTTAACGAAAGATGGTAGAACAACAAGTTGGATGTAGTTAGAGTCATTAACGAAAGATAGTAGAACAACATTTTGGATGTAGTTAGAGTCCTTAATGAAAGATGGTAGAACAACAAGTTGGATGTAGTTAGAGTCCTTAACGAAAGATGGTAGAACAACACGTTAGATGTAGTTAGAGTCCTTAACGAAAGATGGTAGAACAACACGTTGGATGTAGTTAGAGTCCTTAACGAAAGATGGTAGAACAACAAGTTGGATGTAGTTAGAGTCCTTAACGAAAGATGGTAGAACAACAAGTTGGATGTAGTTAGAGTCCTTAACGAAAGATGGTAGAACAACACGTTGGATGTAGTTAGTGTCCTTAACGAAAGATGGTAGAACAAGTTGGATGTAGTTAGAGTCCTAAACGAAAGATGGTAGAACAAGTTGGATGTAGTTAGAGTCCTAAACGAAAGATGTTAGAACAACACGTTGGATGTAGTTAGAGTCCTTAACGAAAGATGGTAGAACAACAAGTTGGATATAGTTAGAGTCTTTAACGAAAGATGGTAGAACAACAAGTTGGATGTAGTTAGAGTCCTTAACGAAAGATGGTAGAACAAGTTGGATGTAGTTAGAGTCCTTAACGAAAGATGGTAGAACAACAAGTTGGATGTAGTTAGAGTCCTTAACGAAAGATGGTAGAACAACAAGTTGCATGTAGTTAGAGTCCTTCACGAAAGATGGTAGAACAACAAGTTGGATGTAGTTAGAGTCCTTAACGAAAAAAGGTAGAACAACAAGTTGGATGTAGTTAGAGTCTTTACCGAAAGATGGTATAACAACAAGTTTGATGTAGTTAGAGTCCTTCACGAAAGATGGTAGAACAACAAGTTGGATGTAGTTAGAGACATTAACGAAAGATGGTAGAACAACACGTTGGATGTAGTTAGAGTCCTTAACGAAAGATGGTAGAACAACAAGTTGGATGTAGATAGAGTCCTTAACGAAAGATGGTAGAACAACACGTTGGATGTAGTTAGAGTCCTTAACGAAAGATGGTAGAACAACACGTTGGATGTAGTTAGAGTCCTTAACGAAAGATGGTAGAACAACAAGTTGGATGTAGTTAGAGTCCTTAACGAAAGATGGTAGAACAACAAGTTGGATGTAGTTAGAGTCCTTAACGAAAGATTGTAGAACAACACGTTGGATGTAGTTAGTGTCCTTAACGAAAGATGGTAGAACAACACGTTGGATGTAGTTAGAGTCCTTAACGAAAGATGGTAGAACAACACGTTGGATGTAGATAGAGTCCTTAACGAAAGATGGTAGAACAACAAGTTGGATGTAGTTAGAGTCCTTAACGAAAGATGGTAGAACAACACGTTGGATGTAGTTAGAGTCCTTAACGAAAGATGGTAGAACAACAAGTTGGATGTAGTTAGAGTCCTTAACGAAAGATGGTAGAACAACACGTTGGATGTAGTTAGAGTCCTTAACGAAAGATGGTAGAACAACAAGTTGGATGTAGTTAGAGTCCTTAACGAAAGATGGTAGAACAACAAGTTGGATGTAGTTAGAGTCTTTAACGAAAGATGGTAGAACAACAAGTTGGATGTAGTTAGAGTCCTTCACGAAAGATGGTAGAACAACACGTTGGATGTAGTTAGAGTCCTTAACGAAAGATGGTAGAACAACACGTTGGATGTAGTTAGAGTCCTTAACGAAAAAAGGTAGAACAACAAGTTGGATGTAGTTAGAGTCTTTACCGAAAGATGGTATAACATCAAGTTTGATGTAGTTAGAGTCCTTAACGAAAAATGGTAGAACAACAAGTTGGTGTAGTTAGAGACATTAACGAAAGATGGTAGAACAACACGTTGGATGTAGTTAGAGTCCTTAACGAAAGATGGTAGAACAACAAGTTGGATCTAGTTAGAGTCCTTAACGAAAGATGGTAGAACAACACGTTGGATGTAGTTAGAGTCCTTAACGAAAGATGGTAGAACAACACGTTGGATGTAGTTAGAGTCCTTAACGAAAGATGGTAGAACAACAAGTTGGATGTAGTTAGAGTCCTTAACGAAAGATGGTAGAACAACAAGTTGGATGTAGTTAGAGTCCTTAACGAAAGATGGTAGAACAACACGTTGGATGTAGTTCCTTAACGAAAGATGGTAGAACAACACGTTGGATGTAGTTAGATTCTTTAACGAAAGATGGTAGAACAACACGTTGGATGTAGTTAGAGTCCTGAACGAAAGATGGTAGAACAACAAGTTGGATGTAGTTAGAGGCATTAACGAAAGATGGTAGAACAACAAGTTGGATGTAGTTAGAGATCTTAACGAAAAATGGTAGAACAACAAGTTGGATGTAGTTAGAGTCCTTAACGAAAGATGGTAGAACAACACGTTGGATGTAGTTACAGTCTTTAACGAAAGATGGTAGAACAACAAGTTGGATGTAGTTAGAGTCATTCACGAAAGATGATAGAACAACAAGTTGGATGTAGTTAGAGTTCTTAACGAAAAATGGTAGAACAACAAGTTGGATGTAGTTAGAGTCATTCACGAAAGATGGTAGAACAACAAGTTGGATGTAGTTAGAGATCTTAACGAAAAATGGTAGAACAACAAGTTGGATGTAGTTAGAGTCCTTAACGAAAGATGGTAGAACAACACGTTGGATGTAGTTAGAGTCCTTAACGAAAGATGGTAGAACAACAAGTTGGATGTAGTTAGAGTCATTCACGAAAGATGATAGAACAACAAGTTGGATGTAGTTAGAGTTCTTAACGAAAGATGGTAGAACAACAAGTTGGATGTAGTTAGAGTCCTTAACGAAAGATGGTAGAACAACAAGTTGGATGTAGTTAGAGTCCTTAACGAAAGATGGTAGAACAACAAGTTGGATGTAGTTAGAGTCCTTAACGAAAGATGGTAGAACAACAAGTTGGATGTAGTTAGAGTCCTTAACGAAAGATGGTAGAACAACAAGTTGGATGTAGTTAGAGTCCTTAAAGAAAGATGGTAGAACAACAAGTTGGATGTAGTTAGAGTCCTTAACGAAAGATGGTAGAACAACACGTTGGATGTAGATAGAGTCCTTAACGAAAGATGGTAGAACAACAAGTTGGATGTAGTTAGAGTCCTTAACGAAAGATGGTAGAACAACACGTTGGATGTAGTTAGAGTCCTTAACGAAAGATGGTAGAACAACACGTTGGATGTAGTTAGAGTCCTTAACGAAAGATAGTAGAACAACACGTTGGATGTAGTTAGAGTCCTTAACGAAAGATGGTAGAACAACAAGTTGGATGTAGTTAGAGTCCTTAACGAAAGATGGTAGAACAACAAGTTGGATGTAGTTAGAGTCCTTAACGAAAGATAGTAGAACAACACGTTGGATGTAGTTAGAGTCTTTAACGAAAGATGGTAGAACAACAAGTTGGATGTAGTTAGAGTCTTTAACGAAAGATGTTAGAACAACACGTTGGATGTAGTTAGAGTCCTTAACGAAAGATGGTAGAACAACAAGTTGGATATAGTTAGAGTCTTTAACGAAAGATGGTAGAACAACAAGTTGGATGTAGTTAGAGTCTTTAACGAAAGATGGTAGAACAACACGTTGGATGTAGTTAGAGTCCTTAACGAAAGATGGTAGAACAAGTTGGATGTAGTTAGAGTCCTTAACGAAAGATGGTAGAACAACAAGTTGGATGTAGTTAGAGTCTTTAACGAAAGATGGTAGAACAACACGTTGGATGTAGTTAGAGTCCTTAACGAAAGATGGTAGAACAAGTTGGATGTAGTTAGAGTCCTTAACGAAAGATGGTAGAACAACAAGTTGGATGTAGTTAGAGTCTTTAACGAAAGATGGTAGAACAACAAGTTGGATGTAGTTAGAGTCCTTCACGAAAGATGGTAGAACAACAAGTTGGATGTAGTTAGAGTCCTTAACGAAAAAAGGTAGAACAACAAGTTGGATGTAGTTAGAGTCTTTACCGAAAGATGGTATAACAACAAGTTTGATGTAGTTAGAGTCCTTAACGAAAAATGGTAGAACAACAAGTTGGATGTAGTTAGAGACATTAACGAAAGATGGTAGAACAACACGTTGGATGTAGTTAGAGTCCTTAACGAAAGATGGTAGAACAACAAGTTGGATGTAGTTAGAGTCCTTAACGAAAGATGGTAGAACAACACGTTGGATGTAGTTAGAGTCCTTAACGAAAGATGGTAGAACAACACGTTGGATGTAGTTAGAGTCCTTAACGAAAGATGGTAGAACAACAAGTTGAATGTAGTTAGAGGCATTAACGAAAGATGGTAGAACAACAAGTTGGATGTAGTTAGAGTTCTTATCGAAAGATGGTAGAACAACACGTTGGATGTAGTTAGAGTCCTTAACGAAAGATGGTAGAACAACACGTTGGATGTAGTTAGATTCTTTAACGAAAGATGGTAGAACAACACGTTGGATGTAGTTAGAGTCCTTAACGAAAGATGGTAGAACAACAAGTTGGATGTAGTTAGAGGCATTAACGAAAGATGGTAGAACAACAAGTTGGATGTAGTTAGAGTCCTTAACGAAAGATGGTAGAACAACACGTTGGATGTAGTTAGAGTCCTTAACGAAAGATGGTAGAACAACACGTTGGATGTAGTTACAGTCTTTAACGAAAGATGGTAGAACAACACGTTGGATGAAGTTAGAGTCCTTAACGAAAGATGGTAGAACAACAAGTTGGATGTAGTTAGAGTTCTTATCGAAAGATGGTAGAACAACACGTTGGATGTAGTTAGAGTCCTTAACGAAAGATGGTAGAACAACACGTTGGATGTAGTTACAGTCTTAAACGAAAGATGGTAGAACAACACGTTGGATGTAGTTAGAGTCCTTAACGAAAGATGGTAGAACAACAAGTTGGATGTAGTTAGAGTCATTCACGAAAGATGATAGAACAACAAGTTGGATGTAGTTAGAGTTCTTAACGAAAGATGGTAGAACAACAAGTTGGATGTAGTTAGAGTCCTTAACGAAAGATGGTAGAACAACACGTTGGATGTAGTTAGAGTCCTTAACGAAAGATGGTAGAACAACAAGTTGGATGTAGTTAGAGTCCTTAACGAAAGATGGTAGAACAACAAGTTGGATGTAGTTAGAGTCCTTAACGAAAGATGGTAGAACAACAAGTTGGATGTAGTTAGAGTCCTTAACGAAAGATGGTAGAACAACAAGTTGGATGTAGTTAGAGTCCTTAACGAAAGATGGTAGAACAACAAGTTGGATGTAGTTAGAGTCTTTCACGAAAGATGGTAGACCAACAAGTTGGATGTAGTTAGAGTCTTTAACGAAAGATGGTAGAACAACAAGTTGGATGTAGTTAGAGTCCTTAACGAAAAAAGGTAGAACAACAAGTTGGATGTAGTTAGAGTCTTTACCGAAAGATGGTATAACAACAAGTTTGATGTAGTTAGAGTCCTTAACGAAAAATGGTAGAACAACAAGTTGGATGTAGTTAGAGACATTAACGAAAAATGGTAGAACAACACGTTGGATGTAGTTAGAGTCCTTAACGAAAGATGGTAGAACAACAAGTTGGATGTAGTTAGAGTCCTTAACGAAAAATGGTAGAACAACACGTTGGATGTAGTTAGAGTCCTTAACGAAAGATGGTAGAACAACACGTTGGATGTAGTTAGAGTCCTTAACGAAAGATGGTAGAACAACAAGTTGAATGTAGTTAGAGGCATTAACGAAAGATGGTAGAACAACAAGTTGGATGTAGTTAGAGTTCTTATCGAAAGATGGTAGAACAACACGTTGGATTTAGTTAGAGTCCTTAACGAAAGATGGTAGAACAACACGTTGGATGTAGTTAGATTCTTTAACGAAAGATGGTAGAACAACACGTTGGATGTAGTTAGAGTCCTTAACGAAAGATGGTAGAACAACAAGTTGGATGTAGTTAGAGGCATTAACGAAAGATGGTAGAACAACAAGTTGGATGTAGTTAGAGTTCTTATCGAAAGATGGTAGAACAACAAGTTGGATGTAGTTAGAGTCCTTAACGAAAGATGGTAGAACAACACGTTGGATGTAGTTACAGTCTTTAACGAAAGATGGTAGAACAACACGTTGGATGTAGTTAGAGTCCTTAACGAAAGATGGTAGAACAACAAGTTGGATGTAGTTAGAGTCTTATCGAAAGATGGTAGAACAACAAGTTGGATGTAGTTAGAGTCCTTAACTAAAGATGGTAGAACAACACGTTGGATGTAGTTACAGTCTTAAACGAAAGATGGTAGAACAACACGTTGGATGTAGTTAGAGTCCTTAACGAAAGATGGTAGAACAACAAGTTGGATGTAGTTAGAGTCATTCACGAAAGATGATAGAACAACAAGTTGGATGTAGTTAGAGTTCTTAACGAAAGATGGTAGAACAACAAGTTGGATGTAGTTAGAGTCCTTAACGAAAGATGGTAGAACAACACGTTGGATGTAGTTAGAGTCCTTAACGAAAGATGGTAGAACAACAAGTTGGATGTAGTTAGAGTCCTTAACGAAAGATGGTAGAACAACAAGTTGGATGTAGTTAGAGTCCTTAACGAAAGATGGTAGAACAACAAGTTGGATGTAGTTAGAGTCCTTAACGAAAGATGGTAGAACAACAAGTTGGATGTAGTTAGAGTCCTTAACGAAAGATGGTAGAACAACAAGTTGGATGTAGTTAGAGTCTTTCACGAAAGATGGTAGACCAACAAGTTGGATGTAGTTAGAGTCTTTAACGAAAGATGGTAGAACAACAAGTTGGATGTAGTTAGAGTCCTTAACGAAAGATGGTAGAACAACACGTTGGATGTAGTTAGAGTCCTTAACGAAAGATGGTAGAACAACACGTTGGATGTAGATAGAGTCCTTAACGAAAGATGGTAGAACAACAAGTTGGATGTAGTTAGAGTCCTTAACGAAAGATGGTAGAACAACACGTTGGATGTAGTTAGAGTCCTTAACGAAAGATGGTAGAACAACAAGTTGGATGTAGTTAGAGTCCTTAACGAAAGATAGTAGAACAACACGTTGGATGTAGTTAGAGTCCTTAACGAAAGATGGTAGAACAACAAGTTGGATGTAGTTAGAGTCCTTAACGAAAGATGGTAGAACAACAAGTTGGATGTAGTTAGAGTCTTTAACGAAAGATGGTAGAACAACAAGTTGGATGTAGTTAGAGTCATTAACGAAAGATGGTAGAACAACACGTTGGATGTAGTTAGAATCCTTAACGAAAGATGGTAGAACAACAAGTTGGATGTAGTTAGAGTCCTTAACGAAAGATGGTAGAACAACAAGTTGGATGTAGTTAGAGTCTTAACGAAAGATGGTAGAACAACAAGTTGGATGTAGTTAGAGTCCTTAACGAAAGATGTTAGAACAACACGTTGGATGTAGTTAGAGTCCTTAACGAAAGATGGTAGAACAACAAGTTGGATAGTTAGAGTCTTTAACGAAAGATGGTAGAACAACAAGTTGGATGTAGTTAGAGTCTTTAACGAAAGATGGTAGAACAACACGTTGGATGTAGTTAGAGTCCTTAACGAAAGATGGTAGAACAAGTTGGATGTAGTTAGAGTCCTTAACGAAAGATGGTAGAACAACAAGTTGGATGTAGTTAGAGTCCTTAACGAAAGATGGTAGAACAACAAGTTGGATGTAGTTAGAGTCCTTAACGAAAGATGGTAGAACAACAAGTTGGATGTAGTTAGAGTCCTTAACGAAAAAGGTAGAACAACAAGTTGGATGTAGTTAGAGTCTTTACCGAAAGATGGTATAACAACAAGTTTGATGTAGTTAGAGTCCTTAACGAAAAATGGTAGAACAACAAGTTGGATGTAGTTAGAGACATTAACGAAAAATGGTAGAACAACACGTTGGATGTAGTTAGAGTCCTTAACGAAAGATGGTAGAACAACAAGTTGGATGTAGTTAGAGTCCTTAACGAAAGATGGTAGAACAACACGTTGGATGTAGTTAGAGTCCTTAACGAAAGATGGTAGAACAACACGTTGGATGTAGTTAGAGTCCTTAACGAAAGATGGTAGAACAACAAGTTGGATGTAGTTAGAGTCCTTAACGAAAGATGGTAGAACAACAAGTTGGATGTAGTTAGAGTCCTTAACGAAAGATGGTAGAACAACAAGTTGGATGTAGTTAGAGTCATTCACGAAAGATGATAGAACAACAAGTTGGATGTAGTTAGAGTTCTTAACGAAAGATGGTAGAACAACAAGATGGATGTTGTTAGAGTCCTTAACGAAAGATGGTAGAACAACAAGTTGGATGTAGTTAGAGTCCTTAACGAAAGATGGTAGAACAACAAGTTGGATGTAGTTAGAGTCCTTAACGAAAGATGGTAGAACAACAAGTTGGATGTAGTTAGAGTCCTTAACGAAAGATGGTAGAACAACAAGTTGGATGTAGTTAGAGTCTTTCACGAAAGATGGTAGACCAACAAGTTGGATGTAGTTAGAGTCTTTAACGAAAGATGGTAGAACAACAAGTTGGATGTAGTTAGAGTCCTTAACGAAAGATGGTAGAACAACACGTTGGATGTAGTTAGAGTCCTAAATGAAAGATGGTAGAACAACAAGTTGGATGTAGTTAGAGTCCTTAACGAAAGATGGTAGAACAACAAGTTGGATGTAGTTAGAGTCTTTCACGAAAGATGGTAGAACAACAAGTTGGATGTAGTTTGAGTCCTTCACGAAAGATGGTAGAACAACACGTTGGATGTAGTTAGAGTCCTTAACGAAAGATGGTAGAACAACAAGTTGGATGTAGTTAGAGTCTTTAACGAAAGATGGTAGAACAACACGTTGGATGTAGTTAGAGTCCTTAACGAAAGATGGTAGAACAACAAGTTGGATGTAGTTAAAGTCCTTAACGAAAGATGGTAGAACAACAAGTTGGATGTAGTTAGAGTCCTAAACGAAAGATGGTAGAACAACAAGATGGATGTAGTTAGAGTCCTTAACGAAAGATGTTAGAACAACACGTTGGATGTAGTTAGAGTCCTTAACGAAAGATGGTAGAACAACAAGTTGGATATAGTTAGAGCTTTTAACGAAAGATGGTAGAAGAACAAGTTGGATGTAGTTAGAGTCTTTAACGAAAGATGGTAGAACAACACGTTGGATGTAGTTAGAGTCCTTAACGAAAGATGGTAGAACAAGTTGGATGTAGTTAGAGTCCTTAACGAAAGATGGTAGAACAACAAGTTGGATGTAGTTAGAGTCTTTAACGAAAGATGGTAGAACAACACGTTGGATGTAGTTAGAGTCCTTAACGAAAGATGGTAGAACAAGTTGGATGTAGTTAGAGTCCTTAACGAAAGATGGTAGAACAACAAGTTGGATGTAGTTAGAGTCTTTAACGAAAGATGGTAGAACAACAAGTTGGATGTAGTTAGAGTCCTTCACGAAAGATGGTAGAACAACAAGTTGGATGTAGTTAGAGTCCTTAACGAAAAAAGGTAGAACAACAAGTTGGATGTAGTTAGAATCTTTACCGAAAGATGGTATAACAACAAGTTTGATGTAGTTAGAGTCCTTAACGAAAAATGGTAGAACAACAAGTTGGATGTAGTTAGAGACATTAACGAAAGATGGTAGAACAACACGTTGGATGTAGTTAGAGTCCTTAACGAAAGATGGTAGAACAACAAGTTGGATGTAGTTAGAGTCCTTAACGAAAGATGGTAGAACAACACGTTGGATGTAGTTAGTCCTTAACGAAAGATGGTAGAACAACACGTTGGATGTAGTTAGAGTCCTTAACGAAAGATGGTAGAACAACAAGTTGAATGTAGTTAGAGGCATTAACGAAAGATGGTAGAACAACAAGTTGGATGTAGTTAGAGTTCTTATCGAAAGATGGTAGAACAACAAGTTGGATGTTGTTAGAGTCCTTAACGAAAGATGGTAGAACAACACGTTGGATGTAGTTAGATTCTTTAACGAAAGATGGTAGAACAACACGTTGGATGTAGTTAGAGTCCTTAACGAAAGATGGTAGAACAACAAGTTGCATGTAGTTAGAGGCATTAACGAAAGATGGTAGAACAACAAGTTAGATGTAGTTAGAGTTCTTATCGAAAGATGGTAGAACAACAAGTTGGATGTAGTTAGAGTCCTTAACGAAAGATGGTAGAACAACACGTTGGATGTAGTTACAGTCTTTAACGAAAGATGGTAGAACAACACGTTGGATGTAGTTTGAGTCCTTAACGAAAGATGGTAGAACAACAAGTTGGATGTAGTTAGAGTTCTTATCGAAAGATGGTAGAACAACAAGTTGGATGTAGTTAGAGTCCTTAACGAAAGATGGTAGAACAACACGTTGGATGTAGTTACAGTCTTAAACGAAAGATGGTAGAACAACACGTTGGATGTAGTTAGAGTCCTTAACGAAAGATGGTAGAACAACAAGTTGGATGTAGTTAGAGTCATTCACGAAAGATGATAGAACAACAAGTTGGATGTAGTTAGAGTTCTTAACGAAAGATGGTAGAACAACAAGTTGGATGTAGTTAGAGTCCTTAACGAAAGATGGTAGAACAACACGTTGGATGTAGTTAGAGTCTTTCACGAAAGATGGTAGAACAACAAGTTGGATGTAGTTAGAGTCCTTAACGAAAGATGGTAGAACAACAAGTTGGATGTAGTTAGAGTCCTTAACGAAAGATGGTAGAACAACAAGTTGGATGTAGTTAGAGTCCTTAACGAAAGATGGTAGAACAACAAGTTGGATGTAGTTAGAGTCCTTAACGAAAGATGGTAGAACAACAAGTTGGATGTAGTTAGAGTCTTTCACGAAAGATGGTAGACCAACAAGTTGGATGTAGTTAGAGTCTTTCACGAAAGATGGTAGAACAACAAGTTGGATGTAGTTAGAGTCCTTAACGAAAGATGGTAGAACAACACGTTGGATGTAGTTAGAGTCCTTAACGAAAGATGGTAGAACAACAAGTTGGATGTAGTTAGAGTCTTTCACGAAAGATGGTAGACCAACAAGTTGGATGTAGTTAGAGTCTTTAACGAAAGATGGTAGAACAACAAGTTGGATGTAGTTAGAGTCCTTAACGAAAGATGGTAGAACAACACGTTGGATGTAGTTAGAGTCCTTAACGAAAGATGGTAGAACAACACGTTGGATGTAGATAGAGTCCTTAACGAAAGATGGTAGAACAACAAGTTGGATGTAGTTAGAGTCCTTAACGAAAGATGGTAGAACAACACGTTGGATGTAGTTAGAGTCCTTAACGAAAGATGGTAGAACAACAAGTTGGATGTAGTTAGAGTCCTTAACGAAAGATAGTAGAACAACACGTTGGATGTAGTTAGAGTCCTTAACGAAAGATGGTAGAACAACAAGTTGGATGTAGATAGAGTCCTTAACGAAAGATGGTAGAACAACAAGTTGGATGTAGTTAGAGTCTTTAACGAAAGATGGTAGAACAACAAGTTGGATGTAGTTAGAGTCATTAACGAAAGATGGTAGAACAACACGTTGGATGTAGTTAGAATCCTTAACGAAAGATGGTAGAACAACAAGTTGGATGTAGTTAGAGTCCTTAACGAAAGATGGTAGAACAACAAGTTGGATGTAGTTAGAGTCTTTAACGAAAGATGGTAGAACAACAAGTTGGATGTAGTTAGAGTCCTTAACGAAAGATGTTAGAACAACACGTTGGATGTAGTTAGAGTCCTTAACGAAAGATGGTAGAACAACAAGTTGGATATAGTTAGAGTCTTTAACGAAAGATGGTAGAACAACAAGTTGGATGTAGTTAGAGTCTTTAACGAAAGATGGTAGAACAACACGTTGGATGTAGTTAGAGTCCTTAACGAAAGATGGTAGAACAACACGTTGGATGTAGATAGAGTCCTTAACGAAAGATGGTAGAACAACAAGTTGGATGTAGTTAGAGTCCTTAACGAAAGATGGTAGAACAACACGTTGGATGTAGTTAGAGTCCTTAACGAAAGATGGTAGAACAACAAGTTGGATGTAGTTAGAGTCCTTAACGAAAGATGGTAGAACAACACGTTGGATGTAGTTAGTGTCCATAACGAAAGATGGTAGTACAACAAGTTGGATGTAGTTAGAGTCCTTCACGAAAGATGGTAGAACAACACGTTGGATGTAGTTAGAGTCCTTAACGAAAGATGGTAGAACAACACGTTGGATGTAGTTAGAGTCCTTAACGAAAGATGGTAGAACAACACGTTGGATGTAGTTAGATTCTTTAACGAAAGATGGTAGAACAACACGTTGGATGTAGTTAGAGTCCTTAACGAAAGATGGTAGAACAACAAGTTGGATGTAGTTAGAGGCATTAACGAAAGATGGTAGAACAACAAGTTGGATGTAGTTAGAGTTCTTATCGAAAGATGGTAGAACAACAAGTTGGATGTAGTTAGAGTCCTTAACGAAAGATGGTAGAACAACACGTTGGATGTAGTTACAGTCTTTAACGAAAGATGGTAGAACAACACGTTGGATGTAGTTAGAGTCCTTAACGAAAGATGGCAGAACAACAAGTTGGATGTAGTTAGAGTCATTCACGAAAGATGATAGAACAACAAGTTGGATGTAGTTAGAGTTCTTAACGAAAGATGGTAGAACAACAAGTTGGATGTTGTTAGAGTCCTTAACGAAAGATGGTAGAACAACAAGTTGGATGTAGTTATAGTCCTTAACGAAAGATGGTAGAACAACAAGTTGGATGTAGTTAGAGTCCTTAACGAAAGATGGTAGAACAACAAGTTGGATGTAGTTAGAGTCCTTAACGAAAGATGGTAGAACAACAAGTTGGATGTAGTTAGAGTCTTTCACGAAAGATGGTAGACCAACAAGTTGGATGTAGTTAGAGTCTTTAACGAAAGATGGTAGAACAACAAGTTGGATGTAGTTAGAGTCCTTAACGAAAGATGGTAGAACAACACGTTGGATGTAGTTAGAGTCCTTAACGAAAGATGGTAGAACAACAAGTTGGATGTAGTTAGAGTCCTTAACGAAAGATGGTAGAACAACAAGTTGGATGTAGTTAGAGTCTTTCACGAAAGATGGTAGAACTACAAGTTGGATGTAGTTTGAGTCCTTCACGAAAGATGGTAGAACAACGCGTTGGATGTAGTTAGAGTCATTAACGAAAGATGGTAGAACAACAAGTTGGATGTAGTTAGAGTCTTTAACGAAAGATGGTAGAACAACACGTTGGATGTAGTTAGAGTCCTTAACGAAAGATGGTAGAACAACAAGTTGGATGTAGTTAAAGTCCTTAACGAAAGATGGTAGAACAACAAGTTGGATGTAGTTAGAGTCCTAAACGAAAGATGGTAGAACAACACGTTGGATGTAGTTAGAGTCCTTATCGAAAGATGGTAGAACAACAAGTTGGATGTAGTTAGAGTCATTAACGAAAGATGGTAGAACAACAAGTTGGATGTAGTTAGAGTCCTTAACGAAAGATGGTAGAACAACAAGTTGGATGTAGTTAAAGTCCTTAACGAAAGATGGTAGAACAACAAGTTGGATGTAGTTAGAGTCTTTCACGAAAGATGGTAGAACAACAAGTTGGATGTAGTTTGAGTCCTTCACGAAAGATGGTAGAACAACAAGTTGGATGTAGTTAGAGTCCTTAACGAAAGATGGTAGAACAACAAGTTGGATGTAGTTAGAGTCTTTAACGAAAGATGGTAGAACAACACGTTGGATGTAGTTAGAGTCCTTAACGAAAGATGGTAGAACAACAAGTTGGATGTAGTTAAAGTCCTTAACGAAAGATGGTAGAACAACAAGTTGGATGTAGTTAGAGTCCTTAACGAAAGATGGTAGAACAACACGTTGGATGTAGTTAGAGTCCTTATCGAAAGATGGTAGAACAACAAGTTGGATGTAGTTAGAGTCATTAACGAAAGATGGTAGAACAACAAGTTGGATGTAGTTAGAGTCCTTAACGAAAGATGGTAGAACAACAAGTTGGATGTAGTTAAAGTCCTTAACGAAAGATGGTAGAACAACAAGTTGGATGACGATGTACACGTGGTCCAAACGTGAAAAGTTGGACAGGAGCAAGCAAAGACTGTACATTTGCTGGGAAAGCAAGGTTTGTGGATCCCAGGTAGCATATATAATGTGGGTATTGTTGAGGCCGGGTCAGTAATGATAACGTTGGTGACTTTAGTGGGGATAGCGTTACTTATGATGAGATGGTCGACTTGACCAAACTATTGTTCCTGACTGTGGTGGTCAGTAGGGTAAGTTGTGTTGAATGTAGAGCTGGAGAATTGTCAATTCTCTTCTCATAAATATGGGCCATGTGCAATTCACTATGGTGCGCTCCTCCTCCTTTCTTCCCGCATCCCACCTTAATCAGCAGCTTTCATAAATGTGTCATCTGGTAGGCGGAGATTACAGAGAGCAAAATATTCAGTTGGGGAGACCTTATAGAGACATTAACATTACAGAGAGAGCGAAGTATTCAGTTGGGGAGACCTTATAGAGACATTAACATTAGAGAGAGAGCGAAGTATTCAGTTGGGGAGACCTTATAGAGACATTAACATTAGAGAGAGCGAAGTATTCAGTTGGGGAGACCGTATAGAGACATTAACATTAGACAGAGCGAAGCATTCAGTTGGGGAGACCTTATAGAGACATTAACATTAGTGAGAGTGAAATATTCAGTTGGGGAGACCTTATAGAAACATTAACATTAGAGAGAGCAAAGTATTCAGTTGGGGAGACCTTATAGGGACATTAACATTAGAGAGAGTGAACTATTCGGTTGGGGAGACCTTATAGAAACATTAACATTAGAGAGAGCAAAGTATTCAGTTGGGGAGACCTTATAGAGACATTAACATTAGAGAGAGCGAAGTATTCAGTTGGGGAGACCTTATATAGACATTAACATTAGAGAGGCCGAAAAAGGTGGGGGAAATATATTTGTCAAATGCAGGGGAGGTGCCAGAAGCGGGGGACCAATATCGATATTGAAATTTGTGATTCAGCTAAATGATGAAACAGTAACTCACGTTAAGCTCTTCTTCTGTTTTCTTCAATAAAAGAAGTAGAGGAAAGCAAATATAAAACATATTTTCCTGAATTTCATTAAAGAGGATATGTGCTTATTTCAATTATTCAATCAAAAATGTATGCTGTAAACGTAACCAAATGCCGAACATACAATTATTTTTGTTTAATAACAATTTTAAAAATGAGTATTATCAAAAAATATTAGTATATTATTATAAAAGATAGGATTTCGCATTTAAAAAAGTTGAAAGTTCCCTGGACTGCTGAGAATACAAATGAGGAAATTCTCAAAGAGGCCAACGCAAAAAGGGAACTCCTAAAAAACATCAGAAAGAAGCAATCATAATTTTTCGGGCACATTATGAGAAGAGAAAAGTTGGAATACTTGGTTACAGCTGGTAAAATACAAGGAAAGAGAGATCGGGGACGGCAAATAGAGAAAATACTGGATAGATTGGTGTCATGACATGGCAAACTGTCGAACAACAAATCTGATACGATGCACAGTAGATAGAAGGTTGTGGATGGACATTATCGCCTACGCCAACCGGTATTATTCATGATGATGATGATATCATTATATGACTTTTGCAGTCTTTTATTTTATTTTTGCTTCACAAAAAATGATAGCATAAGGAGTATTTCATGTAGATAATCAATTTAATATGGACAACATTTTATGCCCAGCTATAATATTAGCTCTTTTAATTTGTGGACAATTAATATTCTTATTTTTTAAATAAATTCACATGTTAAACACATCTCATTAACCTTCTTCATCATCAATACAAGATAAATTATATTTGGACCATTATTCATGGCGTCTTTATAATTTAATGTTGACCTTCTGCGATTAAGAGATGCTTTCTGAGATGTGGCGAAGGGTTATCTTGTCTTTCAATGATGACGTTATTGCCATTTACACGTTGCACGTTTGTAATAACCAAGAGTACATTATTATTATCGGTTACAAGTTTAGTAATATAGAAGCAATTATTATTGCTTACATTGGAAATTTTAGTTTTTGCTCAGTGATTACTTTTTAAACAAACTATTTATCCTTTTATTATATATATATATATATTGTTGTGTCTTTCTCTCAATATATATTTCAGTCACACAGCGGAAACAATGTTAAAATGTAACATTTATCATTTCATATCCATTTTACCACATTTATTTCATTACATAAAGAATAGCCGCCACCATAGAACATATAGAGAAACAACAGATAAAATGGTTTGGCCACGTGACAAGGCAGAGTGGTCAAAACACAACACAACGAGCCTTCAATAAGCGATGCGTGAACACCAGACTCAGTGGTCCACCATGAAAAAGATGGATCGTTTGAATATTAGAAGCACTAGGAAATGAAACAGCAGCAGAAGCGAACAGAAGAGCAAGAGACCGCCAATTGTATCTCCCCTCGACGCTGAAATGCATTTGAGGAAGGAAAGAAGAGGAAACAGAAGATTTCGTTGCATCTTGAAGCAAATGATACGGACTTTAAGAAGCCAAATAAGAAATACTACAATTACATGCTACTGCAATGTACACAAATGTGAAGCTTGTTACTGTCTGTCATCGTCATTATCATCACCATCACCATCATCAAGTGCCGTGTTTACTGGCGTAGGTGATCGTGTTTCTCTAAAACGTTCGATCTTGACAGTTTTCTTTCATCTCTGTTGCTGACACTCTGCCAAGCCATTCACTCAAGCTGTCTGGTATCTTTTGTGTTCACTTCCCTCAATGTCTTTGTCCATAAACTCTCCAAAACCTTACAATACACTTCACCCGTTCCCCTCTCACCACATGGCCAACATGTGATGATTGTCAAACACAGGACATCAATTCTCTTCTTGATTTTGCCTCTATTTTGTCTAATAATCTTTCACCTCTATTTTGTCTGTTAACCTTTGGTCTCTATTTTGTCTGATAATCTTTCACCTCTATTTTGTCTGTTAACCTTTGGTCTCTATATTGTCTGATAATCTTTGGTCTCTATTTTGTCTGATAATCTTTGGTCTCTATTTTGTCTGATAATCTTTGGTCTCTATTTTGTCTGATAATCTTTGGTCTCTATTTTGTCTGATAATCTTTGGTCTCTATTTTGTCTGATAATCTTTGGTCTGTATTTTGTCTGTTAATCTTTGGTCTGTATTTTGTCTGTTAATCTTTGGTCTCTATTTTGTCTGATAATCTTTGGTCTATGTCCATATCAAATATGATTGCGAAAATTAAATGAATTTCTTTGGGACGTGGTTTTCATTCGCTTTTCAATTCGGTACATTCTTCACTGGACAACTGTGTTCACTAAAAGCGTGTTTTCCATTTTTGTATTGGACAACTTTGTTCACTAAAAGCGTGTTTTCCATTTTTGTATTGGACAACTGTGTTCACTAAAAGTGTGTTCTCCATTTTTGTATTGGACAACTGTGTTCACTAAAAGCGTGTTTTCCATTTTTGTATTGGACAACTGTGTTCACTAAAAGTGTGTTTTCCATTTTTGTATTGGACAACTGTGTTCACTAAAAGTGTGTTTTCCATTTTGTATTGGACAACTGTGTTCACTAAAAGTGTGTTTTCCATTTTTGTATTGGACAACTGTGTTCACTAAAAGTGTGTTCTCCATTTTTGTATTGGACAACTGTGTTCACTAAAAGCGTGTTCTCCATTTCTGTATTGCACAACTGTGCTCACTAAAAGTGCGTTCTCCGTTTCTCATTAAGCAGATACTCAGCGACGGCGGATATTCAGAGGAAGCAACGGAGGCCATGACTCCTTCAACTTTTAATCAAAACACATCAAACAATTTCATTCAATGGAACCTTTTTGCTAAAACATTGTAGTTTGTCTCGTCTCTCTATTGGGTTAGCTGCTTTATACAATGATGCGTTTATTTTGATTCAACGTGTATGGGAATATGGATACATGAAAATATGGATATATGAAAATATGGATATATGAAAATATGGATACATGAAAATATGGATACATGAAAATATGGATATATGAAAATATGGATACATGAAAATATGGATATATGAAAATATGAATATATAGACCTCTGTCTGGATAAAAAGATAACAGATTTACTCATGTAAATGTACTTACATTTGATGAACTAATGTAAGGTATGCTATTTAAACTAACTAATTTAAATATTTAAACAAAGTTATGGTCACATATGTGATGCTTCGCTCAAACGAGGAAACATTAACTCACATTACGCTTTTGATCTTCTTTCCACTGTAAATAGAAAAACAAAAACAAAGGTGATTGATTGATGAGTTTCACCAACAAGGGAGTGGATTTGATTCTGGTTTGATAATGCAATCTGAATGTACGACAATCAAACATGAACAAAATAAATGTAGATCACATAATTGATGATCATTTGCTTAAAACAACAACGAAGTTCATGCCAACATTTAACATGTTGGGAATTCCGATCAATATGGCGGATAGGCAGCATGAACTGTTAATGGCTGTGTCTGAAAAGTGTTCCTTGTTGCAGTCTCCTCATATTCCAAGTCCAGTTTGCTGCTGGAGCTACTGAGTTTAGTGCTATGTGCACACCATGAGCTGTGCATTTCATCCGTTTGATCGTGTTTCAATATTCTGATTGCTTACGATGAATGATGATATCGTATGGTGGGGAACATATGGCTGTGTTCACTTTCTTTGTGGTTTCGCCTTATATCTTTTGGCGTGTACTGAGACTGCTATGATGGGGACCGCAGCTACCTTTCTTTATTTGGGAGATATTAATTCGGATGATTCAACATGCCACGGGCGGTTGAGCAATTATGAATTTTAATTCGTTTGCAGCGATACCGGGGCTTTCCTTAACCATAACCATTTTAAATGAATTTAGTCACAGTTCCTTGTGGAGCATTATTTATTGTCTGGATCATCAACGACAAACGTTTATAAAGAATATCTCACAATTTTACGAATGGAGATTAATGTGCTGTTTACTCGTTTAAGAAATAGTATGACTGATCCTTGGAATGTAGGTTTATAGAAGAATATGTAGAATTGGATGCACAGAAAAGAAAAAAAATGATGAAGCTTTGAAACGATAAAAAATTAAAAGTGAAATACTAATCGCAATTAGAACAAGACACATGAAATTATTGAGTATTGTTAAAAGATACAACAGCCAACTAAAATTAATCTTGGAAGGGGAAATGCAAGGTAATAGAGGCAGAGGCAGGCTAAGGCTAACATGGACGGGTAACATAACAAATGGACAAGTCAGCCTATGACAACCTGCACAATCAAAGCAGAGTGGAATGGTGCTCCATGGTAGCCAACCTTCGATGCATAGACGGCACTTAATGATGATGGTCAACTGTTAATGAATAATGAAATCTGACCGTGTGTGTATCGGTTCCAAAACTTATAAAGATAATATCATTTACATGAGTGATATTACATTATCAAGGGAAGTAATAACATGCCAAGTGTACTGTCCGGAAATGGAAAATACAACGTTCCCCATGCCAATGCTCTGTCATCTTTGAAATTTAAATTAATAAAAAAAAAAAAAAAAAAAACTACATTTGTTCAACTTCTTCCACGGTGGACCAGGATAGAGAGGTCTATGAGAAACAAAGAACACTTAAACCATGAACCCGCGGAATTGTTAAGGAGAAAATGAAAATTGTCTTTCTTTTCTTCTTTCTTATTAATTCACTATCTACATTGGGAGTCATTGATTGGTCATTTATTTTAATTTTTGCAACAATTCCAGAGAATAAGTGGTCATCAGTTTTTATCTTGTTTACATTTTCTTAAGTTAAGCCCTTAACTTACGACTGACTCAGCAGGTTGGTAAGGGATACATGTTTTATGCTCAGAGAAATACACAGAAGATGGAGATAGCTAAACATAAAGTAGCAACGATAAATATATGCGGGAAAAAAATAAAGAAGTCGAACTTAAAGAAGAAATAACAAAAAGGAAAATTAAAATATTAGGATTAGCTGACACCAGAGTAAAAGGACAACAGATAAAGAAAACACACATGAACTACACGAAAATATCCTCAGGTGTCGACAACACATAAATAACAATACACGGAGTAGGTTTTATCATCGACCCAGAAGACGCAAAGAACATTCTAGATATAAAATACCATTCAGAAAAAAATTATCACAATTAAACTACTAGAAGATGATCGAAAAACAAATTACATTCAAATCTATACACCATGCAACAACAATGAAAGAGACAACGAAGAATTATATAACACATTGAATGAAATCATTAACAAGTTCGACGAATGCGACGACATGTTAGTGATGGGATATTTTAATGGAAGGCTTGGGAAACGCAACAGTGAGAACAGTGATATCTTAGGACCCTTTGGCGATAAAACAGCTGCAATAAACGAAAATGGAAGCAGACTGCTGGAACTATGCAATCAAAATGATTTATTTATCACCAACACATTCTTCAAACACAGAGAGCCGCACGTATACACCTGGTACAAATGGAGTGACACAACATGCAGAAGCCAGATAGATTCTATACTAACAAGACAACAGAACAAGAAAAGAGTAACCGACAGTAGATCAATCCCTAATATTACAGATGACACGGATCACAAGATGGTTATGATCACACTAAAACAGCCAGAAATAAAGAGAATATACGAAAATAAACAAAAAGAAGCGAAAAGAACAGACAATAAAAATAAAACATTTAAAAGATCAAGAAACAAGGAAAACCTTAGAAGAAAAACTAACAGACGAATTCAAGAAACTCCCTAACGAAGTATGCACCGTAGAAGAAGAATGGAAACAATTTAAGGAAACAGTAACCAACATCTCTAAAACAGTTTGTGGAACGAATCTAAGAACAAGAGAAGGGAAAAAGAGCACCCGTGGTGGAACGAAACAATCAGAGAAGCAAACAAAGAAAAGAAGTGCCTTAGTTCGAAAAAGAGTTAAAATTGTGATCAAAGAATCTAAGCAAAAACATTGAACAGAATTCGGACAAAACATGAGCAGGGACTTCAAGACAGCCACAAGATATTTCTACAAAGCAGTAAATGCCACAAGGGCAAGAAAAGAAAACCATGATCCTACTGAGCTGATAAATGATCACGACGGACAGCCAATATCAAATAACCAATGTATGCAACAGAGATGGAAATAATATTGTGAAGAACTGTTAAACATACCAACTACCAATAAGACAACAAAAACCACGCTAGAACTCACAAATACTGAACCCAACATCATGAAAGAGGAAATCAAAGAAGTAATCAAATATGCAGCACCAAGAAATAAAGCACCGGGGATAGATAACATACCAATACAAATAATAGCAGCAGCAGGAGAAACAGGAGTGCAATGGTTGCACATAATATTTAATGCAGCATGGCACCAACAACAAGCCCCAGAAAACTGACAACAGGCAATCATCATACCAATATGGAAAAAGACAGGTATCAAAAGAGACTGCAATCAATATAGAGGCATATCTCTTCTCAGCCATGTAGGAAAGCTAAATGCCAAAATCTTGGAAAAAAGGCTGAGACCAATAATACAGTTAAACGATTTTCAAATGGGGTTCCGAAAAAAACAGAGGATGTACTGACGCACTATTCACATTAAAACAACTTGCAGAAAAAAAACGACAGAAAGCAATCAAAACGTATACATAGCCTTCGTTGGCCAGGAAAAAAGCATTCGACATAGTAAACAGAGAACAGCTGTGGTAGATACTAACCACATACGGAGCAAGCAAACATCTAACCAACCTAATTAAAAGTCTCTACGTCAACCGCAGATGCAGGGTCAGAACAGCAGCACGCTACACAGACCGCTTTGAAGTTAGATCAGGTGTACGACAGGGGTGCGTACTGTCCCCCCTATGTTTATTACATACATGGACTATAAATAAGTTAGCCAACCCATCAGAGACAGAGGAGATCAATGAGCTTCTATTTGCAGACGATCAGGCACTAATACATGAAACAATAGAAGACCTACAAGAACACTTAAACAAACTCAACAGCTCAGAAACAAAATACACCATGAAAATCAACATCAACAAAACAGAAGTCATGAATATCGCCAAAAATAAACAGAACATCAACATAACTATAGAAGGCAGACAACTAAAACAAGTTGAGGAATTCAAATACCTAGGAAGTCTAATGACAAACGATAATTCTCAAACAGCAGAGACAAAATCAAGATGTAACAAAGCTTGCCAAATCATTGGACAGTTATCACCACTATTGTCCAACAAGGAAATAACTATGAAGTCAAATCGAGCACTATACAAAGCAATCTTCATCCAACGTTGAGCTACCAATGCCACACCTGGACCTTAGATGCAAGAACAATAAGAACAAATAACCTCAACAGAGATGAAATGTGTTAGACGAATGACAGGAAACAATCTGAGAGATAAGATTAGAAATGAAGAACTGAGAAAAAAGCTTGGGAAAACTCCCGCCATATAATATATATAAAGAAACAACAGATACAATAGTTTGGCCATGTTACAACATTTGGTAGGAAGAACAAAACACAACACAACGAGACTTCAACAAACATTGTGAGAACACCAGACCCAAGGGTCGACCACGAAAAAGATGGTTCGATGGAATATTATAAGCACTGGGAAATATAACAGCAGCAGAGGCGAACAGAAGAGCAAAAGACCGCAAATTATATCTCTCCTCGACGCTGAAAGGGAGACGAGGAAGGAAAGAGAAAGAAGAAGGCTTTTTCTTCAGCATTGATCTCCATGCTGTATACAGTAGCTGTGTTATCTGTTGCATGAAGTCTGTTGTTTGATGTTCTGATATTATTTAGACCACAACGCCATCAGCACGTTGTTATCATTCACCCCCCCCCCCCACCAAAAAAATTTAAAAAAAAAGAAAAAAAAATCCGTCATGTATTTTATTACGTGAATCTCTCTCTCTCTCTTTGTCTGCGATCAGGACTCAAACAGCGTAGGATTCCAGACTCTCACATGAAGTCTGCTGTCAGGTTAAGTGTGTTGATCGCCCCTACAGGCAGACCATCACAATTAGAGTCTGCCAGATCTACTCTGATTGAACACCCGTTAAAACGTTGGACTGTGTTCTGCGCCAGTGGCCCAGTGCATCCGATTTCAGGCAGCATTTTATTCAGGTTTGCATTACTTAGCCTTTGATTGTCCCCAATCTTCCTGCAAGGCTGCATATGATCTTTTCTGTAGGGGGATTCTGCCCTTAGATGGTCGGCCCTCCCAGGTTTACGAGCACCATCTGCCCGAGTCACTAGAGGTGGCTAACACAGACATGCACACACAAAGATAGGAGATGTGACCAACACAGACTTGCACACACAAAGATAGGAGATGTGACCAACACAGACTTGCACACACAAAGATAGGAGATGTGACCAACACAGACTTGCACACACAGAGATAGGAGATGTGACCAACACAGACATGCACACACAAAGATAGGAGATGTGACCAACACAGACTTGCACACACAAAGATAGGAGATGTGACCAACACAGACATGCACACACAAAGATAGGAGATGTGACCAACACAGACATGC
This sequence comes from Megaustenia siamemsis, assembly GCA_032433765.1. Lineage (NCBI taxonomy): Eukaryota > Metazoa > Mollusca > Gastropoda > Stylommatophora > Ariophantidae > Megaustenia > Megaustenia siamemsis. The sequence continues at coordinate 62,831,546 of JAVIAB010000101.1, read as the reverse complement.
ACACACAAAGATAGGAGATGTGACCAACACAGACTTGCACACACAAAGATAGGAGATGAGACCAACACAGACTTGCACACACAAAGATAGGAGATGTGACCAACACAGACTTGCACACACAAAGATAGGAGATGTGACCAACACAGACTTGCACACACAAAGATAGGAGATGTGACCAACACAGACTTGCACACACAAAGATAGGAGATGTGACCAACACAGACATGCACACACAAAGATAGGAGATGTGACCAACACAGACTTGCACACACAAAGATAGGAGATGTGACCAACACAGACTTGCACACACAAAGATAGGAGATGTGACCAACACAGACTTGCACACACAAAGATAGGAGATGTGACCAACACAGACATGCACACACAAAGATAGGAGATGTGACCAACACAGACATGCACACACAAAGATAGGAGATGTGACCAACACAGACTTGCACACACAAAGATAGGAGATGTGACCAACACAGACTTGCACACACAAAGATAGGAGATGTGACCAACACAGACTTGCACACACAAAGATAGGAGATGTGACCAACACAGACTTGCACACACAAAGATAGGAGATGTGACCAACACAGACTTGCACACACAAAGATAGGAGATGTGACCAACACAGACATGCACACACAGAGATAGGAGATGTGACCAACACAGACTTGCACACACAAAGATAGGAGATGTGACCAACACAGACTTGCACACACAGAGATAGGAGATGTGACCAACACAGACTTGCACACACAAAGATAGGAGATGTGACCAACACAGACTTGCACACACAGAGATAGGAGATGTGACCAACACAGAATTGCACACACAGAGATAGGAGATGTGACCAACACAGACTTGCACACACAGAGATAGGAGATGTGACCAACACAGACTTGCACACACAGAGATAGGAGATGTGACCAACACAGAATTGCACACACAGAGATAGGAGATGTGACCAACACAGACTTGCACACACAGAGATAGGAGATGTGACCAACACAGACTTGCACACACAAAGATAGGAGATGTGACCAACACAGACTTGCACACACAAAGATAGGAGATGTGACCAACACAGACATGCACACACAAAGATAGGAGATGTGACCAACACAGACATGCACACACAAAGATAGGAGATGTGACCAACACAGACTTGCACACACAAAGATAGGAGATGTGACCAACACAGACTTGCACACACAAAGATAGGAGATGTGACCAACACAGACATGCACACACAGAGATAGGAGATGTGACCAACACAGACATGCACACACAAAGATAGGAGATGTGACCAACACAGACTTGCACACACAAAGATAGGAGATGTGACCAACACAGACTTGCACACACAAAGATAGGAGATGTGACCAACACAGACTTGCACACACAAAGATAGGAGATGTGACCAACACAGACATGTACACACAAAGATAGGAGATGTGACCAACACAGACTTGCACACACAAAGATAGGAGATGAGACCAACACAGACTTGCACACACAAAGATAGGAGATGTGACCAACACAGACTTGCACACACAAGATAGGAGATGTGACAACACAGACTTGCACACACAAAGATAGGAGATGTGACCAACACAGACTTGCACACACAAAGATAGGAGATGTGACCAACACAGACTTGCACACACAAAGATAGGAGATGTGACCAACACAGAATTGCCCTTCAGCGATACGAGGCATGACTAACACTGACACACATAATGATATATGACACATGACTAACATAAACATGCACATAAAGATATGAGATATGACTGACATAGACATGCACACAACGATACGAGGCATGACTAACATAACACTGCACATAAAGATATGAGATATGACTGACATAGACATGCACACAACGATACGACATGACTAACATAAACATGTACATAAAGATATGAGATATGACTGACATAGACATGCACACAACGATACGAGGCATGACTAACACTGACACACATAATGATATATGACACATGACTAACATAAACATGCACATAAAGATATGAGATATGACTGACATAGACATGCACACACAAAGATATGACACGTGCCTAACATAGACATGCACACACAAGGATATGAGATGTGACATACACAGACATGCACACACAAAGACATGAGACATGACTAACATAAACATGCACACATATATATGAGATATCTAACCCAAACATGCACACACAAAGATATGACACATGACTAACACATTAATATTACGTGAATGAAATATTACAAGATTACTGAGTTATTCGATTATTTGCGGGCCATCATCGTTGCACTCCGAACATGTCCATATGTGCTCATATCCTCTCCTCTGCAATTCCCGCAGTGTCCAGCAACTGACGTCTCCAGTTCTGTGTTGGTTGATAAGTCTTCTTATACGCCCACTGTATTTCTTCTTTATAGCTGGACCAAACTTAACTCCCATCTCTTTCATCCGAAGGAGAGACATGGTTGTGGAAGTCATGTGGTTTTCCCACAAGATTTCCACGTGATAAGGGGATACATTTTTTTTCGATCGACCCAAAAAAAAAACAAAAAAAAAAAGAAATTTTTTTTTTTTAGATTATTTTTTAAATTTTCAGTTCTATACATTATGTACCGAATACAAATATGTCCTCATATTCCACGTTCCTCTTACGCCACGAAAGCAGTGGATGGACAATTTTGTTTCAATTTTAACAGCGTGATTTTTTAAAATCAATGTTGTTGTGCTAGGACATTTTTTAAAAATGTATTACAACATTCTAGCTAAAATGTCAGGATTGTTGTACTGTCAGTGTTAGCTCCTAGCACGTTTCGAAGTCTGTGTCTGCGAGAGAACCAAATATCCGGCGAAGGTCTCATTGTAAAAGCACCCCAATGTTGCTGATCATTAGGCATGATTATTAAAACTGTATGTGACAAATACAGCAAACCAAATGAATTAAAACATTACAACAAAGCGAGAAACTAATTTAATAGAAAGAAATAAAGAGTATCAGACAGAACATATAAAACCGTATATTATAAGCATTGGTGATGTAAATAAACGGTTGAAAATAGTAAGAAGTCGATGTTGCTGTTGTTTGTTGTTGCTGTTGTTGCTGTTGTTTGTTGTTGCTGTTAAGAATCCAGAAACTTGTGAGCTGACGCTCTTCGGTCCACTGCCATGTAATGATATCTGCATGCGTTTCTTCGTTCCCTTGTACTTCCGTACAAGGTGTTACATTTATCATATCTTTGTAGACATAGAGCTGCTCTGATGTCAGTGAGCTTTGGACATTCAAAAAGGTGATGTTCTACTGTTTCATGTGGGCGTTCACAGAGTCGACATGCTGGAGTATGATCTCTTGGTATTCTATTGATATGAATATTCAATAGTGCATGACCGATTCTCAGTCTGAAGATGGTGGGTCGGTCTCCTCTTTTTAAGTTGTTAATGTTGTTATACCGATGACAACCTGCACCATCAAAGCAAGAGATAGAGCAGAATGGCGCTCCATGGTAGCCAACCTTCATTGCGGAGACGGCACTCAATGATGATGATGATGATGAATGTTGTTATGGGCCTTGACATGTATTTGAAATAAAAAACCTCTCTCTGTTTTTCCCATGACCCATCCATTCAGCTAATTTTCTCTACTAGAGAAACACTTAGAGTTTATGATTTCCTTGGATGTGTTTAAAGAAATGGCGGTGTTAAATTGTGTCTTGTGAGAGGATCAAGACAGTTTGACCAATTGTGTCAAACTGTCTTGATCCTCTCTTAGGTGATGTATCTGCCTTGCCATTCCCTGGTGTGTAGGAGTGTCCTGGGATTGATTGCATCACTAACCTTATGTCCTTATGACATGTGTGCTAATGAGGTTTTATATATGTCTATGGTCAGATGTATGAGTTTGTTTATTTTACATCCTAGCGTCTGCAGGGCTTATTTTGAAACATTAAATATATTATTTTTGTTTTCTCTCTTTGATTATATGGTATAAAAAACAATATTCAGATGGTACAAAACTGCATCTAAACAGAATTTACTTATTGATAAATGCTGTTTTTGACATTAACAAAAAACGAAAATGTTAAATCAGGAAAAGAGAAAAAAAAGAGGAATAAAAAAGGAATCTAATGTACATTTAAATGATCACAATAAATATAATCTTCGGAAATATGATTGTGACGGGAAATAAGAAAATAGTAGCTCACTTGACGGATTTGTTCCTTTCTCTGTTTTAGATATATAAGTAAAGTAACAATAACTGTAATTGGTGGATTAATAGTTTCCTTAAAGTTGTATTACGTAATCGTTTGATATAGCATTCAATCTGAGAGTGCTATAACGACAAGTACGCACATTAGAGGTACATAACACGTCATTTAGGAGGATAATATAATTTGTACATATGAACACAGCGAATGGCAAAAACCTCTAAATAAATGCACAGAAAACTAAGATAATGTACATTAACAAATCAAAAAGAAAACTCAAAATCAACAGCAACAATGGAGGACTTGACATTGTAAGAAATTATGAATAGTTGGTATCTGTAGCGACACACAGTGCAGGCTGCCAGAGGAGATAAATATTAGTAACTCACATATTAAATGAAATGGACAATACGTGGTACATTACTAGCAAGGTTATGAAATTAAAATTACTGAGGAGGTGTATCATCGCGACATAAACAATATTGTTGTGTCGAAAACAAATGTTACAAAAAATCATTAAGAGACATATGACGATTCAAAAGGGCAATGTTGAAACGATATAAGCCATATTTGAAGACATGAGCCATATAAACAACAGGCACAAAAAAATCATTTTACAGAGGAACTTAAATTACTATGGTTACTTCAAATCTCACAGCGAACCAGACAGAAAAGACAACAGTAATGGAAGGCATGGTTTATGGGCGACGCTTCAGGAGCAGACCAAGAAGAAGGGGGCTTCACAAAAACAAAGAGACCTTGAACATGACAACCGAAGAAGTACGTGACCTGACAACCAGTGGTGGTAAACAATAAATTGGTTCAAATGTTGTTCCCTGATTTCCTCGTAGCTCTTCTGAATATAGGCAACACACCCCTAGATTAATAATCAACATTTTTCGGGCACGTCATGAGAAGAGGAAAGTTGAAATAGTTGATTACAACAGGCAACATACAAGGAAAGAGAACTCGAGGACGACAAAGAGAGAAACTACTATAGCTCGTTTCAAATCACTTGCCCAACTTCAAAACGCTATTGTTCGTGTAACCGTTTATTAAAAACTGTTGAAATTTTCCAAATGTTATTAGAATGCAAAAGACCCTTTAAATGTATATTTAACAAATATCTTGCAGCTGCAGTTTTCTTAAAGCGGCGAATTTCTTTGATGTTTGTCAAAATTGTAAATTTGTGAACCCCTAAATAACAGAAATTACCGTAGTTGCTGGTCTATGATTAATTTTCACTAGGTAAAGGCGTGGCCGTAATGGGGAAATACCAGGAGAATTATTGTCTTCTCAGTTCGAGGACGGATGATAATATCAAGGTATACCTGTATGTCCAATTTTCATAGTTGTGTGGTCCTGAAAAGGACCATTTGTTGAACTAATTTAAGGTAATATAGGGGCCAACATTGTGGGGGCTATATACTTTCATTCTGAATCAGACGAGTCTAAAAGATTAATAACTGTTTGGGGTTGAACATTCCACAAACCATCAATTTTCCAATATTCCTCTTCCTGTTTTAAGACGTGGTCTTCACATTTAGCCCAATAATCTTTGTCTATATTTAATAAAGCGAGATTAGCAAGAGTCTTTACATCACATATTTTGAATGTTGTATTTTCAGCTGCCACTTGTCCTTTTAAGTTTGCCCAGATTAGTTCTATTGGATTTAAATGAGCATGGTAAGGTGGCAGCCTCAAACTTATATGACCGTGCTCTTGGATAATCTTATCTATTTGAAAAATCTTTGTCCTTTGTTTTTGCTTCACTAGAGATAGTAATTCAGGTTTTAAGTAAATGTTATTAAATTGTATGTGCTCCTTTGTGAGCCATATCTTAATAGCATCTTTTGTACTGGATGACGTCGGGACTTTATCTTCAAGTGCAACAATGTTGTGGTACTCTGCATTGTTCATTATTAGGCAAAATGGTCGATCTAGTGATGGGAGAACAGAATTTTCAATCCAATGTCTAAATATGTGACCGTTCATCTCAGAGTGATAATCCCGATTGTCTATGGATTTTGAAAGAAAAATGAGCTCTGCATTCTGTATTAGTCCATGTTGTCGACTACCTGCATGAGCAATTATCAAGCGCTGTCCTTTGCTGCTAGGTATTAATCTCTTAATCTTTCCATCTGATAACTGCCATTCCCTTTGGTTAGTGTGGTGAGCATTGATCCATGTTTCATCCAAGTACACAATATCATAACCTTGCTTGCGCGCCTCTTTTACTTCACGTAAGTACTTGCTTCTCATGACTACTATATGTGGCTTCTCACAGATGATGTTTCGTCCATTGGAATACTTTCTGAATGTAAAGCCTACAGCTCTCACATTCCTCCATAATGTAGACTTTGATATTTCAATACTGTTGTTCTTTTTCAGCGAAACTTTTAATTTTCTTATTGTAACAGTTTCATTCATACCCAACATTTTGCGAATTTCACGTCTATACCTCTGAATGAACGGAAATGGAACACACAATTTCTCAAGTGTCTAATTGTGTCAAAAAGCCACGGCGAAAGCGTTCAAACACGTCAATTTTACCGTGTATGGATTTTTACTCGCTATTTTTAACTTAAAATACTGTAAACATTAAGTTTTGACTACATCAATGGGTCGTTATAAATTTATATAAATCAAATAAGCAACAATAATAACCAAATGTTTTTTTTAATGAAATTAATTCCCTGTTGGGTTCTAATTATTATAACTTTACATTCAAATTTTGAACAACTTACAACAAGCGGTTAAAAAGATATCGATTTTAAAAGTTGGGCACGAGTTATGAAACAAGCTATAGATAGCTTGGTGTTATGGCATTTCAAACAGTCATCAAAGGAACTGATACGATGCACTGTCGATCGAAAATAGTGGAAGGACATGATCGCCTACGCGAACCGGTATGGTTCATGATGGTGCTGACATCTAGATTAACATGAAGGTATGAGGGCCACTCCAGGGCTGCAGATTCAGGAACAGCATCGAGATATTTATCACCTCATGATTTCTTTTATTTCGAGTGTACCAGGGTTAGTAACATAGGCTCGCCTATAAAAATGACGTAACACACACACACTTTGTTCTCAATGTGGAAAACCACGTTTGTGTTTTTAACTAATTTATGTTTGTGGTAGGGACACCCCTTGGGAGAGAGCTACTATGATTATGTTTAATCTATATATTTTTAATGTATGTTATATGAAGCCAATCTTAACATACGGATGTGAATCATGGACAATGGGACAACATACATGAAAATCACTGGAGGCTGTAGAAATGTTGTAAATGTAAACATGTTGAGAATACCATGGGGAGCGAAGAAGTGCAATGAAAACGTTCTGATAGAGGCTAAATCAAACGTGAGCTAATATCCAATATTACGAAGAAACAAGCATCATGTTTGCCATGTTATGAGAAGAGAACAACTGGAATATATTGTAACAGATGTGGAAGTTGAGGGACGAAGAGATAGAGAGATGCAAATAGAAAAGTTACCAGACGGCTTAAGAGAATGGCTTGGCAGAAGGTCAAGAATAAAAATGATAAATAACTGTCGTGATCGAAAGTTGTGGAGAGACATGATCACCAACGACAGCAGGTATCTTCTGTTATCATGTTCAGGATCTCATTCTATCTTGAAAACAACTTTTCTTCTTGGACTGCCCTTGTCTCGTCTTCCTGGAACCATGTCTTCCATTTTGTTCTTTTCAGTTCGTTGTGTCTTTTGAAGCGACCATATTATTTTAATTTCCACTGTAGAATGGTGTTCATTAAGCCTGTTTATTCAATGTTTTTGTCTTCATCTTATCTTTCCTGTTTTGCCTTTCAGCGTCGAAGGGAGAGGTCTCTCGCTCTTCTGCTTGCCTTTCTTGTTGTGATGTATTCTAGTGTTTGTAATATTTCGTCAATCCATCTTTCTTTGTGGACGGCCCTTGGATCCGGCGTTCTCGCAACGTTAATTAAAAGCTCATTGAGTTGTGTTTTGATCTTTCAAATATTTCAGTCTATTACATTTTTTATTGATCTTTTTCAATATCCACATCTTTACGATTTTTACTGTACCATATTTCGAATGAATCCATGTTGCTCATTGTTGCTTGCGAGATTGTATTTATAAGATAAAATAACTGAAATAATACACTTAAATTAGGCGTGGTGCGAACATTATCTCTATTATCATTGTTTTTATGTAGATGAAAGATACTTGTTTATTAATATTGTTTTTATATTAGTTAATACACAAAGTGTACAATAACCTCCTTTAAGCAATGCTTGTTACTTGGTCTATTGCAGTGACGGTTGTTTGCTCCTACCATTGATGGTCTTATTTACCACAAATTAAAACATAAATTATGATGAATGATGATATCGTATGACGGGGAACAGTTGGCTGTGTTCACTTTCTGCGCGGTTTCGCCTTTTTTTATCGTATGCTGAGACTGCTACGATGGGGACTACAGTTACATTTCTTTGTGTGGGAGATGAGTTAGTAATTCGGATGATTCCACTGGCACGGGCGGTTGAGCAATTATGGATTTTAATTCGTTTGCTGTGATACCGAGGCCTTCCATAACCAATAACCAATAATAATAAAACATACATTTCTCCAACTCGCATTATCAATATTTATAGTGAAGATATGACTGTTAAATACTGTTAAAGAAATATGGACAAAGAATGTGACAAAAAATCATTTGAAATAATCAATACCGAGAAAACATGAAATTTATTTTTTCTTTTTTTTTCAGAGAGAAACATCGAGATTAGCGGAATGATACTATTAAAAATAATTTATTAAAACAAAATTCGCATTAAATGAGGAGTTATGATACAAAAATAAAAATGTTCAACGCAAATGTTAAGTCGGTCCTATCATATCGCTGTGAAACATGGAGAACAACAAAATTGACAATCACGAAGATACAGACTTTCATTAATGGATGCTTCTATCTATCGTCCTTTCGAGCCGAAGACGGCACATAGGGCAGAACCACAATCTCAATAACAGAAACCTTGTGTGCCAAAGTTGCACATATTGCAGAGATCACTGCTCTAAAATGAATGGCGCTGTTTCCATAACAATAGTTTTTACAATGACAGCTTGTCAAGCCATCGATCAACCTCCTTAGTCGCTTCTTACGACATGCCTGGAAGGTCACAGTGTCACTATTCTTTACTTCCCTCATAATGAGGCCCCGGTAACACACAGTATAATGGATGCTTACGCAGAATAAAAGGAAGGAAATGGCAGGACAACATCACTAACATAGAATTATGGAAATGTACCAATCAAACACCAGTGGATAAAGAGATACAGCGAAGACGATGGCGCTGGCTAGGACACACACTACGGAAGCCAACAGAGAGTATTACACAACATGCCTTTTATGGGAATCCACAGGGGAAAAGACAAAGAGGAAGACAAAGGAATTCTTGGAGAAGACAGATAGAAGCAGAGATGAAGATGATGGGGAAGACACGCAGTGTTCTTAAAAGAATGACAAAAAAAACAGAACGACTTGGAAAGTGTTTGTTAAAGACCTATGCTCTACTGGGAGCTAAAAAGGTATAGAGAGACAGAGAGAGAGAGAGAGAGAGAGAGAGAGAGAGAGAGAGAGGAGTTATGAATCTAGAAGAGGTCAATTTACTTATCAAGATATATAATACACAGAATATAGATCATAGTCTCAATAATTAATTAATGTAATATAATGATATAAAGAAATAACACCATATGCAACAAATCTATGTTAATGCAAGTGAGAAAGAGAGATCATCGGTGCTAGATAGAGCCAATTCTGACCCGTGGAAGTGAATCATGGACCGTAAAAAAAGAAATGGAAAGACGATTAGAGGCTACAGAGATGGAATTTCTCAGAAAAATGTTGAAAGTTCACTGGACAGCTAACAAGAGCATTGAGGAAATTCTCAAAGAGGTCAACACAAAAAGGGAGCTAATAAAAAACATCAGAAAAAAAAAACAATCAACATTTTTCAGGTACATCATTAGTAGAGAAAAGTTGGAATACTTGTTTACAACAAGCAAAATTATAGGAAAGAGAGATCGTGGACGACAAAGAGAGAAGCTACTGGATAGCTTTGTGTCATGGCATGGAAAACAGTCAACAACAGAAGCGATACGTTGGACTGTAGCTATAAGTTTGTGAAAGGACATGATCGCCTACACCAACCGGTATGTCACATGATGAATGATACAAAACAATAAAGTGATGTTTAATGTTATAAAAGGGAAAAATGAAGAAAGAAATACAAGACAAATCAATATTGAAATTAATGTCTCTATTTTATTATCAAACAAAAAGTAAGGAAATATTAACTCACTCTACGCTTATTTTGTGCTGCCTGTTGGAAATAAAATAAATGAAGATACACACAGTACATTGATGAATTTAATTATCGATTCATAATTACTGCACTTTTACGCAAACAAATGAAAAGAATTTCACATAACAATTGTCATTTGATTAAAACAATATATATATATCTATATATATATATATATATATATATATAATATATATATATATATATATATATATATATATATATATAAGAAAGTAAATGAGCTCTTTAAAATATGTAGATGTGAAGATCTAATAGCAAATTATGTGATAATGTTAGATCTTATGAAAATACAGAATGGAAGATTTTCTTAATACATGATATAATATTCGTCATGATTGAGTGCCGTCTCTGCATCGAAGGTTGGCTACCAAGGAGCGCAATTTCGCTCTGTCTCTTGCTCTGATGATGCTGGTTGTCAGTGGCTAACTTGTTCAATTGTGTTATGTTACTCGTTGAAGTTAGTCTTGTTTTGACTCTGCCTCTGCATTTTTTACCTTGTTTATTCCCTTCCAAGATAACGTCTAGTAGGCTGCAGTGTCTCTTAACATGTTCCAAAATTCTCAGCTGTCTTGCTTGAATTGTGGTTAGTAGTTCTCGTTTCATTGTTAGTTCTTTAGTACTTCATAATTTGTTTTCGTTTCTTTCCATTCAATTGTTCCAATTCTTTTATAAATCCACATTTCAAAGGTTTAAATTTTCTGTTTTGTTTTCTTGGCAAATACCCATGTTTCTGCACCATGCAGGAGTGTTGAGAAGATATAATAATTTTATATTCTTGATTTTAGCCCTGGTGTTATTTCTTTTGATGTTAGTATATTTTTATACTGGGTGTAGATTGCAATAGTGATCATGTACCAGTTGTGAGAAAGCTTAGAGTAAAATTAAAAACCACAAAACGAGCCCTGTTAACATCAAGTTAAATTTAGATTTACTAAAATCAAACAAGAAGCTGCAAGACAAATATAAAATCACAATTCAGAACCGGTACAATGCAATATAGAAGATACAAAGCATTGATGAACAGTGGGAAATGCTAAAATAGTCAATGCAACAAACATCAAAAGAGTTCATACCACCAGTGAGGACAAATTCAAGAAGAAATGGATGACAGATGACATTTTGGAGCTAATGGATACAAGAAAAAGAAATAAAGAAAATAAATATTAGTATAAGAGATTTAATAAAGAAAGTGTAGTACATTGCAATGAAGCAAAAGAAGCATGGCTAAAAGAGAGATGCAAAGCGAATGAAAAGCAACAAAAAGGAGATGCTAAAACTATATACAAAGAAATTGAGGAATTAAAAAGAAGAAAAACGCAATCAAAAATGGATGTTTAAGATCAAAGGAAGGAGAACTGTTGTTTGATCAAAAAAACACAAGGGAACGATGGACAGAATACATTATGGATCTTTATAATGATCAACGAACGGAAGTAAATATTAAGGATACTGGAGAAGGACCAGAAATACTCAGAGAAGAAGTGGAAGACGTCTTGCGCAATATGAAAGCAGGCAAAGCTCCTGGACCAGATAATATAACTAAAGAAGAGATTGAAGCCATGGGTGATTTTGGAATAGCAATAATAACTAAAATAAAGAATGATATCTACAACAGCGGATATATATCAGACGACAAGCTCAAATCAATATTCATAGCCCTACCAAAGAAATCGGGTGCAATTGAATGCGATGATCATCGCACAATAAGCCTTATGAGTCATATGACTAAGATATTACTAAGAATCATCATGCAAAGAGTGCGAAACAAAATAAGTCCAGAAATGAGCAATGAACAGCAATGCCATGTATATCATAAGATCTTTAGTAGAAAGAGCCATAGAGGTGAAAACAGATCTATACATATGTTTCATAGATTATACCAAGGCATTTGACAAAGTAAAGCACCAAGAAATAATCACAATTTTAGAAAGCATAAACGTGGACAGCAAAGATCTAAGAATAATAAAGTACATGTACTGGCAACAAACAGCGGCCATAAGAACTGGAAACCAATTGGGAATGTTTCAATAAATAAAACAGGGTGTTAGACAAGATTGTGTGCTGTCACCAGATTTGATTAATATTTATAGTGAGATTATTTTAAGATCCATAAGGGTCATGACTGGAATAACAATTGGAGGTCATAATATAAATAATATAAGGTATGCTGATGATACAGTATTAATCGCTAAGAGTGAAAATGAGTTACAAGAAATGTTGGATATTATAGTGAAAGAAAGCAAAAATAAAGGACTCAGCCTTAATAGCAAAAAGACGGAGGTAATGGTAACAACAAAGAAAAATACATCACCTCAGTGAAAAATAAAGACAATTGTAACAATATTAAAACAGGTAAATGAATTTAAATATTTGGGAACTTTGTTAACCTCAGACGGAAGATGTACAGCAGAGGTGAGATGCAGAAAGGCAAAAGCAGCTTTCCAAAAAATGAGTAATATACTATATAATCCATTTTTGACTATAGAAACAAGAAAAAAAAATCTTAAACGTTACGTAGAGCCAGTCTTAACATATGGATGCGAATCTTGGACAATAGGATAAAAGACAAGAACATCACTGGAGTCTGTAGAAATGTGGTTTTACAGAAGAATGTTAAGAATGCCACAGTCAGCTAAGAAGAGTAATGAAGATGTTCTGAGAGAGGTCAAAGCAAAACGAGAGCTAATTTTCAATATTAGGAAGAAACAATCATCATTTTTTGGCCATGTAATGAGAAGAAAACAACTTGAATATATTGTAACAACTGGAAAAATTGAGGGACGAAGAGATAGAGGGAAGTAAAGAGGAAAATAACAGACAGCTCAAGAGAATGGCTTGGCAGAAGGTCAACAACAGAAATGATAAATAGCTGCCGAGATCGAAAGTTGTGGAGAGACATGATCACCTACGCCAGTAGGCCCCGTACTTGATGATGATGATATTTTTCATGACATTAAATTTGCTTTTTGACATTCCTATTCTTTTGTTTATTTGAGTTTTAAACTTTCTATCATTGTGTATAGTATGTCCCAGGTATTTGCAGCTCTGAACTGTCTCCAGGTCTATTCCTTAAAATTGATACACACAACTTTCCATTAATGTTTAGGTCTGCCATCTCTGTCACGTTTTTATAGATTTGCTCAGTGTGTATATAAAACAAGCTTGGTAATATGATGCATCCTTGTCTTACACCTCTCTTTATATTAATATGTGTAGAATGCTCTTTCCAATGTTATATTATTGTTGTTTGCTCCGAGTATAAAGCATATGTATGAATGTGTCATCTAAATGAGTATCTTTTTGGCAGTCTATTAGTTGTTTATGGTGTTTTCTATCAAACGCTTCGATACAGTCTATGAAGCAGGCATGTATTATTTTTATTTTACTTTGTGTATTTTTCGATTAATGTCCTCATGCAGAGCGTATCTTATTTTGTCCCACTGTTTCGACAAAATCCAAATTGTTGTTCTTCTAATTCGATATTGATTTTATTCTGAATCCTTCCTTGTATAACTATTAGAAAGTTTTTTTTTTTTTTTTAACTTGGTTCATTAGACTTCTAAAATCACAGCACTCAACTACACCATTCTGTGTATTATTAAATGCAATGAAAGCTGATGACAAGAGCGGACAGGTATCTAGCTGCGCTAACGTTGAGGACGGTTAACCAATGAATCATATGGACATCATCAATGCTGCCGAATGTGGGAAAGGCACAGGACTTGGACAATCATGAGTTCACAAAGAGAGAAAATACTGGATAGCTTGGTGTCATGGCATGGAAAACAGTCAACAACACAACTGATACGATGCATGTATATAGAAGGTTATGTAAGGACATGATCGCCCACGCCAACCGGTATGGCACATGATGATGAGTGGATATGGTGGTGAATTTGTCTTTTATTTGTTTACCTTTGGTGTGACTTTCATTTTTATTATCACAGAATAATGATCTGAGTTAATATCTGCTCTTGGATAGGTTATGGCTTACTTTAAAAGTACCCTTTTATCATTGTGTATTCTATTTGATTACCCTTTTTTTTCTCCAGGACTTTTTCGTATGTATAGTTGTATTGTAATACGTATTGTTAATTTGTAATGTTATAAATGTTATATTAGGGGAAGGATAGCTAAAGAAAAGAAGAAAATGCAAATAAATATTAAAGTATTGCATATTTGTTTGCCTGAAAATAAAAGAGTGGAAACAAATTGTGCTTTGGGAAAATGAGAAAATATTAACTCACCTTCCGACTTCGTTCTGCCTTCTGCATTAAAACAAGAAAACGCGAATTTATCACTTTCGTCAAAGAGATATCAAAGCAAGCTTTTCACTTCATTTATATGTAAACAAATTAAAGGGAAATCACAAAACAAATTAAATAGAAATCACAAAACAAATAATTCAATAAAGAATGTTTCTTTATGCATTTGTTTTTTTTCGTTCGTCAGCTTTTACCTCTGGCGAAGTCCAAATAGACTAGGAACTGAATTTTCCGTGTTAATCCCTGTTTCCCTTGCAGCCGTTTGCATATAGGTCCCACATCGCACAGGCAGATAACTCCATCTTCGGTGGTACTAATTTGTTTTCCCTTCAATAACTAATTGACGTTTTAAGTCGGGCCTCGCTGCTGAGACCAGGGATGGTTGCCACAAAGATAAATCACAAATACAAATTCAATCTGGTGCTGTCGAGATGTTTAACTCACAACACCTGTGTCTCGAGGCTGGCGTCTTGCCTTGAAACCAACCAGTTCCCCTGCTTATGGTTATGATTCTGGAAGGCCTCGGTATCACAGCAAGCAAATTAAAATCCATAATTACTCAACCGCCCGTGCCAGTGGAATCATCCGAATTACTATCTCATCTCACAAACAAAGAAAGGTAGCTGTAGTCCCCATCACAGGAGTCTCAGCACACGCCAAAAGGCATCGGGCGAAGCCGCACAGAGAGCGAACACAGTCATCTGTTCTCCATCATACGATATCATCATTCATTTTAAACAAGCGGAATATCGAATAGAATCAAAACAGATGGAACGCACAGCTCACGGTGTGCACAGAGCACTTAACTCAGTAGCTCCTACAAAATGTCGAACATTGGAATATGAGGAAACTGCAACAAGGAACACTTTTCAGGCGTAGCCTTTAATGGTTCCTGTCGCCTGTCCACTATATTGACCGGAAGTCCACGTCCACTTGAAAATGATGATCGTCAATTTTTTTTTTCTTTTAAATGTATAGTGTTGATGATGCTAAGACCTCACATTGACTCCAAATCTGAACATATGAAACACAGTTAGTCATCATACTATCCCCGTCGCACATCAAACAACAGACTGTAACGTCTCCCTGCAATGTGAATTTGTGAAATTATGAATCCCTCCTGACTAACATGAAACTTCAGGAGTCACCCCAGTGCTGCTAAGTCATGTAGGAAACTTCATTCCGCCTTTCACTATTAGCGTACGTGCTGTTTTAGAGATATACAATCAGCCATTGTGATGACGTAGCACACACAACAATGGTTGCGTCATAAAATCCCAATTACTCTAATATATGCAGCCAACAACGCACGAAAAGATGATGCACAATGTCTAAAGTGACAACTTCGGATGACTTGAGAGAGCGTTCCATATTAATGAGTTGTAACGTAAATAATTTGCGTCAAACAATTCCAACGATGGCCTTGGAACAGGCACGTAATATTTTGACGTAAACCGCATATCAACTCTAGACAGGGGAAGGTCGCATTCACAAACTTGGACTTGGCAAAGAGGAACATTGAGGTGTGTACGACTCAGCATCATCGACGAAATTTGTTAAGTGGATCATCAGACTGACTAACGCAGAAAATTGCATTAAAGATCCGAAACTAATCAGTCCTTAATGCAATTTCTGCAGCGGTCCAGATAGCATGAACCTCGTTCCACCATATTGGAAACGGAAGTCCCATGCTTTTTATTTCATATGTACCGTATACAAAGAAAACAGCTTAAAGCGTATCTTACACATTTATTTATACATTTCAATGTGGTATGACTTTCATATCCAGCAACAAAATGAACATATGACATGATTTCTTTAAAAAAGAATACCATTTTTATAGGCATGTTATCATTCATCATCATCATTGCCAAAAATGTGTGTTCGTTGGAACACCATTCATGAAGTTATCACAATGTTCGTCCGTCGTCTATGATTCATCATCATTGAGCACAGTCTCCGCATCGAAGATTGGATATCACCTAAGGCCATTCCACTCTGTCTCTTGCTTTGATGGTGCAGATTGTCATAGATTGACTTGCCCATTTGTTTCTGTTACTCGTCCATCTTAGTCGTGGTCAGCGTCTGCCTCTTTTACCTTGTATTTCCATTCCAATATTACGTTTATTGGCTGTTGTGTCTAATTACATGCCCAACAAATTGCATTTGTCTTGTTCTAATTGTGTTTAGCAGTTCTCTTTCAATTTTTTGTTGTTTTAAAACTTCATTGTTTTCTTTTCTTGCAATCCAATGCTACCTATTCTTCTATAAATCCACATTTCAAAAGCTTCAATTTTGTGTTCTGTTTTCTTGTCTAATGTCCATGTTTCTGCACCATACAGTGATATTGAGAAGATGTAACATTTTGTTATTCTTAGTTTTAGCCCTGGTGGTATTTCTTTTAATGTTAGTATATTTTTCACATTTACATATTTTGGAACTTTGTTAACCTCAGACGGAACATGTACAACAGAGGTGAGGGGCAGAATGACTCAGGCAAAACGCAGTTTTCCAAAAAATGAGGAAGATACTATGCAATCCATTTTTGATAATAGAAACACGCAAAAGAGTAGAACACGATAATAAGCAAAACGTGTTTCAAATGGTTGCCAGCATTAAAAGTATGAGACTAAATTTGAAATGTGAAAATAAATGAAAACATTGTTTGTTCAATTGTGTACACTCTGTGGTAGAAAATATGGTCACCAACAACCACCCATGCAGTTTTATTCACCTTTTTTTAATGCGGTCTTTGAGGCATCAGTGAATGATTTCATTACGTTCCCCATTCCTCTCTATCGTGTGTCGTTATATAGGAACTCAAGATGTTATGGGTCCAAGAGAAGGGAATCAAGAGGGATGTTATCAATAAAGATTATTTCAGACGGCTTGTGGTGAATTTAACGTTCAGCAAAGGCACGCCACTTCATGATGATGATGAGTGTTAAATTTACTTTCAATATCTTTGTTGTATTTGTACAAGGAAAAAAATATGATATACTTTCATTTAATATTGCTATTGAGAAGAATTGCTCTGATGGCCGTTATTTCGTATAAAAGTAGGGTTTTTCTGTCTATGAGAGAAACACATACTCGTGTAAGGGTTTTGTCATACATGCAATAATGCAATACATTCAATAATGTTGTATGTATAAAAGAGCAAGGCATGTCTATATACCTTCAAACATGCAAATGCAGAAAATCATATGAAATTACGCATTACTGAAAAAAAATACGCAAAAAGACCAACAAGCTGATATAATTGCTTGCGTTCGCCCGATGACTAAAGAAATATACCTATTCATCATCCGTCCTTAAAAGGACGTTAAGTGGACCAATATACCTTCTATTGTGGTTTGTAGTAAAACTGTAATATTTGTGCCTTTCGGTCCAATACATCCGACTTCAGAAATGCTATTTTTGAGCACCAGGTTGTCTTCCCCCTTCGATCCCTACTCGCTTGACCAGATTAGACAGGTTAGTCTGTTTCTAGATGAACCACGAAGAGAAAGAGTAAGGTGTAGATGGTTCATTGATCCTAGTGCAAGCCATCAGCTGTGGGTCTTTGACAGCTCTCAAATCTGCCGCTGTTATGCGCCTTGCCTCTAAGCTCTGCCGCTGTTAGGCGCCTTGCCTCTAAGCTCTGCCGCTGTTGGGTGCCTTTGCTCCAAGCTCTGCCGCTGTTTGTTAGGTGCCTTTGCTCCAAGCTCTGCTGCTGTTTGTTAGGTGCCTTTGCTCCAAGCTCTGCCGCTGTTTGTTAGGTGCCTTTGCTCTAAGCTCTGCCGCTGTTTGTTAGGTGCCTTTGCTCCAAGCTCTGCCGCTGTTTGTTAGGTGCCTTTGCTCCAAGCTCTGCCGCTGTTTGTTAGGTGCCTTTGCTCCAAGCTCTGCCGCTGTTTGTTAGGTGCCTTTGCTCCAAGCTCTGCCGCTGTTTGTTAGGTGCCTTTGCTCCAAGCTCTGCCGCTGTTTGTTAGGTGCCTTTGCTCCAAGCTCTGCCGCTGTTTGTTAGGTGCCTTTGCTCCAAGCTCTGCCGCTGTTAGGTGCCTTTGCTCCAAGCTTCGCCGCCTTTAGATGTCTTGCCTCCAAGCTCTGCCGCTGTTTGTTAGGTGCCTTTGCTCCAAGCTCTGCCGCTGTTTGTTAGGTGCCTTTGCTCCAAGCTCTGCCGCTGTTAGGTGCCTTTGCTCCAAGCTCTGCCGCTGTTAGGTGCCTTTGCTCCAAGCTCTGCCGCTGTTAGGTGCCTTTGCTCCAAGCTCTGCCGCTGTTAGGTGCCTTTGCTCCAAGCTCTGCCGCTGTTTGTTAGGTGCCTTTGCTCCAAGCTCTGCCGCTGTTAGGTGCCTTTGCTCCAAGCTTCGCCGCCTTTAGATGTCTTGCCTCCAAGCTCTGCCGCTGTTAGGTGCCTTGCCTCCAAGCTCTGCCGCTGTTCGTTAGGTGCCTTTGCTCCAAGCTCTGCCGCTGTTAGACGCCTTGTCTCCAAGCTCTGTCACTGTTAGATGCCTTGCCTCCAAGCTCTGTCGCTGTTAGATGCCTTGCCTCCAAGCTCTGTCACTGTTAGGTGCCTTGCCTCCAAGCTCTGTCACTGTTAGATGCCTTGCCTCCAAGCTCTGTCACTGTTAGGTGCCTTGCCTCCAAGCTCTGTCACTGTTAGATGCCTTGCCTCCAAGCTCTGTCGCTGTTAGATGCCTTGCCTCCAAGCTCTGTCACTGTTAGGTGCCTTGCCTCCAAGCTCTGTCGCTGTTAGATGCCTTGCCTCCAAGCTCTGTCACTGTTAGGTGCCTTGCCTCCAAGCTCTGTCGCTGTTAGATGCCTTGCCTCCAAGCTCTGTCACTGTTAGGTGCCTTGCCTCCAAGCTCTGTCACTGTTAGACGCCTTGTCTCCAAGCTCTGTCGCTGTTAGACGCCTTGTCTCCAAGCTCTGTCGCTGTTAGATGCCTTGCCTCCAAGCTCTGTCACTGTTAGGTGCCTTGCCTCCAAGCTCTGTCACTGTTAGACGCCTTGCCTCCAAGCTCTGTCGCTGTTAGATGCCTTGTCTCCAAGCTCTGTCACTGTTAGATGCCTTGTCTCCAAGCTCTGTCACTGTTAGATGCCTTGCCTCCAAGCTCTGTCGCTGTTAGATGCCTTGCCTCCAAGCTCTGTCGCTGTTAGATGCCTTGTCTCCAAGCTCTGTCGCTGTTAGACGCCTTGTCTCCAAGCTCTGTCGCTGTTAGACGCCTTGTCTCCAAGCTCTGTCGCTGTTAGATGCCTTGCCTCCAAGCTCTGTCGCTGTTAGACGCCTTGTCTCCAAGCTCTGTCGCTGTTAGATGCCTTGTCTCCAAGCTCTGTCACTGTTAGACGCCTTGTCTCCAAGCTCTGTCACTGTTAGGTGCCTTGTCTCCAAGCTCTGCCGCTGTTAGACGCCTTGTCTCCAAGCTCTGTCGCTGTTAGATGCCTTGCCTCCAAGCTCTGCCGCTGTTATGCGCCTTGCCTCCAAGCTCTGCCGCTGTTAGATGCCTTGTCTCCAAGCTCTGCCGCTGTTAGGTGCCTTGTCTCCAAGCTCTGCCGCTGTTAGATGCCTTGTCTCCAAGCTCTGCCGCTGTTATGCGCCTTGCCTCCAAGCTCTGCCGCTGTTAGATGCCTTGTCTCCAAGCTCTGCCGCTGTTATGCGCCTTGTCTCCAAGCTCTGCCGCTGTTATGCGCCTTGCCTCCAAGCTCTGCCGCTGTTAGATGCCTTGTCTCCAAGCTCTGCCGCTGTTAGATGCCTTGTCTCCAAGCTCTGCCGCTGTTAGATGCCTTGTCTCCAAGCTCTGTCGCTGTTAGATGCCTTGTCTCCAAGCTCTGTCGCTGTTAGATGCCTTGTCTCCAAGCTCTGTCGCTGTTAGATGCCTTGTCTCCAAGCTCTGTCGCTGTTAGATGCCTTGTCTCCAAGCTCTGTCGCTGTTAGATGCCTTGTCTCCAAGCTCTGTCGCTGTTAGATGCCTTGTCTCCAAGCTCTGCCGCTGTTAGATGCCTTGTCTCCAAGCTCTGCCGCTGTTATGCGCCTTGTCTCCAAGCTCTGCCGCTGTTATGCGCCTTGCCTCCAAGCTCTGCCGCTGTTAGATGCCTTGTCTCCAAGCTCTGCCGCTGTTAGATGCCTTGTCTCCAAGCTCTGCCGCTGTTAGATGCCTTGTCTCCAAGCTCTGTCGCTGTTAGATGCCTTGCCTCCAAGCTCTGTCGCTGTTAGACGCCTTGTCTCCAAGCTCTGTCGCTGTTAGATGCCTTGTCTCCAAGCTCTGCCGCTGTTATGCGCCTTGTCTCCAAGCTCTGCCGCTGTTATGCGCCTTGCCTCCAAGCTCTGTCGCTGTTAGATGCCTTGTCTCCAAGCTCTGCCGCTGTTAGATGCCTTGTCTCCAAGCTCTGCCGCTGTTAGATGCCTTGTCTCCAAGCTCTGCCGCTGTTAGATGCCTTGTCTCCAAGCTCTGCCGCTGTTATGCGCCTTGCCTCCAAGCTCTGCCGCTGTTAGATGCCTTGTCTCCAAGCTCTGCCGCTGTTATGCGCCTTGTCTCCAAGCTCTGCCGCTGTTATGCGCCTTGCCTCCAAGCTCTGCCGCTGTTAGATGCCTTGCCTCCAAGCTCTGCCGCTGTTAGATGCCTTGTCTCCAAGCTCTGCCGCTGTTAGGTGCCTTGCCTCCAAGCTCTGCCGCTGTTAGATGCCTTGTCTCCAAGCTCTGCCGCTGTTAGGTGCCTTGTCTCCAAGCTCTGCCGCTGTTATGCGCCTTGTCTCCAAGCTCTGCCGCTGTTAGATGCCTTGTCTCCAAGCTCTGCCGCTGTTAGATGCCTTGTCTCCAAGCTCTGCCGCTGTTATGCGCCTTGCCTCCAAGCTCTGCCGCTGTTAGATGCCTTGTCTCCAAGCTCTGCCGCTGTTATGCGCCTTGTCTCCAAGCTCTGCCGCTGTTAGGTGCCTTGTCTCCAAGCTCTGCCGCTGTTAGATGCCTTGTCTCCAAGCTCTGCCGCTGTTATGCGCCTTGCCTCCAAGCTCTGCCGCTGTTAGATGCCTTGTCTCCAAGCTCTGCTGCTGTTAGATGCCTTGTCTCCAAGCTCTGCCGCTGTTAGATGCCTTGTCTCCAAGCTCTGCCGCTGTTATGCGCCTTGCCTCCAAGCTCTGCCGCTGTTAGATGCCTTGTCTCCAAGCTCTGCCGCTGTTAGATGCCTTGTCTCCAAGCTCTGCCGCTGTTAGATGCCTTGCCTCCAAGCTCTGTCACTGTTAGATGCCTTGTCTCCAAGCTCTGTCGCTGTTAGACGCCTTGTCTCCAAGCTCTTTCGCTGTTAGATGCCTTGTCTCCAAGCTCTGTCGCTGTTAGACGCCTTGTCTCCAAGCTCTGTCGCTGTTAGATGTCTTGTCTCCAAGCTCTGTCGCTGTTAGACGCCTTGCCTCCAAGCTCTGTCGCTGTTAGACGCCTTGTCTCCAAGCTCTGTCGCTGTTAGACGCCTTGTCTCCAAGCTCTGTCGCTGTTAGATGCCTTGCCTCCAAGCTCTGTCGCTGTTAGATGCCTTGTCTCCAAGCTCTGTCGCTGTTAGACGCCTTGCCTCCAAGCTCTGCCGCTGTTATGCGCCTTGCCTCCAAGCTCTGCCGCTGTTAGATGCCTTGCCTCCAAGCTCTGCCGCTGTTTGTTAGGTGCCTTTGCTCCAAGCTCTGCCGCTGTTAGGTGCCTTGCCTCCAAGCTCTGCCGCTGTTAGGTGCCTTGCCTCCAAGCTTCGCCGCCTTTAGATGTCTTGCCTCCAAGCTCTGCCGCTGTTAGGTGCCTTGCCTCCAAGCTCTGCCGCTGTTAGGTGCCTTTGCTCCAAGCTCTGCCGCTGTTAGGTGCCTTGCCTCCAAGCTCTGCCGCTGTTAGGTGCCTTGCCTCCAAGCTTCGCCGCCTTTAGATGCCTTGCCTCCAAGCTCTGCCGCTGTTAGGTGCCTTGCCTCCAAGCTTCGCCGCCTTTAGATGTCTTGCCTCCAAGCTCTGCCGCTGTTAGGTGCCTTGCCTCCAAGCTTCGCCGCCTTTAGATGTCTTGCCTCCAAGCTCTGCCGCTGTTAGGTGTCTTGCCTCCAAGCTTCGCCGCCTTTAGATGTCTTGCCTCCAAGCTCTGCCGCTGTTTGTTAGGTGCCTTTGCTCCAAGCTCTGCCGCTGTTAGGTGCCTTGCCTCCAAGCTCTGCCGCTGTTAGGTGCCTTGCCTCCAAGCTCTGCCGCTGTTAGGTGCCTTTGCTCCAAGCTCTGCTGCTGTTTGTTAGGTGCCTTTGCTCCAAGCTCTGCCGCTGTTTGTTAGGTGCCTTTGCTCCAAGCTCTGCCGCTGTTAGGTGCCTTTGCTCCAAGCTCTGCCGCTGTTAGGTGCCTTTGCTCCAAGCTTCGCCGCCTTTAGATGTCTTGCCTCCAAGCTCTGCTGCTGTTGGGTGCCTTGCCTCCAAGCTCTGCTGCTGTTGGGTGCCTTGCCTCAAAGCTCTGCTGCTGTTGGGTGCCTTTGCTCCAAGCTCTGCTGCTGTTGGGTGCCTTTGCTCCAAGCTCTGCTGCTGTTGGGTGCCTTTGCTCCAAGCTCTGCTGCTGTTGGGTGCCTTTGCTCCAAGCTCTGCCACTGTTAGGCGCCTTGCCTCCAAGCTCTGCCACTGTTAGGTGCCTTTGCTCCAAGCTCTGCTGCTGTTAGGTGCCTTTGCTCCAAGCTCTGCTGATTTTAGGCGCCTTGCCTCAAAGCTCTGCCGCTGTTTGGTGCCTTGCCTCCAAGCTCTGCCGCTGTTAGGTGCCTTGCCTCCAAGCTCTGCCGCTGTTAGGTGCCTTGCCTCCAAGCTCTGTCGCTGTTAGGTGCCTTGCCTCCAAGCTCTGCCGCTGTTAGGTGCCTTGCCTCCAAGCTCTGCCGCTGTTAGATGCCTTGCCTCAAAGCTCTGCCGCTGTTAGGTGCCTTGCCTCCAAGCTCTGCCGCTGTTAGGTGCCTTGCCTCCAAGCTCTGCCGCTGTTAGACGCCTTGCCTCCAAGCTCTGCCGCTGTTAGGCGCCTTGCCTCCAAGCTCTGCCGCTGTTAGGTGCCTTGCCTCCAAGCTCTGTCGCTGTTAGGTGCCTTGCCTCCAAGCTCTGCCGCTGTTAGGTGCCTTGCCTCCAAGCTCTGTCGCTGTTAGGTGCCTTGCCTCCAAGCTCTGTCGCTGTTAGGTGCCTTGCCTCCAAGCTCTGCCGCTGTTAGGTGCCTTGCCTCCAAGCTCTGCCGCTGTTAGGTGCCTTGCCTCCAAGCTCTGCCGCTGTTAGGTGCCTTGCCTCCAAGCTCTGCCGCTGTTAGGTGCCTTGCCTCCAAGCTCTGCCGCTGTTAGGTGCCTTGCCTCCAAGCTCTGCCGCTGTTAGGTGCCTTGCCTCCAAGCTCTGCCGCTGTTAGGTGCCTTGCCTCCAAGCTCTGTCGCTGTTAGGTGCCTTGCCTCCAAGCTCTGCCGCTGTTAGGTGCCTTGCCTCCAAGCTCTGTCGCTGTTAGGTGCCTTGCCTCCAAGCTCTGCCACTGTTAGACGCCTTGCCTCCAAGCTCTGCCGCTGTTAGACGCCTTGCCTCCAAGCTCTGTCACTGTTAGATGCCTTGCCTCCAAGCTCTGCCGCTGTTAGACGCCTTGCCTCCAAGCTCTGTCACTGTTAGGTGCCTTGCCTCCAAGCTCTGCCGCTGTTAGACGCCTTGCCTCCAAGCTCTGTCGCTGTTAGACGCCTTGCCTCCAAGCTCTGTCACTGTTAGATGCCTTGCCTCCAAGCTCTGTCGCTGTTAGGTGCCTTGCCTCCAAGCTCTGCCGCTGTTAGATGCCTTGTCTCCAAGCTCTGCCGCTGTTAGGTGCCTTGTCTCCAAGCTCTGTCGCTGTTAGACGCCTTGTCTCCAAGCTCTGCCGCTGTTAGATGCCTTGCCTCCAAGCTCTGTCGCTGTTAGATGCCTTGTCTCCAAGCTCTGCCGCTGTTAGATGCCTTGTCTCCAAGCTCTGTCGCTGTTAGACGCCTTGTCTCCAAGCTCTGCCGCTGTTAGACGCCTTGTCTCCAAGCTCTGTCGCTGTTAGACGCCTTGTCTCCAAGCTCTGTCGCTGTTAGATGCCTTGCCTCCAAGCTCTGTCGCTGTTAGGTGCCTTGCCTCCAAGCTCTGTCGCTGTTAGACGCCTTGCCTCCAAGCTCTGTCACTGTTAGATGCCTTGCCTCCAAGCTCTGTCGCTGTTAGACGCCTTGCCTCCAAGCTCTGTCACTGTTAGATGCCTTGCCTCCAAGCTCTGTCACTGTTAGATGCCTTGCCTCCAAGCTCTGTCGCTGTTAGACGCCTTGCCTCCAAGCTCTGTCGCTGTTAGACGCCTTGCCTCCAAGCTCTGTCGCTGTTAGGTGCCTTGCCTCCAAGCTCTGCCACTGTTAGATGCCTTGTCTCCAAGCTCTGCCACTGTTAGATGCCTTGTCTCCAAGCTCTGCCACTGTTAGATGCCTTGTCTCCAAGCTCTGCCACTGTTAGATGCCTTGTCTCCAAGCTCTGCCACTGTTAGATGCCTTGCCTCCAAGCTCTGCCACTGTTAGATGCCTTGCCTCCAAGCTCTGCCACTGTTAGATGCCTTGCCTCCAAGCTCTGCCACTGTTAGATGCCTTGCCTCCAAGCTCTGCCACTGTTAGACGCCTTGCCTCCAAGCTCTGCCGCTGTTAGATGCCTTGTCTCCAAGCTCTGCCGCTGTTAGGTGCCTTGCCTCCAAGCTCTGTCGCTGTTAGGTGCCTTGCCTCCAAGCTCTGCCGCTGTTAGGTGCCTTGCCTCCAAGCTCTGCCGCTGTTAGACGCCTTGCCTCCAAGCTCTGCCGCTGTTAGATGCCTTGCCTCCAAGCTCTGCCGCTGTTAGACGCCTTGTCTCCAAGCTCTGCCTTTGTTAGATGCCTTGTCTCAAAGCTCTGCCGCTGTTAGATGCCTTGCCTCCAAGCTCTGCCACTGTTAGATGCCTTGTCTCCAAGCTCTGCCACTGTTAGACGCCTTGTCTCCAAGCTCTGCCACTGTTAGGTGCCTTGCCTCCAAGCTCTGCCACTGTTAGACGCCTTGTCTCCAAGCTCTGCCACTGTTAGACACCTTGCCTCCAAGCTCTGCCACTGTTAGACGCCTTGCCTCCAAGCTCTGCCACTGTTAGACGCCTTGCCTCCAAGCTCTGCCGCTGTTAGATGCCTTGTCTCCAAGCTCTGCCGCTGTTAGACGCCTTGTCTCCAAGCTCTGCCACTGTTAGTTACCTTGCCTCCAAGCTCTGCCGCTGTTAGATGCCTTGCCTCCAAGCTCTGCCGCTGTTAGATGCCTGCCTCCAAGCTCTGCCGCTGTTAGATGCCTTGCCTCCAAGCTCTGTCGCTGTTAGACGCCTTGTCTCCAAGCTCTGCCGCTGTTAGATGCCTTGTCTCCAAGCTCTGCCGCTGTTAGACGCCTTGTCTCCAAGCTCTGCCACTGTTAGACGCCTTGCCTCCAAGCTCTGCCGCTGTTAGACGCCTTGTCTCCAAGCTCTGTCGCTGTTAGACGCCTTGTCTCCAAGCTCTGCCACTGTTAGGTGCCTTGCCTCCAAGCTCTGCCGCTGTTAGACGCCTTGTCTCCATGCTCTGCCACTGTTAGGTGCCTTGCCTCCAAGCTCTGTCACTGTTAGACGCCTTGTCTCCATGCTCTGCCACTGTTAGGTGCCTTGCCTCCAAGCTCTGCCACTGTTAGACGCCTTGTCTCTTTGCTCTGCCGCTGTTTGGTGCCTTGCCTCCAAGCTCTGCCGCTGTTAGACGCCTTGTCTCCAAGCTCTGCCGCTGTTAGACGCCTTGCCTCCATGCTCTGCCGCTGTTAGACGCCTTGTCTCCAAGCTCTGCCGCTGTTAGATGCCTTGTCTCCAAGCTCTGCCGCTGTTTGGTGCCTTGCCTCCAAGCTCTGCCGCTGTTAGACGCCTTGTCTCCATGCTCTGCCGCTGTTAGACGCCTTGTCTCCAAGCTCTGCCGCTGTTAGATGCCTTGTCTCCATGCTCTGCCGCTGTTTGGTGCCTTGCCTCCAAGCTCTGCCGCTGTTAGATGCCTTGTCTCCAAGCTCTGCCGCTGTTAGATGCCTTGTCTCCATGCTCTGCCGCTGTTTGGTGCCTTGCCTCCAAGCTCTGCCGCTGTTAGACGCCTTGTCTCCATGCTCTGCCGCTGTTAGACGCCTTGTCTCCATGCTCTGCCGCTGTTAGATGCCTTGTCTCCATGCTCTGCCGCTGTTAGATGCCTTGTCTCCATGCTCTGCCGCTGTTAGATGCCTTGTCTCCATGCTCTGCCGCTGTTAGATGCCTTGCCTCCAAGCTCTGTCGCTGTTAGATGCCTTGTCTCCATGCTCTGCCGCTGTTAGATGCCTTGTCTCCATGCTCTGCCGCTGTTAGATGCCTTGTCTCCATGCTCTGCCGCTGTTAGATGCCTTGTCTCCATGCTCTGCCGCTGTTAGATGCCTTGTCTCCATGCTCTGCCGCTGTTAGATGCCTTGTCTCCATGCTCTGCCGCTGTTAGATGCCTTGCCTCCAAGCTCTGTCGCTGTTAGATGCCTTGTCTCCAAGCTCTGTCACTGTTAGACGCCTTGTCTCCAAGCTCTGTCGCTGTTAGATGCCTTGCCTCCAAGCTCTGCCGCTGTTATGCGCCTTGCCTCCAAGCTCTGCCGCTGTTAGATGCCTTGTCTCCAAGCTCTGCCGCTGTTAGGTGCCTTGTCTCCAAGCTCTGCCGCTGTTAGATGCCTTGTCTCCAAGCTCTGCCGCTGTTATGCGCCTTGCCTCCAAGCTCTGCCGCTGTTAGATGCCTTGTCTCCAAGCTCTGCCGCTGTTATGCGCCTTGTCTCCAAGCTCTGCCGCTGTTATGCGCCTTGCCTCCAAGCTCTGCCGCTGTTAGATGCCTTGTCTCCAAGCTCTGCCGCTGTTAGATGCCTTGTCTCCAAGCTCTGCCGCTGTTAGATGCCTTGTCTCCAAGCTCTGTCGCTGTTAGATGCCTTGTCTCCAAGCTCTGTCGCTGTTAGATGCCTTGTCTCCAAGCTCTGTCGCTGTTAGATGCCTTGTCTCCAAGCTCTGTCGCTGTTAGATGCCTTGTCTCCAAGCTCTGTCGCTGTTAGATGCCTTGTCTCCAAGCTCTGTCGCTGTTAGATGCCTTGTCTCCAAGCTCTGCCGCTGTTAGATGCCTTGTCTCCAAGCTCTGCCGCTGTTATGCGCCTTGTCTCCAAGCTCTGCCGCTGTTATGCGCCTTGCCTCCAAGCTCTGCCGCTGTTAGATGCCTTGTCTCCAAGCTCTGCCGCTGTTAGATGCCTTGTCTCCAAGCTCTGCCGCTGTTAGATGCCTTGTCTCCAAGCTCTGTCGCTGTTAGATGCCTTGCCTCCAAGCTCTGTCGCTGTTAGACGCCTTGTCTCCAAGCTCTGTCGCTGTTAGATGCCTTGTCTCCAAGCTCTGCCGCTGTTATGCGCCTTGTCTCCAAGCTCTGCCGCTGTTATGCGCCTTGCCTCCAAGCTCTGTCGCTGTTAGATGCCTTGTCTCCAAGCTCTGCCGCTGTTAGATGCCTTGTCTCCAAGCTCTGCCGCTGTTAGATGCCTTGTCTCCAAGCTCTGCCGCTGTTAGATGCCTTGTCTCCAAGCTCTGCCGCTGTTATGCGCCTTGCCTCCAAGCTCTGCCGCTGTTAGATGCCTTGTCTCCAAGCTCTGCCGCTGTTATGCGCCTTGTCTCCAAGCTCTGCCGCTGTTATGCGCCTTGCCTCCAAGCTCTGCCGCTGTTAGATGCCTTGCCTCCAAGCTCTGCCGCTGTTAGATGCCTTGTCTCCAAGCTCTGCCGCTGTTAGATGCCTTGCCTCCAAGCTCTGCCGCTGTTAGATGCCTTGTCTCCAAGCTCTGCCGCTGTTATGCGCCTTGTCTCCAAGCTCTGCCGCTGTTATGCGCCTTGCCTCCAAGCTCTGCCGCTGTTAGATGCCTTGTCTCCAAGCTCTGCCGCTGTTAGATGCCTTGTCTCCAAGCTCTGCCGCTGTTATGCGCCTTGCCTCCAAGCTCTGCCGCTGTTAGATGCCTTGTCTCCAAGCTCTGCCGCTGTTATGCGCCTTGTCTCCAAGCTCTGCCGCTGTTAGGTGCCTTGTCTCCAAGCTCTGCCGCTGTTAGATGCCTTGTCTCCAAGCTCTGCCGCTGTTATGCGCCTTGCCTCCAAGCTCTGCCGCTGTTAGATGCCTTGTCTCCAAGCTCTGCCGCTGTTAGATGCCTTGTCTCCAAGCTCTGCCGCTGTTAGATGCCTTGTCTCCAAGCTCTGCCGCTGTTATGCGCCTTGCCTCCAAGCTCTGCCGCTGTTAGATGCCTTGTCTCCAAGCTCTGCCGCTGTTAGATGCCTTGTCTCCAAGCTCTGCCGCTGTTAGATGCCTTGCCTCCAAGCTCTGTCACTGTTAGATGCCTTGTCTCCAAGCTCTGTCGCTGTTAGACGCCTTGTCTCCAAGCTCTTTCGCTGTTAGATGCCTTGTCTCCAAGCTCTGTCGCTGTTAGACGCCTTGTCTCCAAGCTCTGTCGCTGTTAGATGTCTTGTCTCCAAGCTCTGTCGCTGTTAGACGCCTTGTCTCCAAGCTCTGTCACTGTTAGATGCCTTGTCTCAAAGCTCTGTCGCTGTTAGACGCCTTGTCTCCAAGCTCTGTCACTGTTAGATGCCTTGTCTCCAAGCTCTGTCGCTGTTAGACGCCTTGTCTCCAAGCTCTTTCACTGTTAGATGCCTTGTCTCCAAGCTCTGCCGCTGTTAGACGCCTTGTCTCCAAGCTCTGTCGCTGTTAGACGCCTTGTCTCCAAGCTCTGCCGCTGTTAGATGCCTTGTCTCCAAGCTCTGTCGCTGTTAGACGCCTTGTCTCCAAGCTCTGCCGCTGTTAGATGCCTTGCCTCCAAGCTCTGTCGCTGTTAGGTGCCTTGTCTCCAAGCTCTGTCGCTGTTAGATGCCTTGCCTCCAAGCTCTGTCGCTGTTAGATGCCTTGCCTCCAAGCTCTGTCGCTGTTAGACGCCTTGTCTCCAAGCTCTGTCGCTGTTAGACGCCTTGTCTCCAAGCTCTGTCGCTGTTAGATGCCTTGCCTCCAAGCTCTGTCGCTGTTAGATGCCTTGTCTCCAAGCTCTGTCGCTGTTAGATGCCTTGTCTCCATGCTCTGCCGCTGTTAGACGCCTTGTCTCCAAGCTCTGTCGCTGTTAGATGCCTTGTCTCCATGCTCTGTCGCTGTTAGATGCCTTGTCTCCAAGCTCTGCCACTGTTAGATGCCTTGCCTCCAAGCTCTGCCGCTGTTATGCGCCTTGCCTCCAAGCTCTGCCGCTGTTAGATGCCTTGCCTCCAAGCTCTGCCGCTGTTTGTTAGGTGCCTTTGCTCCAAGCTCTGCCGCTGTTAGGTGCCTTGCCTCCAAGCTCTGCCACTGTTAGGTGCCTTTGCTCCAAGCTCTGCTGCTGTTAGGTGCCTTTGCTCCAAGCTCTGCTGATTTTAGGCGCCTTGCCTCAAAGCTCTGCCGCTGTTTGGTGCCTTGCCTCCAAGCTCTGCCGCTGTTAGGTGCCTTGCCTCCAAGCTCTGCCGCTGTTAGGTGCCTTGCCTCCAAGCTCTGTCGCTGTTAGGTGCCTTGCCTCCAAGCTCTGCCGCTGTTAGGTGCCTTGCCTCCAAGCTCTGCCGCTGTTAGATGCCTTGCCTCAAAGCTCTGCCGCTGTTAGGTGCCTTGCCTCCAAGCTCTGCCGCTGTTAGGTGCCTTGCCTCCAAGCTCTGCCGCTGTTAGACGCCTTGCCTCCAAGCTCTGCCGCTGTTAGGCGCCTTGCCTCCAAGCTCTGCCGCTGTTAGGTGCCTTGCCTCCAAGCTCTGTCGCTGTTAGGTGCCTTGCCTCCAAGCTCTGCCGCTGTTAGGTGCCTTGCCTCCAAGCTCTGCCACTGTTAGATGCCTTGCCTCCAAGCTCTGTCGCTGTTAGACGCCTTGCCTCCAAGCTCTGCCGCTGTTAGGTGCCTTGCCTCCAAGCTCTGCCGCTGTTAGACGCCTTGCCTCCAAGCTCTGCCGCTGTTAGACGCCTTGCCTCCAAGCTCTGCCGCTGTTAGATGCCTTGTCTCCAAGCTCTGTCGCTGTTAGACGCCTTGCCTCCAAGCTCTGTCGCTGTTAGACGCCTTGCCTCCAAGCTCTGTCGCTGTTAGACGCCTTGCCTCCAAGCTCTGTCGCTGTTAGACGCCTTGCCTCCAAGCTCTGTCGCTGTTAGGTGCCTTGCCTCCAAGCTCTGCCACTGTTAGATGCCTTGTCTCCAAGCTCTGCCACTGTTAGATGCCTTGTCTCCAAGCTCTGCCACTGTTAGATGCCTTGTCTCCAAGCTCTGCCACTGTTAGATGCCTTGTCTCCAAGCTCTGCCACTGTTAGATGCCTTGCCTCCAAGCTCTGCCACTGTTAGATGCCTTGTCTCCAAGCTCTGCCACTGTTAGATGCCTTGTCTCCAAGCTCTGCCACTGTTAGATGCCTTGTCTCCAAGCTCTGCCACTGTTAGATGCCTTGTCTCCAAGCTCTGCCGCTGTTAGATGCCTTGCCTCCAAGCTCTGCCACTGTTAGATGCCTTGTCTCCAAGCTCTGCCACTGTTAGATGCCTTGTCTCCAAGCTCTGCCGCTGTTAGATGCCTTGCCTCCAAGCTCTGCCACTGTTAGATGCCTTGTCTCCAAGCTCTGCCGCTGTTAGATGCCTTGCCTCCAAGCTCTGCCACTGTTAGACGCCTTGCCTCCAAGCTCTGCCGCTGTTAGATGCCTTGTCTCCAAGCTCTGCCGCTGTTAGGTGCCTTGCCTCCAAGCTCTGTCGCTGTTAGGTGCCTTGCCTCCAAGCTCTGCCGCTGTTAGGTGCCTTGCCTCCAAGCTCTGCCGCTGTTAGACGCCTTGCCTCCAAGCTCTGCCGCTGTTAGATGCCTTGCCTCCAAGCTCTGCCGCTGTTAGACGCCTTGTCTCCAAGCTCTGCCTCTGTTAGATGCCTTGTCTCAAAGCTCTGCCGCTGTTAGATGCCTTGCCTCCAAGCTCTGCCACTGTTAGATGCCTTGTCTCCAAGCTCTGCCACTGTTAGACGCCTTGTCTCCAAGCTCTGCCACTGTTAGGTGCCTTGCCTCCAAGCTCTGCCACTGTTAGACGCCTTGTCTCCAAGCTCTGCCAATGTTAGACGCCTTGCCTCCAAGCTCTGCCGCTGTTAGGTGCCTTGCCTCCAAGCTCTGCCACTGTTAGACGCCTTGCCTCCAAGCTCTGCCACTGTTAGACGCCTTGCCTCCAAGCTCTGCCGCTGTTAGATGCCTTGTCTCCAAGCTCTGCCGCTGTTAGACGCCTTGTCTCCAAGCTCTGCCACTGTTAGTTACCTTGCCTCCAAGCTCTGCCGCTGTTAGATGCCTTGCCTCCAAGCTCTGCCGCTGTTAGATGCCTTGCCTCCAAGCTCTGCCGCTGTTAGATGCCTTGCCTCCAAGCTCTGTCGCTGTTAGACGCCTTGTCTCCAAGCTCTGCCGCTGTTAGATGCCTTGTCTCCAAGCTCTGCCGCTGTTAGACGCCTTGTCTCCAAGCTCTGCCACTGTTAGACGCCTTGCCTCCAAGCTCTGCCGCTGTTAGACGCCTTGTCTCCAAGCTCTGTCGCTGTTAGACGCCTTGTCTCCAAGCTCTGCCACTGTTAGGTGCCTTGTCTCCAAGCTCTGCCACTGTTAGACGCCTTGTCTCCAAGCTCTGTCGCTGTTAGATGCCTTGTCTCCAAGCTCTGCCACTGTTAGATGCCTTGTCTCCAAGCTCTGCCACTGTTAGACGCCTTGTCTCCAAGCTCTGCCACTGTTAGACGCCTTGCCTCCAAGCTCTGCCGCTGTTAGACGCCTTGTCTCCAAGCTCTGTCGCTGTTAGACGCCTTGCCTCCAAGCTCTGCCGCTGTTAGACGCCTTGCCTCCAAGCTCTGTCGCTGTTAGATGCCTTGTCTCCAAGCTCTGCCGCTGTTAGACGCCTTGTCTCCATGCTCTGCCACTGTTAGGTGCCTTGCCTCCAAGCTCTGTCACTGTTAGACGCCTTGTCTCCATGCTCTGCCACTGTTAGGTGCCTTGCCTCCAAGCTCTGCCACTGTTAGACGCCTTGTCTCCAATCTCTGCCACTGTTAGGTGCCTTGCCTCCAAGCTCTGTCGCTGTTAGACGCCTTGTCTCCAAGCTCTGCCACTGTTAGGTGCCTTGCCTCCAAGCTCTGCCGCTGTTAGATGCCTTGTCTCCATGCTCTGCCGCTGTTAGATGCCTTGTCTCCATGCTCTGCCGCTGTTAGATGCCTTGTCTCCATGCTCTGCCGCTGTTAGATGCCTTGCCTCCAAGCTCTGTCGCTGTTAGATGCCTTGTCTCCATGCTCTGCCGCTGTTAGATGCCTTGTCTCCATGCTCTGCCGCTGTTAGATGCCTTGTCTCCATGCTCTGCCGCTGTTAGATGCCTTGTCTCCATGCTCTGCCGCTGTTAGATGCCTTGTCTCCATGCTCTGCCGCTGTTAGATGCCTTGCCTCCAAGCTCTGTCGCTGTTAGATGCCTTGTCTCCAAGCTCTGTCACTGTTAGACGCCTTGTCTCCAAGCTCTGTCGCTGTTAGATGCCTTTGCTCCAAGCTCTGCCGCTGTTATGTGCCTTTGCTCCAAGCTCTGCCGCTGTTAGGTGCCTTTGCTCCAAGCTTCGCCGCCTTTAGATGTCTTGCCTCCAAGCTCTGCTGCTGTTGGGTGCCTTGCCTCCAAGCTCTGCTGCTGTTGGGTGCCTTGCCTCCAAGCTCTGCTGCTGTTGGGTGCCTTTGCTCCAAGCTCTGCTGCTGTTGGGTGCCTTTGCTCCAAGCTCTGCTGCTGTTGGGTGCCTTTGCTCCAAGCTCTGCTGCTGTTGGGTGCCTTTGCTCCAAGCTCTGCCACTGTTAGGCGCCTTGCCTCCAAGCTCTGCCACTGTTAGGTGCCTTTGCTCCAAGCTCTGCCACTGTTAGGCGCCTTGCCTCCAAGCTCTGCCACTGTTAGGTGCCTTTGCTCCAAGCTCTGCCGCTGTTAGGCGCCTTGCCTCCAAGCTCTGCCGCTGTTAGGCGCCTTGCCTCCAAGCTCTGCCGCTGTTAGGTGCCTTGCCTCCATGCTCTGCTGCTGTTAGACGCCTTGCCTCCATGCTCTGCTGCTGTTAGATGCCTTGCCTCCATGCTCTGCTGCTGTTAGACGCCTTGCCTCCATGCTCTGCTGCTGTTAGACGCCTTGCCTCCATGCTCTGCTGCTGTTAGGTGCCTTGTCTCCAAGCTCTGCTGCTGTTAGATGCCTTGTCTCCAAGCTCTGCCGCTGTTAGATGCCTTGCCTCCATGCTCTGCTGCTGTTAGATGCCTTGCCTCCAAGCTCTGCCGCTGTTAGATGCCTTGCCTCCATGCTCTGCTGCTGTTAGATGCCTTGCCTCCAAGCTCTGCTGCTGTTAGATGCCTTGTCTCCAAGCTCTGCCGCTGTTAGATGCCTTGCCTCCAAGCTCTGCTGCTGTTAGATGCCTTGTCTCCAAGCTCTGCTGCTGTTAGATGCCTTGTCTCCAAGCTCTGCTGCTGTTAGATGCCTTGCCTCCATGCTCTGCTGCTGTTAGACGCCTTGTCTCCAAGCTCTGCTGCTGTTAGACGCCTTGTCTCCAAGCTCTGCTGCTGTTAGACGCCTTGTCTCCAAGCTCTGCCGCTGTTAGGTGCCTTGCCTCCAAGCTCTGTCACTGTTAGACGCCTTGCCTCCAAGCTCTGCTGCTGTTAGATGCCTTGCCTCCAAGCTCTGCCGCTGTTAGATGCCTTGCCTCCAAGCTCTGCCGCTGTTAGATGCCTTGCCTCCAAGCTCTGCCGCTGTTAGATGCCTTGCCTCCAAGCTCTGCCGCTGTTAGATGCCTTGCCTCCAAGCTCTGCCGCTGTTAGATGCCTTGCCTCCAAGCTCTGCCGCTGTTAGACGCCTTGTCTCCAAGCTCTGCCGCTGTTAGATGCCTTGCCTCCAAGCTCTGCCGCTGTTAGATGCCTTGCCTCCAAGCTCTGCCGCTGTTAGATGCCTTGCCTCCAAGCTCTGCTGCTGTTAGATGCCTTGCCTCCAAGCTCTGCCGCTGTTAGATGCCTTGCCTCCAAGCTCTGCCGCTGTTAGACGCCTTGTCTCCAAGCTCTGCTGCTGTTAGACGCCTTGTCTCCAAGCTCTGCTGCTGTTAGACGCCTTGCCTCCAAGCTCTGCCGCTGTTAGATGCCTTGCCTCCAAGCTCTGTCACTGTTAGACGCCTTGCCTCCAAGCTCTGTCACTGTTAGATGCCTTGCCTCCATGCTCTGCCGCTGTTAGATGCCTTGTCTCCAAGCTCTGCTGCTGTTAGATGCCTTGTCTCCAAGCTCTGCTGCTGTTAGACGCCTTGCCTCCAAGCTCTGCTGCTGTTAGATGCCTTGTCTCCATGCTCTGCCGCTGTTAGACGCCTTGTCTCCAAGCTCTGCCGCTGTTAGACGCCTTGTCTCCAAGCTCTGCCGCTGTTAGATGCCTTGTCTCCATGCTCTGTCACTGTTAGATGCCTTGTCTCCAAGCTCTGCCGCTGTTAGACGCCTTGTCTCCAAGCTCTGCCGCTGTTAGATGCCTTGTCTCCAAGCTCTGCCGCTGTTAGATGCCTTGTCTCCAAGCTCTGCCGCTGTTAGATGCCTTGCCTCCAAGCTCTGCCGCTGTTAGATGCCTTGCCTCCAAGCTCTGCCGCTGTTAGATGCCTTGCCTCCAAGCTCTGCCGCTGTTAGGTGCCTTGCCTCCAAGCTCTGTCGCTGTTTGGTGCCTTGCCTCCAAGCTCTGTCGCTGTTAGACGCCTTGCCTCCAAGCTCTGCCGCTGTTAGGTGCCTTGCCTCCAAGCTCTGCCGCTGTTAGGTGCCTTGTCTCCAAGCTCTGCCGCTGTTAGGTGCCTTGCCTCCAAGCTCTGCCGCTGTTAGACGCCTTGTCTCCAAGCTCTGCCGCTGTTAGGTGCCTTGCCTCCAAGCTCTGTCACTGTTAGGTGCCTTGCCTCCAAGCTCTGTCGCTGTTAGGTGCCTTGTCTCCAAGCTCTGTCACTGTTAGGTGCCTTGCCTCCAAGCTCTGTCACTGTTAGGTGCCTTGCCTCCAAGCTCTGTCGCTGTTAGGTGCCTTGCCTCCAAGCTCTGCCGCTGTTAGGTGCCTTGCCTCCAAGCTCTGTCGCTGTTAGGTGCCTTGTCTCCAAGCTCTGCCGCTGTTAGGTGCCTTGCCTCCAAGCTCTGCCACTGTTAGGCGCCTTGTCTCCAAGCTCTGCCGCTGTTAGGTGCCTTGCCTCCAAGCTCTGCCACTGTTAGGCGCCTTGTCTCCAAGATGATATTACTTTAATCAAATACATTCGTACTTTCAGAAGAAAAAAAATTAATTGGATTTAAATATTTCATAATTAAGCTGTTAAATAATATAAGAAAGACAAGTTCGAAAGATAAATAAATTCATAAATTCAGTGATGTTGGGAAGCGGTAATGAGACATAAAAGAAAGATGTGATTTAAAAGAGTGCTTTTTACAAAAAAAAATTAAATTATTTTATTTAGAAATAGAACAGAAAAAAAAATACAAAAGAAACATCATAACTAGTGTGAATCATAGAAAAGGAAAGTTTGTGGTGAAAGTATTTATTTATATTTTTTTTGTTTCGGCAAGATATGAAATGTTCGCTTACAGTTAACTTGGGTATTTTCTATTTGAAAATAAATAAAAGATAAGATGTTTACCTGGTTGACTAATGAAAACGAAATAAACGGCGACATATTTTTCTTTCATAGAATTAATCAATCTAAATACGT
Source organism: Megaustenia siamemsis (assembly GCA_032433765.1). Taxonomy (NCBI): domain Eukaryota; kingdom Metazoa; phylum Mollusca; class Gastropoda; order Stylommatophora; family Ariophantidae; genus Megaustenia; species Megaustenia siamemsis. The sequence goes on along the minus strand of JAVIAB010000101.1, from coordinate 62,795,004 downwards.
TCTACACCAGACACAAATAATATAAATGTAGATCACTCAATATTTGTGTATTTATTTGTTTTGAAGAATTGTCATTTGATAAAATGGTCGTAATTGTGATGTATATAATTGCTATCTTCATGCAAGAAAATCATGATAGCAGATGATCCCGCATTCTGTTTTCTAATGAAAGAACATTTTTAACTGAATACACATTCGTAACCAGTAAAAGTCGATTCATAATTTCTCTCTCTCTCTCTCTCTCTCTGTATCTCTCTCTCTCTGCGATCAAGACTCAATCAGAGTAGGATTCCAGACTCTCATGAAGTCCGCTGTCTGTTTAAGTGAATCGATTGTCCCATATAGTTTCTCTTCCAAGTAGGTTGGTGTGGACCACATTGCTCTTATCAAAACTGTGTACTGGGGCAATCCTGTAGAACATGTTTTGTAGTCATATTGTCCAGTGTACAATGGCATAGGCTGGTTGTACCTATTTTTAATTTGGTGAACATGCGATTTATCATTCTATTGTGGCCAGTGCGTAGGCGAAGTATGATGACGAAGTATGATGCTATTCTATCTCCTAGTCTATACTTTACAAATGTATATTTGTTAGGAATTGCTCATATTTGATTTGTATAGGCCTCTCACTTTCATGCAGTGTCCATTGTTGCTTAACCAAGATACTAGAATTATTCTTTAGTAATTCGGTGTTCGTGAAACATTTATTCTGAATTCGTACTGTATCATGTATAGCTTCAAATGTATAACTAAACATTAAATAACTGTATGTTTCGCACTCCGTGTCTATTACAATCATACGAAGTGAAAAATATTAAAATGTTTGAATCATTAAAATACGATAATAGACATGTTGTCAGCCACAAGCACGAAATAACATAAAAGTAGACTGTATACAAGTACATGAAAGAGTATAAATACTTAGATAGTCTAGTAACCAACGATAATTCATTAGCATCAACCAAAGTCTCAAGATGCAAGAAAGTTTGTCAAATATCGGAGAGATGTAACATTTACAGTCCAACAGGAAATAACACTAGAGGGAAGATATAGGTTTTATAACACAAGCTTCATTTCACCGCTGTGCCCATACCTGGACGTTAAACTCAAGAAAAATGAGAAATATAAACACAACTGAAATGAAATGTGATAGACAAACAACAGGAAACTGCTGGAAAAATAAGATCAGATATGAGCAACTCAGAAGAATGTTAGATATAACCACCGGTGCCGAATACAAAAAGACAGCTACATTTCAAATTGCTTGGTCATGTGTGAATTGAGAAAGATCAAACCAGAAGCACATCAAGCCTTCAGTAAACATTACAAGTGCACCCGATTAAATAGCCGACCAGGAAATAGATGCATCTGTGGAATGCTTAAAACTCTGGTACATAACAACATGAGAGGCCAACAAACGATCTAGAGACAGGAAAATATAGTCATCAATGCTGAAAGGGTTATGTAGCAGGAAACAAAGAAGCAGGAGAAGATCGACTAAAAACAAATAAGTAACTACTATATTAAAAAAAAAAATATGCAATTAAAATGTAACAAGAAGCAAAGCCCCAAAGGTTAACTCCGTGGTTTGCACTTTAGATAGATGGACTACAACGGGGCGGAGGATAACCCATATGTCCATGAGATGATAGAACATGACACCACAAAGGACACAAACAAGCAAATCATCTTTACTTATTAGACTATATAAGCAAGTTAGCCAACCCATCAGAGACAGGGGAGATCAACGAGCTTTTATTTGCAGACGATCAGGCACTAATACGTGAAGCAATAGAAGACCTACAAGAACACTTAAATAAACTCAGTAGCTCATGCACAAAATGCAACATGAAAATCAAAATTAATAAAACAAAATCATCAATGTCGCCAAAGATAAACAGAACATCAACATAACTATAGAATGCAGGCAAGTAAAACAAGTAGAGGAATTCAAATACTCCTGAAGTCTACAGACAAACGAAAATTCACAAAGAGCAGACATAGACTCAAGATGCAACACAGGATGGCAAATCATTGAACAGATATCACAACTATTGCCCAACAAGGAAATAATTTTAGAGGCACGGGCACTGTACAATACAATTTTCTTTTCAACTGTGTGCTACTAGTGCCTGAACTGATCTCTAGATGCAAGAACAATAAGCAAAATAACCTATATTGTGATGAAGTGCGTTAGACGAATGACAGGAAACAGCCTGGGAGACAAGATCAGAAATGAAGAACTGATTAAAAAAAAAAAAGCTAGGAAAAGCCCCCTCCATATAGTATATAGAGAAACATCAGATAAAATGGTTTGACAACGTGACAAGGCAGAGTGATGAAACCACAACACAATGAGCCCTCAATAAACGTTGCGAGCATACCAGCCCCAAGGGTCGACCACGAAAAAAGATGGATCGATGGAATATTAGAATAACCATGAAACGTAACAGCAACACAAGCGAAGAGAAGAGCAAATGACCGCAAATTATATCTCCCCTCGACGCTGAAGGGGAAATGAGGTAGAAAAAAAGAAGGTGACACAAAGAGGCAATTTATCTTTACTGGAAAAGAAGACGGATGATACTGTCAATGCAGGATATAAACAATAAATGGATACAAACTTCGACTGTTGGCGGAATGTACAAAAGAACGGATATGGGAATGCCCAGACTGCGGTTTCACATTTCCCAAACTAAAGAAAGACATAGAAGAGAAATGTTTGATATTAATATGTACAAACGTTATGATCATTCACGATATGTCCAGATTTTGTAATATAGTAAGACTAAAAATATAAAAATAAAGGTAATATGAAATCAATATTTAAATATATTGACTGTTTATCATAGTTATAGAAGAACAGAAATGTTTAAGTCAGGATATGTTGACTTACTAAATATGCTTGTATGATATCCTGTTTTTAAAAAAAAACCGACATTATTTATGGATATATATACAATGTCGTCAAGTAGTTGTGAATATATTTAGTAAATAGATTATTCTAACAACATTCCTAAATTTCATTTAATTTTTATCAGTTTCTTAACTGTGCTGGTCTCCGTGGCATTCATGCCGGCATTCATTGTCGATATTCTTGACGACATTCATGACAACATTCATGACGAAATTCATGACGACATTCATGACGACATTCATTGTCGATATTCTTGACGACATTCATGACGACATTCATGACGACATTCATTGTCGATATTCTTGACGACATTCATGACGACATACATTGTCGATATTCTTTACGACATTCATGACAACATTCATGACGACATTCATGACGACATTCATTGTCGATATCCTTGACGACATTCATGACGACAATCATTGTCGATATTCTTGGCGACATTCATGACGACATTCATTGTCGATATTCTTGACGACATTCATGACGACATTCATTGTCGATATTCTTGACGACATTCATTGTCGATATTCTTGGCGACATTCATGACGACATTCATTGTCGATATTCTTGACGACATGCATGACGACATTCATTGTCGATAGTCTTGACGACATTCATGACGACATTCATTGCGACATTCATTGTCGATATTCTTGTCGACATTCATGACGACATTCTTTGTCGATATCCTTGATGACATGCATGACGAAATTCATTGTCGATATTCTTGACGACATTCTTGACGACATTCATTGCGACATTCATTGTCGATATTCTTGACGACATTCATGACGACATTCATTGTCGATATTCTTGACGACATTCATGACGACATTCATGAGGACATTCATTGTCGATATTCTTGACGACATTCATGAGGACATTCATTGTCGATATTCTTGACGATATTCATGACGACATTCATTGTCGACATTCATGATGACATGCATTGTTGAAATTCCCTGTCGACATTCATGACGACATTCATTGTCGATATTTATTGTGGACAACGATTTGTGGCATTCTTCTCAATGTTACCTCACGCTCTATGATTAAGACCTGCTCTCTGAGCTGTGAAGAAGGTTATTTATATATAATGTAGGATTGTTCGACCTCTCTCTCTCTCACTCACTCGCTCTCTCTCTCTTTCTGCATTGTTTTCCATGTCCTAGCAATGTAATTATCAAACATTTCTGAGCTAGTTCTGTAGATCTTTTAAAATGTATGTGTCGTACTTTAACTGTTGAAAAAAGTCTTTAATCAGCCCTGTTGTTTGTTGTATGCTGTTGTACATTTCTTTATTCGTGATGTGATCTACATAGGATATACACATAATCTTTCTATTCTGCAGTAATTGAACCTAAAATAAAGAAAAGAAAATACTGCGATCACATAAAATGCTGCAAATGACAAAAACAAAATTATGTCGGAGACTTAGTTCTGTCTATGTGAAGGACATTGATATCTATAAGAAGGGTTTTGCTTGTATCGCAGACGAGCTGGAATTGATTGTTGTATGCGCTGGGCATATCGTATAAGAAAGAGAAAAGTCTTGATTATCTGATCAGGAACTACGGTCCGAAAAGGTCTAGCCGGTTAATGGTGTATTATCAAGTAGCTCGATAATTTGTATCTCCCCCCTTAACGTAGATATTATTACATGAGAAGTCCATTATACTGAAAAGGGACTGAAGGATTATAATGTGTTATCTCTCCTTGATCACCTGATTCTGGTTATTCTAGAAAATGTTTGCCAGTTGGAAATAATAAAAACAAGTTCTTCATTGTTATATTATGCCAGTTTTAATGTAGGGATACCAATCATGGACAACAGGACAACAAACTACACAATGGATAGAGACTGCGGCAATAGGATTTTACAGAAGTACATTGACAATTACTGTGGGTAGCAATAATCATTAATGTATGTGTTCTGTAGGAGGCCAAAACAAAGAGAAAGATAGTTTAGATTTCAGTAAGAAAGCATCGTCATTTTGTCCACCATGTAACTAGAAGCTATAGACAGTCTTCAATCACAAGTTTAAGTGCATTATGTGCACGGTTTCATATGTGTTAGTTTATATATATATATATATATATATATATATATATATATATATATATATATATATATATATATATGTGTGTATATTATTATATGTGGCAAATGCTTGATTATATATATATATATATAATATATCTTCTCTCCGATCGTACGTATAATGACAGACATCCGATGTCTAGCCCTCTTGCATAATGGCGTAAAACGGAGGTCCCGCGTGCATGATGCGCACGTTAAAGAACAATCATGAAAAGATTAAGCCGAAAATGGTTTATGAAAAAGGGAAAGAAAAGGGAAAAAATCTACCGAAAGAAACAGTAATATTTTCGATGATAATAGAAATGAGAGTACTTCTGAAATAAAAAAAAGATATACCTGCATAGTGGGGGACACCTGAGTATTTTATGCTTGTATGGTGTTAGACATCTGAGTATATGGCTGCCTGTTTGGTGAGGCACAACTGAGTGTATGGCTGACTTAAGACAGGGAACACCTGAGTTTACGCCTGCAAGATAAAAAATAAAGAGACACTAGCAATATAAACTTGGAACATTAGATCAGCATTCCAGGATGGAAAACTAGAAAACATCAGTCAAGAAATGAAGAGAATGAAATTGAACATCTTGGGACTATGTGAAATGAGATGGACAGGGGCAGGATTATTACAACGCGACAATGGAAATGTAATTTACTCTGGGTGAACCACACACGAAAGAGGAGTAGGCATCATGTTAGATAGAGAAAGAAGCAAAACGGTGAAAGGATTTTGGCCAGTATCAGACAGAATTCTGCTAGTAAAATTGAGTGGCAGACCAATGGATATCAACATTATTCACGTTTATTCACCTACAAGTAATAGGGAAGAAGAAGACATTGACACTATTTACGAGGAGCTAGAGGCGACCATGGAAACAGTGTAAATCCCTAGAAATAATTATTATATTAGAGGATTTCAATGCAAAGGTAGGAACAGCTAAAGTGCAAAATGTGACAGGGGGCATGACCTTGGCGAGACAATTGAAAGAGGGGTTAGATTGATAGATTGGGCAAAGACACATGAACCGATTATAGGTAACACCTGGTTCAAACAACACCCTAGGCGACTATGGACATGGCAAAGCCCAGACAAAAAAGTACACGATCAAATTGATTTTATACTGGTACAGAGAAGATTTAGGAATGGGCTGACGTCTGTTAAAACAAGACCATGAGCAGATTGTAATAGTGACCATGTACCAGTAGTTGGAAAGATAAGAATAAAATTGCGGAAGGCACATAAATCACCAAGAAATATAAAATTAGAACTAGATATGCTAAGATTAGATAAACAGATAAGTGATAAGTATGACATCATACATGATAGTATAGGTAGTATGATAGCATGATAGTACAAAATAGATATAATGCTATTGCGAAAATACAGGACATCCAGGAGCAGTGGGAAATGCTCAAACAATCGATTCATCAAACATCAAAAGAAGTAATACCAGTGACTAAAAGAATCAACAAAAAGAAATGGATGACAGAAGAAATATTACAACTAATGGACGCAAGAAGAAAGCATAAGAAAGCAGAACGAGCATACAAAATATTGCACAAAGAGATCCAAAACAAGTGCAGAGAAGCAAAGGAAGGATGTTTAAAACAAAAATGTGAAGAAATGGAAAAACAACAAATGAAAGACCCACAATTTATGCACAATCAGTTAAATGAAATAACAGGAAGAAAAGAAGTCAAAGTTTCAGGATGTGTGAAATAAAAGGAAGGAAATATAATAATGGGACAGGAGAAGACAATGGAAAGATGGACAGAATATATCAGTCAACTCTATGATGATGAAAGACCAGAATTAAACAATTCAAATGAAGACACAGGACCACCAATAATGCAGAGTAAAGTGGAGGACACAATTCAACACATGAAAAGAGGCACAGCTCCAGGTCCTGACAATATAACAATCGAAGAGATAAATGCATTAGGAAAGTTGGGAGTACAAGTCATAACAAAATTATTCAATGACATATATAACACTGGACACATACCCGAAGATCTACTAAAATCTATATTTGTAGCCATACCGAAGAAGTCAGGCGCCACAGATTGTGAAGACCATCGCACTATTAGTCCCATGAGCCATATGACTAACATATTATTAAGAATAATCATGAGACGTGTAAGGAACAAAATAAAACCATAAATAAATGAGGAACAATGTGGAAAGGAAAGGGCACCAATAATGCAATATACATCTTAAGGACATTGATAGAAAGATCTTTAGAGGTAAAGAAAGATCTATATATGTGCGTTATAGACTACACTAAGCATTTGACAAAGTAAAGCATGTGGAAATAATAAATATGCTGGAGAAATTAAACATTGATGGCAAGGATCTGCGAATCATAAAAAAACATGTACTGGCAACAAACAGCAGCTATAAGAATTAACAACCAAACAGGACAATTCCAATATATAAAACAAGGAGTCAGACAAGGCTGTGTTCTGTCACCGGATTTGTTTTCACTTTACAGCGAATACATTATGAGATCAATAGTAGACAAAAAAGGAATTTAAGTCAACGGTCACAACATAAATAATCTGCGATATGCGGATGACACAGTCTTAATAGCAGAGACAGAGAACGAACAACACGAAATTATAGACATAATAGTAGAAGAAAGCATCAAGAAAGGTATCAATCTGAATAGTAAGAAAACAGAAGTAATGGTTATATCGAACAAACAATCATAACCATCATGCAGCATGAAAATAATCGAGACAATTCTGAAATAAGAACAACGTTTCAAATACTTGGACACAGTAATTACATCAGATGGGAGATGCACCACAGAAATAAAAAGTAGAATAGCTCAGGCCAAAATAACATTTCAGAAAATGAAAAATATCTTATGCAACAAATCTATTTCAATAAAAATGAGAAAGAGAGTTCATCGGTGCTGTATAGAACCAATTCTGACCTATGGAAGCGAATCATGGACAGTAGACAAACAAATGAAAAGACGATTAGAGGCCCCAGAGATGAGATTTCTCAGAAGAATGTTGAAAGTTCCCTGGACAGCTAAAAAAACCAATGAGGAAGTTCTCAAAGAGGTATACACAAAAAGGGATCTCTTAAAAAACATCAGAAAGAAGCAATTACCATTTTTCGGGCACATCATGAGAAGAGGAAAGTTGGAATACTTGGTTACAACTGGCAAAATAAAAGGAAAGAGAGATCGCGGACGACAAAGAGAGAAAATACTGGATAGCTTGTTGTCATGGCATGGAAAACAGTCAACAACAGAACTGAAACGATGCACTGTAGATAGAAGATTGTGAAGGGACATGATCGCCTACGCCAACCGGCAAGGTACATGATGATGTATGGTGGGGGACACCTGAGTATATGTCTACTTGTATGGTGGGGGACACCTGAGTATATGTCTACTTGTATGACGGGGGACACCTGAGTATATATCTACTTGTATGGTGGGGGACACCTGAGTATATGTCTACTTGTATGACGGGGGACACCTGAGTATATATCTACTTGTATGGTGGGGGACACCTGAGTATATGTCTACTTGTATGGCGGGGGACACCTGAGTATATATCTACTTGTATGGCGGGGGACACCTGAGTATATATCTACTTGTATAGCGGGGAACACCTGAGTATATGTCTACTTGTATAGCGGGGAACACCTGAGTATATGTCTATTTGTATGGCGGGGGACACCTGAGTATATGTCTACTTGTATGGCGGGGGACACCTGAGTATATGTCTACTTGTATGGCGGGGGACACCTGAGTATATGTCTACTTGTATGGCGGGGGACACATGAGTATATGTCTACCTGTATGGCGGGGTACACCTGAGTATATGTCTACTTGTATGGCGGGGGACACCTGAGTATATGTCTACTTGTATGGCGGGGGACACATGAGTATATGTCTACTTGTATGGCGGGGTACACCTGAGTATATATCTACTTGTATGGCGGGGGACACCTGAGTATATGGCTGCTTGTATGGCGGGGGACACCTGAGTATATGTCTACCTGTATGGCGGGGTACACCTGAGTATATATCTACTTGTATGGCGGGGGACACATGAGTATATGTCTACTTGTATGGCGGGGTACACCTGAGTATATGTCTACCTGTATGGCGGGGTACACCTGAGTATATGTCTACCTGTATGGCGGGGTACACCTGAGTATATGTCTACCTGTATGGCGGGGTACACCTGAGTATATGTCTACCTGTATGGCGGGGTACACCTGAGTATATATCTACTTGTATGGCGGGGGACACCTGAGTATATGTCTACCTGTATGGCGGGGTACACCTGAGTATATGTCTACTTGTATGGCGGGGGACACCTGAGTATATGGCTGCTTGTATGGTGGGGGACACCTGAGTATATGGCTGCTTGTATGGTGGGGACACCTGAGTATATGTCTACTTGTATGGCGGGGGACACCTGAGTATATGGCTGCTTGTATGGTGGGGGACACCTGAGTATATGGCTGCTTGTATGGTGGGGGACACCTGAGTATATGTCTACTTGTATGGTGGGGGACACCTGAGTATATGTCTACTTGTATGGTGGGGGACACCTGAGTATATGTCTACTTGTATGGTGGGGGACACCTGAGTATATGTCTACTTGTATGGTGGGGGACACCTGAGTATATGGCTGCTTGTATGGCGGGGGACACCTGAGTATATGTCTACTTGTATGGGGGGGGACACCTGAGTATATGTCTACTTGTATGGCGGGGGACACATGAGTATATGTCTACCTGTATGGCGGGGTACACCTGAGTATATGTCTACTTGTATGGCGGGGGACACATGAGTATATGTCTACCTGTATGGCGGGGGACACCTGAGTATATGTCTACTTGTATGGCGGGGGACACCTGAGTATATGTCTACTTGTATGGCGGGGGACACCTGAGTATATGTCTACTTGTATGGCGGGGGACACCTGAGTATATGTCTACTTGTATGGCGGGGGACACATGAGTATATGTCTACCTGTATGGCGGGGTACACCTGAGTATATGTCTACTTGTATGGCGGGGGACACATGAGTATATGTCTACCTGTATGGCGGGGTACACCTGAGTATATGTCTTCCTGTATTGCGGGGGACACCTTAGTATATCTCTATCTGTATGGCGGGGAACACCTGAGTATATGGCTGCCTGTATGGCGAGGGGCACTTAAGTATATTTCTGCTTGTATGGCGCGAGACATCTAAGTATATGGCTGTCTGTATGGCGAGGGACATCTGAGTATATGGCTGCCTGTATGGCGGGAGACACCTGAGTATATGGCTGCCTGTATAGTGGAGACATCTGAGTACACGGCTACATGTCTGAAAAAAGAGTCCCTCCAGACTTCTCTAGATATGTAAAAAAATTCATCAAAGTCACCGTCCAATGAAAAATAACAAGTTGCTACTAGACAGCCAGACTATGGAAACTAACTGGGCTTCGTCAAATAGTTGGTTAAGTGCCGCCGACCTGCCGTCGCTATACCAGTGTCGGCGTTCTATCAACTGCCAGGGACCTAGCAGTTCTACTTCTTCGTCGGTTCTCTCAGGTAATACTTTGCTTCAAAACTGGCTGGTTAACAGAAACTCTGGTCGCCATGTTCCCTGTTGTGGTAGCTATTACTGATAGAGAAGACCTAGTATTGCAGTACCTCTACGCTGGATTAGTAGTTTCCAAACATAGTCTTAAACCTGACTAACTCTGAACAAAAGTGCACCCTTTCCCCGTGTCATTAAGTCAAACACAACGTGAAAACGTTCCTTTAATTTTGGTATTGGAAGCATTCTAGGAGGTCCGCTCTCTACATTGTATACCATTGTCTCGAAGAATCAGCGGTATCATATAATAAATATATCATTATATTTATTAGCTTCGCTGCGGCGGTGACTGAGGGCTGCCCTGTGGACTTCGCTCTGCAGCCAACCAGTCTTTAGGACACCAATGTAAGGAGTTGATACTGGACAAAGAGACAGGCCCTAACCATCCCTCCACTATAATCAATTCTACCATACCCCCAAGTCCTCTCTTCCCCTACCCTACCTTACCCAATAACCCTCCCTCCCCATACCCTACCTAACTCCGTAACCCTCCCTTCCACCTACCCTTATCTACCCCCTAACCCCACTAGCCGTCTACTCTACCTTACCCTTTAACCCACCCTCCCACTTACGCTACCTTACCAACCAACCCACCTTCCCCTACCCAAACTTACACCCTAATTTTTACTCCGCCTATCTTACCAACTAAACCTTTAACCCCCTACTCTAATTTAACTTACACCCTAACCCTCCTCATCCTACCCTACCTTATTCCCTAAACCTCCTTTACCATAACACTCCCTTCCTAATAGTCTACCCTACTTTAACTCCTAATCCTCACTCCCCTACCCTACCATACCCCATAAACACCCTTCTACTCTACCCTACCTTACCCCAACTCTCCCAACCCTTTACTCTACCGAACCTTACCCCCTAACCCTCCCTCCTCCAACTCTAACGTACCTTACCCCCTCAACTCCCCCCACCTCCAAATCTAACCTACCTTTCCCCCTCAACCCACCCCGTTACCCTTACTCTACCATACCTTACCACCTAACCAACCCTCTCTCTACTATTCCCTACCTCACCGCCTAAACATCCTTCCCTCTAATCTACCTTACCCCATAAACATCCTTTCCCATAATCTACCTTACCCCTAACACCCCCTCCGCTTATTCTACCCTATCTTACCTCCTTCTTCTGTACATTACAACTAATCCACCCTTCCCCCTACTCTACCCTACTTTTCCCCCTTTATGGTACATCCGCTCTGATCTTCCTTACCCCCTAACTTTTCCACCCCCTACTCTACCCTACCTTATCCACAAACCCCTCTCCCGCTACCCTACCTTACCCCCCTAACTGTTCTTTCTCAATACTCTACCTTACCTCCAACACTCCTGTCCCACTACTCTACCTTACCCCCAACACTTCTGTCCCACTACTCTACCTTACCCCCAACACTCCTGTCCCACTACTCTACCTTACCCCCAACACTTCTGTCCCATTACTCTACCTTACCCCCAGCACTCCTGTCCCACTACTCTACCTTACCCCCAACACTCCTGTCCCACTACTCTACATTACCCCCAACACTTCTGTCCCATTACTCTACCTTACCCCCAACACTCCTGTCCCACTACTCTACCTTACCCCCTAGCACTTCTTTCCCACTACTCTAAATTGTCCACTACCACTCCTTTCCCACAACTCTACCTTACTCCCTAACCTTCCTTCACCTTTACTCTACATTACCCCCTAACTTCTTTCCCCCTAATCTATCCCCACGCTCCCCCCAAACCCTCCATTCCACCTATACTACCTTACCCACTAACCCTCCATTCCCCCCATACTACCTTAACCTCCAATCCCTCCCTCCCCCTTACTCTACAGAACCTTTTCCTCCCAACCCTCCGTTCCACCTACTCTTACCTTCCCCACCCTCTATCCCACCTCCTTTACTACTACTCCACCTTCTTATACTCCTTAATCCTCCATTCCTCCTGCTCTACCCTACCTTACCCCCAACCCTCCTTCTCCCTTAACCCCCCTCCTCCTACTCTACCCTACCTCCTCACCTAACCCTCCCTCTCCCCTAATCCCCCCTTCCTTCTACTTTACCCAAATCTTTCCTTCTACCGTACCCATCTCCCTTCCCCTACTCCACCCTCCAACACCTTCAATATTTCCAGTTACGTCAGTTTATCTTCTATGTCTTGTAAGTCCTGCCTATTTGTCCTGTAACAGCTCCTTACATTGGTGGTCACTGTTACTAAAACTTAAAAATTGGCTTTATATTGTTGTTGTTGAGTTATTGCTAAAAGAGCAACTTGCACTTTTGCTCATTGATGTTGCTGGTCGTAATAGCTTTCTTTGACAATCTCTAAATTTTTGCTGGAGAAGTTTGGGTTCGTCTAGTTCCAGTCTATGTTGGAACACTACTAATCCAGACTAGAAGTACTGCAATCCTAGGTCTTCTATATAGCCACCACAACAGGGTACATGGCTATCCTAGCTTCTGTAAACCAGCCTGTTTTGATGCAAGGTATTATCCCAGAAAACCGACGAAAAGATGGAACTGCTATTTTAATATTTTACAAGAATTTTTCCCTATTTGTTTTCCATTGGCAGTAACTATTTTCGGTCTAATCGTTTTATGTTCTTTAACGTGCGCATGAAGCACGCGGGGTCTCCGTTTTACGCCGTTATGCAAGAGGGCTAGACATCGGATTTCAATCTCCTCGTTAAAGCATGAAACAAAGCTGTATAGCCACGAAGAAATCAGATTCAATTATTTGTTGTCTTTAAATACATTTATAACTGACTGTGGTGGAAATCGAACCAGTGACCTCATTGTCCAGAAGTCGATATCCTACCCTATAGACCACCCAGCGGGGAACACTTGAGTATATGGCTAACTGTATGGCGGGGAACACTTGAGAATATGGCTAACTGTATGGCGGGGAACACTTGAGTATATGGCTAACTGTATGGCGGGGAACACTTGAGTATATGGCTGCCTGTATGGCGGGGGGACACCTGAGCATATGGCTGCCTATATGACGCGAGACATCTTTGTATATGTCTGCCTGTATGACGAGGGACATCTGAGTACATGGCTGCCTGAATAGCGAGGGACATCTTTCTATATGTCTACCTGTATAGTGGATACATCTGAGTACACGGCTACATGTCTGAAAAAAGAGTCCCTCCAGACTTCTCTAGATATGTACACAAAAATTCATCAAAGTCACCGTCCAATGAAAAATAACAAGTTGCTACTAGACAGCCAGACTATAGAAACTAACTGGGCTTCGTCAAATAGTTGGTTAAGCGCCTCCTACCTGCTGTCGCTATACCAGTGTCGACGTTCTATCAACTGCCAGGGACCTAGCAGTTCTACCTCTTCGTCGGTTCTCTCAGGTAATACTTTGCGTCAAAACAGGCCGGTTAACAGAAATTAGGATCGTCATGTTCCCTGTTGTGGTAGCTCTTACTGATAGAGAAGACCTAGTATTGTAGTAGCTAGAGGCTGAATTAGTAGTTTCCCAACATAGTCTTAAACCAGACTAACTCTGAGCAAAAGTGCACCATGTCATCGTGTCATTAAGTCAACAACAACGTGAAAATGTTCCTTTAATTTTGGTATTGGAAGAATTCTAGGAGGTCTGCTCTGTACATTGTATACCATTGTCTCGAAGTATCAGCGGTATCATATAATAAATATATCATTATATTTATTAGCTTCGCTACGGCGGTGACTGAGGCCTGCTCTGTGGACTTCGCTCTGCAGCCAACCAGTCTTTAGGACACCAATGTAAGGAGTTGATACTGGACAAAGAGAGAGGTCCTAATCATCCCTCTCCTATACTCTACCCTACCTTACCAACAAACCCTCCCTTCCCCTACCCTACCTTACCCCCTAGCTATCCCTCCCTGAGAGATAAACATCATTCTAACTATTGCTGTCATGCCATTTACGCAAATCATATAGGATTGCAGAATGTTCCTTCAGTTGTTCTTTTACCAAACTGTTTATGCACAGCAAAAGCAGCTCCTTCTCGTCCGGGTTTTTTGACACAATGGTAACATGTGTGACGCTGTCTGCGTTGTGGACATTCTGAAAGCCGTTAATCTCATAGGATTATCACCTCACATGCTTTATCTCGAAGTTGATCAGTAAAAACGCACTGAACATACACGTTATAATTGTTACATCTGTTAGTTTTTTTATTAATCACAAATTTATACATTCCTCATTTACTTCATCATTAATAATTATAGTGTTTCTTGACCTGATGTAGCTGTGATACATTTATGTTTTCTCTGTGCGGCAAGCTATAATTTAACTTAGTTCACATGAATTTAATGTGCGTAGATTTCGTAGCTGAGTACGAGGATACCTTTCTCTCGCTCTCTCTTTCTGTCTGTCTCTCTTTCTCTCTCTGTCTTTCTCTTCACTTTTTACATGCACCTTTGAATGTCGATAGAGTTACACGATTCTAGTTCTTGCCCTACTGGCAGCCTCAACTATTGCCAACTGATGTTCCAGCCATTCCCAGATGGTGTCTGATAATCTTAATCTGGATCTGCCGACGACAATTCTTTTAGCTCCTCTTATAATATTAAGAGTAAAATACTGGTTTTAAAAAACAAAACACAATTTAAATCAATAAAATAACACTCGGGAAAATCACAGGAAACTTCACATTTTGAAGAATAAAATTATAGCTGTAAAATGTAGCATACTGTCTTGTCTGGGTCTGGGTCTGGGTCTGGGACTGGGTCTGGGTCAGGGTCAGGGTCTGGGTCTGGTCTGGTCTGGTCTGGTCTGTCTGTCTGTCTGTCTATCTATATATATATATATCTATCTGTCTATCTGTCTATCTGTCTATCTATCTATCTATATATCTATCTATGACTCTGTCTTAGAGAAGGCATTGCGGTAGGACATGTCATCAAACTTCAGATCTCGGAAAATGTACTCACGTCTAGATAGAAGTCACTCATGTCTATTCTGTTTTATGTTGATATACGAGAGAGGAAACTTATTTTAATGAAGATAAAGTATCACTATACTTTTGGAGTAATTCATTCGTCTTTCGTCATAAACAGATTCATTCTCTCATATGTTACTATCTTTTCAAGATATATCTACTTTATAGTTGCATCAACTCTGTGAGTTTCAAGCTACACGTTTTATATATTCATTTTTGTTTCGCTGACATTAGAGACCCAGTCAATCATTGGTTGGGGGTAGAATATCGATGACGTTATCTTCATGAGCAAAAGGCATTTTAATTTTAGTTCTTGAAGCAGAGAGGAATAAACAAAGAGATGTAATATCATCATGCCAGGCAGAATAGAGGAAATAACGAAGCAAAACAAAGAACAGTTGATACAATAAGGGTCAGCAAATAACATCTATATCCATTGCTTTATCATAGCATGTGGTGTCATATAAATCGGAGATATCACATAGTAATTATAATGAGTCATTGTCATATCACATGAGCTTTGCAGAACATTGCATTCAACGCAGCCCATCTCAAAGAATTTCTGTCTTAGCCAGTTCTCCCACATTTCACCTGTTCTCATCCTCAAGGTTAGTTGACATCTTGAATCCACCTTCAACGTGTTCTACCCTGATTTGTTGTCCTGGAACTATGTCTTATATCTTTGTTTTTTTTTCCAGCCCGCTGCGTCTTTTGTCATGACTATATTATTTCAGGTTTCTCTGTAGAATAGAGTTTAAAAGCTATTTCTTGCATAAATATTTTAATATGTCACATATATTTTTTTTTTCCATTATCCAATGTATGTTAATGATTTTTCTCCAGCATTATGGTTCGAAGGGGTGTCCGGTTAGCGCAATCGATAGGCGTTGGCTTACCACGGCAACAGCCGGGGTTTCGTACCCTGGCGAGGACACCTGGGTTTTACTAATTCCCTAAAAATTAGTGGGAGCCGCGATAGCTCAGTGGTTAGTGAACTGGACTACTACGGACAAGGGGTAGGGTTCGATCCCAACCGACGGCTCCGGGTTCACCCAGCCTTAATGGGTACCGGATTTTTTCTGGGAAAGTAAAGCAGCACGGGCGTAATACCGACCACATTACCCCAAAAATCATGTGCTGAAGGTCTGTAAAATATAGGGTCACTAACACCATATTTCCCTATACGCCACTTGGCGTGACGGGGGGTACTTTACTTACTTTTTTTACTTTTTATTCTGGTTCGAACACATGGATTTTCTTCTTTGCTGTTTGAGAGATCGTATATGATTCACAACCGTTTGTTACTTTCAAGAAGATACATACCTACAGTCATTTTAATTGTACTATCTTGCTAATATTGAGACACATTTACTTCAAGGCGTTTAGTTTTTGCAACAATCTTAACTTTTTCACTGTTGATATAAACTTCTTTGTGTTGCATTTTTGCTTTGTCAATCAACAAACTTGAATTATAGTAACGTTCATTATGAGAAGAGTTAAAAACAAAACTAAACATAAATTAATTAAAGATAGCTTACGACTAGAGCCAATTATAGTATAGGTAGAGCATGGTAAGATGTTCTTTGAAGAGAAAGCACAAATGTACATAAGTAAACACACACATATATATATATATATATATATATATATATATATATATATATATATATACTATGTATATGTTTATAAGTACATTTTTATATACAACTATATGGTGTTTGATCGACGCAGACATAGCCAGACAGAACATATGGATAGACACAGAGATAGATAGGGAAATATAAAGATAGACTTAAGGCATACAAATCGACAGACAGGCAGGCAGACAGACAGAGAAACAGACAGGCGGGCGGGCGGACGAACGGACGAACAGACAGACATAAATATATATACATATTTAAAAAAAAAATATATATATGTAGTCAGACAGATATATATACATGGATATATAGACACGCAGAGAGACAGACAGGTAAGCAGGCAGATAGATAGACAGATAGATAGATAGATAGACAGACAGACAGACAGACAGACAGACAGACAGACAGACAGACAGATAGATATGCTGATGATGCAGTCTTAATCGCTAAGAGTGAAAATGAGTTACAATAAATGTTATATATTATAGCGAAAGAAAGTAAAAATAAAGGACTCAGCCTTAATAGCAGAAAGTCAGAAGTAATGGTAACAACAAAAGAAAAAAACATCACATTAGTGGAAAATAAATACAAGTGGACAATTTTGAAATTGTTACATGAATTCACATATCTGGTAACCACGATAACTTTGATGTAGGTGTACAACAGAGGTGAGATGCAGAATGCCTCAGCCAAAAGCAGCTTTCCAAAAAATGAGGAAGATAATATACAAACCATTTTTGACAAAATAAATAAGAAAAGAATTCTAAATGTTATGTAGAACCAGTTTTATCATATGGACGTGAATCATGGACAATAGGACAATAGACAAGAAAATCACTGGAGGCTGTAGAAATGTGGTTTTACAGAAGAATGTTGAGAATACCAGAGGCAGCTAAGAAGAGTAATGACAACGTTCTGAATGAGGTCAAAGCAAAAAGAGAGCTAATTTCCAATATTAGGAAGAAACAATCATTATTTTTTGGTCATGAAATGAGAATATAACAGCTGGAATGTATTGCAACAACTGTGAAAATTGAGACACCAAGAGATAGAAGGAAGCAAAGAGAAAAGTTACCAGACAGCTTAAGAGAATGGCTTGGCAGAAGGTCAACAAGAGAAATGATAAATAACTGTCTTTATGGAAAGTTGTGGAGAGACATGATCACCTACGCCAGCAGGCTTGGTACTGGATGATGATGATGAATATGATTAAATTACCTCAACTATCTGCCTGAAATTGATTTCCTGATAAATAGATCGTGAATGTAGGTACAACACAGACTCACACAAAGATAACTAATTATTATCTTAGAAAAGTATATACGATCAAAATCAACTTACACTCATAAAAAGGATTTAACATGTTTAATGTTATAATTTTACTTAATGAAATGAACATGCCAATCAAATATATGGAATAGATCTGAATATAAAAAGACTAAAACTATGAACATAAGCAAATAAAATATTCAAAATCTATAAGTGGATATCAAAGTTCAAGGGATAAACCTGGAGACAGTTCAGAGCTACAACTATTTTGGACATACTATAACCAGTGATGGAAAATTAGAATTGTTATGCATGTTAAATACACAGCAGCCTACCTAAAGTTATCTTGGAAGGAAAATACAAGGTAAAGAGGCAGATGAACACCAACACTAGCATCGACGAGTAACAAAAGATGGGCGCGTCTACCTATGACAACCTGCATCATCAAAGCAGGAGAAAGAGGGGAATGACGCTCCTTGGTAGCCAACCTTCGATGCGGAGATTGCACTCAATGATTAAATGAACATATTTAATAAGAAGGAGGCCGTTGACAAGACACAATATAATACTCACTTGAATGTAGACTCATCAGATCTGACTGATTGTAGAGAAGGATGACGTTAGTTAACTGAAATGTATGTGTATGTGTGTGTGTGTGTGTGTGGTGTGTGTGTGTGTGTATGTATGTATGTGTGTGTGTGCGTGTGTGGTGTGTGGTGTGTGTGTGAGCTCGCGCATGCACATACGCGTTTCACTACCTTGAAAAAAAATGATGGATTATTGTAGAAAATCTATTTTAAAAATTGTAATATTAACTGTAACGCCTTCAATAAAAAAAAGAAGATAATAATCATTGCACATGAAGAAAGCTGATCATAATTGCAAAGACATGACGAGAATTTACAAGCAATGATTGCCCAAATATCAAATATTCTCAAATATTTTAATTTCTCTTTTCTTTTATAAAACAAAAGGTTACAGTTGTAAAGGCCCATTTAAATACCAAAAATAGCAGAATGGTCGTTGTTATGCACATGGGGTTTGGTTGTTCAAGGTGCGCACGTTGATGTTTATATCATTATCATCATCAAATACCATGCCTGCTGGCATAGGTGATAATGCCTCTCCAAAACTCTGGATCTCGACAGTTATTTATGTTGTTGATCTACTGCCAAGCCATTCTCTTAAGCTGTCTGGTATCTTTTCTCTTTGTTTCCATCTATATATTTGTCCCTCAATTTTCCCATTTATCACAATATATTACAACTGTTACCTTCACATTACATGGCCATAAAATGATGATTGTTTCCTCCTAATTTTGGAAATTAGCTCTTTTTGCTGTGGCCTCTTTCAGAACGTTTTAATTACTCTTCATAGCTGCCCATGGTATTCTCACCATTCTTCTATGAACCATATTTCTACAGCCTCCAGTTATATTTCTGTCTGTTGTCCGGTTGTCAATGATTCACATCCATATGTTAAAACTGGCTCTACATAACATTTAAGAGAACTTTTCATTTCTTGATTAATATTGTCAAAAATGGATTACACATTACCCTGTTCATTTTTGGGGGGAAAGCTGCTTTTGGCTAAGCCATTCTGCATCTCACCTCTGTTGTATATCTACCATCTCACATCTGTTGTACATCTACCATCTCACATCTGTTGTACATCTACTCTCTCAACTCTGTTGTACATCTATCATCTCACATCTGTTGTACATCTACCATCTCACATCTGTTGTACATCTACCATCTCACATCTGTTGTATATCTACCATCTCACATCTGTTGTACATCTACCATCTCACATCTGTTGTATATCTACCATCTCACATCTGTTGTACATCTACCATCTCACATCTGTTGTATATCTACCATCTCACATCTGTTGTACATCTATCATCTCACATCTGTTGTACATCTACCATCTCACATCTGTTGTACATCTACCATCTCACATCTGTTGTATATCTACCATCTCACATCTGTTGTATATCTACCATCCCACATCTGTTGTACATCTACCATCTCACATCTGTTGTACATCTATCATCTCACCTCTGTTGTATATCTACCATCTCACCTCTGTTGTATATCTACCATCTCACATCTGTTGTACATCTACTCTCTCACCTCTGTTGTACATCTATCATCTCACCTCTGTTGTATACCTACCATCTCACCTCTGTTGTATAACTACCATCTCACATCTGTTGTACATCTACTCTCTCACCTCTGTTGTACATCCATCATCTCACCTCTGTTGTATATCTACCATCTCACATATGCTGTACTTATACCATCTCACCTCTGTTGCACATCTACTCTCTCACCTCTGCTGTACATCAACCATCTCACCTCTGTTGTATATCTACCATCTCACATCTGTTGTACATCTACTCTCTCACCTCTGTTGTACATCTACCATATATCGTATATCTACCATATAATATTGATTCCCCAGAAACTCTCAGATTTGTGTCCCTTTGTTACGATCATTAACAACTAAAATGTGATTCAAACACAAATATTGACTTTAGCTAAACATTTTTAGTTTGGTATGTGATGTCTCAAATTGAAACCACTTTCATCAAATATCTAGTTCAAGAATGAGTTCTATGGTCGGTTTTATTTTCCCATTAATTAATGTTGCAACATTTCCAAGATTAGAACTAATAAAGCACCACTTTGAGATGAAAACAAAGATCCGTGCATATAGTAACGTCAAGCAGCTTATTGCGTTATTAAGTTAAGAGTTATTGAGTTATTATCGGGTCATCATCCTTATGCTCCAAACATGTCCATAGGTGCTCAGATCCCTACTCAGAAAGTCCAGCAGTGCCCAGCGCCTGACGACTCCAGTTCTGTGTTGGTTACTTAGTCTTCTTACACGTCCACTAAGTTTCTCGTTTCTGGCTGTGCTCATCTTAACTTCCATCTGTTTCATCCCAAGGAGTGACGTGGACTCACGGTTGTCGAAGTCATGTGTCCTTCAACTTCCCGGAGGACATTGCTGATGTCCGCCCGATCAATTGGTTCATCATTCTCAACAATAGCGCAGTGAGCCTTGCAGCCTACACGTCCATCCATCTTAAACGACCACGGGCAACTACACCTTTGAACAATTCATTTATTTATAGTTACTTGTCTCAGTAACAATATGCAAGAAATATGCATTATATAAATAACGTGACATTTGTTTGACACTGAGTGAAGTAAGGTGAATACAGTTACAAGTATATGTGGTGGGAGAAGGAAGATTAAGGAAGCTAAAAGTATATGTGATGAGAAAAGGAATGTGACGTAAGTTAAAGTATATGTGATGAGAGAAGAAAAATGAAATCATTTTAAAAGTATATATGTGGTGAGAGAATGGACATTAAGGAAGCTAAAGTATATGTGATGAGAGAAGAAGATTAAGGAAGCTAAAAGTATATGTGGTGAGAGAGGAAAGATTAAGGAAGCTAAAAGTATATGTGGTGAGAGAAGAAAGATTAAGGAAGCTAAAAGTATATGTGGTGAGAGAAGAAAGATTAAGGAAGCTAAAAGCTTCCTAGTGACAACTCTCAGTTTTGAAGGTTTACATAAAATTGTGAAGATATCATCAGAATACCACGACGACTGTTAAATTAAAGGAAATAAACAGTACTAATGATGAAATCAATCGAAGCGTTCGTATGTTCTACATGTTATGATCCCTCAAACTGCATGAAACAGGGACTTCTGGTAATATAGCGAACAGGCGGCAGGAACCGCTGAGGCTATGTGTGAAAAGAGTTAATTGTTGCAGTTTCTTCATATTCTAAGTCCGGCTTGTTCCAAGAGCTACTGAGATTAGTGCACTGTGCACTGCGTGAGTATTTGGTTTCTTATCCGAATCGTTTGTCTATATTCGACTGTTTACGATGATTGATAACAACGTATGACTAAGGACATATAGTTGCGGTCACATTTGTTACGGCTATGCCTTGTATCTTTTGGCGTGTGCTGTAGCTGCTATTGATGGAGACTGCAGCTGCCTTTGTTTAAATCCTTCAATGATATGAGATGTTAATTTGAATGTGTCCACTCACACGGGCGGTTGAGAATTTAGGAATTTTAAATCGCTGGCAGTGATACCTAGGCCTTCGACTCATTATCATCAAGAACCATTCCTGCTGGCGTAGATGACATGTTTTCTCCACAATTTTCGATCTTGACAGTTATTTATCATTTCTGTTGTTGAGCTTCTGATAAGCCATTCTCTGTCTGATATCTTTTCTCTTTGCTTCTCTCTATCTTTTCGTCCCGCAATTTTCCAAGTTGTCACACTATATCCCAGTTGTTCCTTTCTCATTGCATGAACAATAAATGATGATTGTCTCTGCATAGTTTTGAAAATTAGCTTTCCTTTTTGCGTTTGCCTCTTTCAGAACGTTGTCATTACTCTTCTTAGCAGATCATGGTATGCTCAACATTCTTCTGTAAAACCACATTTCTACAACATCCAGCGATTTCTTTTCTGTTGTCTTACTGTCCATGATTCATATCCATATGTTAAGACTGACTCTAATAACATCTAACAACAAAACACATTTAACATACTTACTTTCTAGTTCTTGACGATCTAATGGTTTGCTGCTATCAGAGTCGATATTTCTTCTATGATGAACATTCGCAGCAGACTCGTATGGATCAAACATAGAGTTAGATAGAGTCAGTGCGATGGTGCAGCTTGCAAATATACATACGGATATCTGTGTTAGTCTCATCATTTCAATTTTCTGTTGTTCACCCACAACGATGTGAGAACTCTTGAGATAAGATACAGATAGAATGATGTCAGGCCTTGGTAGATTTGGAAGAGTTATTAAGAATTTATGGGACATCTAAAACAATGAGAATACTCCATGAATGTGTCAGTGACTGTGAATGCATATTCGCTGTATCAAATGCATTCAACAGATACACCTCAAAGTATTTTTCTTAACAAACCCATTTTTAATTTATTGGTGATGATTCGTAATGTGGTTTCAAATTAATATTTGTTTGAAATTCACGTTTATTTAGTATTAGTTATTATTATTTATTTGTTTTTAAGAACTCGTTTATCTGTGAGTAATAGATACGGCGATAATTAAAAAAAAATATAATGACCGTTTTCTCATGAAGTGGCTATTCGACCTAACGATTTTTTATGAGGTGAGAATACTTCCGACAAAGAAACTAGACGATTGTTGTATTTCATTGAACACATGGTACTTGTACCGTATATATACAGGGTGTTTTTTAAAGTCGCAGTGCAGTGAATTTATACTCTCTAAAGAAAACACGTCACCAGAAATGCGGTTAACTAATGGTCACACAAATTGTAAAATAAATGGTATTATTCAAATATACTTGACTGCTATCGGCGAGCTTATAATGGGTAATGTTGGTATAAACACAATAAAGTTGTGCCTAAAGCATATGTTGAAAATGTCCACCACGGGCCTCATGACATGTCGTGATTCGTCTTTCCATATTTGCGAAAAACTTCAGAATAATGTCTGGTGATATTTGTTTAATCTTGTCTACTATTTCAGTCTTTAGGTCATTAATTGTCTGCGGATTATTTTCATAAACTTTCCCCTTCAGTGTCTCCCACAGATAATAATCTGGGGGTGTTAGATCTGGTGAACGAGCAGGCCAGATTCCACGTGAAATAATGCGATTTGCAAATATGCTTTCTAAATAATTGAGTGTTGTTGTGGCTGTGTGTGCTGTTTGCCCCATCCTGCTGAAACCAGGATTCCATAATTTCCCGTTCTGTAAGGTGTGCTATGAACGGTTCCAGAATTAAAGTACGGTAACGTTCTGCATTTATTGTTTCATTAAAAAATATAGGTCCTATTATCCGCATACGACTTATAGCGCACCACACTCCGACTTTTTGATCGTAAAGCGGCACTTGATGAAATTCATGGGGGTTTTCACTGCTCCACAGCCGATTGTTCTGACTGTTCACATAACCGGATAAATGAAACCAGGCCTCATCAGTGAAAAAAGTGACGTCAAGGATGCAGCAGCGCCATGTTCATAAATAAAATTCTGGAACCACATGCAGTAGTTTAAACGGGATTCATAATCTCTTTCTTGGAGTTGAGATACTTCAGTTAATTTGTATGGACGATAGTGTAGTTCACTTCTTAAAACCTTGTGAACAGAACTCTTAGACATTTGCACCTGTTGAGACAAGTGGTTTAAAGATGCATTTGGACTCATTGTAATTCTGTCTTGGAGTTCCATAATTTGGTCTTGTGAAATTGAAGGTCTTCCAGATCGGTATGCATCTACCACACTATCGGTTTCACGAAACTTTTTGATCAATTTTGTAAACAGAATTTCGGTGAGGGACTTGTGAGTCTGGAAATTTCCTCACGAATTGTCTAATGACCTCATCCGTATAATTACCGCCATTACGAAAGACATGCTCAACCAGAAATACCCTGTTTTCAATCGTCAACATCATTCCTTCAAGCAATGAGACAGTGAAAGTAGCGTAGTGCCCGTCCTTTACGTAAATTAAAACCGTAAAGGAAGCAGCGGTTTGTTCATAAATGTGGTTTACAAAATTGTGGTACGTAGATGATGATTACGTCATTTAGTGAATATTAGAAATATTCACTGCACTGCGACTTTACGAACACCCTGTATATTTTAACGTGCGTTATCACTTATTTAAGTAATCATATGGTATCCAATTGATGGCGCTACGCTTCCTATAGTGTTGTGTTATTCATTAGCAGATTCACAATTAAATTATAACGGTTGGCGATAACGAATGAACGATGATGTCAGTAGATCTCTAATACATATTCAAGTTTTTTTTTTCCAGTACCACTTAAGAAAGATAATAAAAGGATAGGAACGAGAAAAAGCAATTTTAATGTCAGCAAAAGTTATATCAATATCAAGGCAAAACGAGGGCTAAAACTAAGATAAGCATATAATTATATCTTCTCAACATTTATGTATGGTGCAAACATTGACATTATATAAGAAAACAGAACAAAAAGTGAAGCCTTTGAAATGTAGATTTGTAAAAGAATATGGAAATTGGATAGAAAGAAATAAAGGAAATGATGAATTCTTTAAGCAATTAAAATGAAAAGGAACAACTGAACTCAATTCAAACAAGACAAATTCGATTTTTGGTGCATGTTAAAAGTCATAGCAGTCTACTCCTACTAAAAGAAACCGTGGAAGGGAAAATACAAGGTAAAAGAGGAAGTGTTGACCGGAAAGATTGACAAATCAGCCTATCACAAACCGCACTATTAAAAGCAAAAGACTGAGCGGAATGGTCTCTATGTCATCCAGCTTTCGTTGCGCAGACGGTACTCGATGATGATGATGATGATGATGATGATGATGATGAAGATGATGATAACAAACAGCAAGCTTGTAAGATTCACCTCCATGAGACATCTATTGTTTTCAGAGTGCTCAGCGCTAATTAATATTCTGACATCTGCTGTGGTATTGGTCATAAGTATACCTTATTGTACACTATCTATCATTCAACAATACACATTTCAATAAAGCCCTATATTAATTTCAGAAAATGATTAAAGCACATATCTAATTTAAAACGCTAGTGTTACATAGAATCAGAACTATTGTTAAAGGGGACGTACTGATGTCGAAACTTGCTGCTTTCGAATTACAGAAAATTGTGTCTGGAGCTATAGAGCTAGATCTTGGAATTGTTATTTTATCCCACCAAACATCCAAACTTTAGCACAGACACACAATACAACATGAAAATGTTATTGTATCCCACCAAACATCCAAATTTGGCACAGACACACAATACAACATGAACATGTTATTTTATCCACCAAACATCCAAATTTTCGGCACAGGCACACAATACAACATGAACATTTATTTTTATCCCACCAAACATCCAAACTTTGGCAGGACACAATACATCATGAAATGATATTTTATCCCACCAAACATCCAAACTTTGGCACAGGCACACTACAACATGAAAATGGATATTTTATCTCACCCACATCCAAACTTTGGCACAGGCACATAATACAAAATGAAATCAACATCAACAAAACACAAGTCATGAATATTGCAAAAGAGAAACAGATCATCAAACAAAACGATAGAAAGCAGCAAACTAAAACAAGTAGAGGAATTTAAATACTTATGATGTCTAATGACAAACGATAATTCACAAACAGCAGAGATGGAGTCAAGATGCAACAAGACATGTCAAATTATTGGAAAGCTATAATCGCAATTGACCAACAAGGAAATAACGATCGTGGCAAAACAGGCACTCTAGAATATTCTTCTTCACAACGATATAATGTAGTTGACAGTTACCAGTCTGGAGAGAGGCAGGTAATCATAGAACCTAGGCTTGTTAAGTAAGATTATCCCACTTAAGGCCAGGACTGCCAAAAGTCGAGAGAAGACACTAACAGGTGACCTCCAGAGACAATATTTGTTATGTGACATTTAATGTTTTGAACTGGAGTTTGTCTTTCATCTATCTACTTGTTGATGTGTGTTGCTATCTACGACAACACACTGCAAATGAGGGTAAATACTGCTACAGTAGAAATATAAAAAAAATAGATATACGAGAAAATAGAAAAAAAACGGTATGGTAAAAGCTTCGCGTAACAAGAGGACAGCACAAACCAGAACGACAGTTCGGCTCAATAATCCTTCAGCAGGAACAAACATACAACACACACAGTGTTGAAGGCCTATTGGCCGAAACGCTATTCTTTTCAAATAAATGTTGCGAAAACATCACACCCAAGGACCGACCACAAACAATATGGATTGACTGAATATAAAAAAACAATAGGAACATAACAACAGCAGAGGTGAACAGAAAAGCAAAAGACCGAAAATATGTCTCCCCTCAACGTTGAAAGGCAAATAAAGGAAGAAAGATGAAGCAGAATGTCCAACTGATCTTTCATTGGATAGTGAGTTGACAAAGAGAAAACCGATTATAAAATGGAATAATATATATTTATATTGTTTTTAATGTAATTTTGTCATAAAATGTGAATGATACAGTTAAGCACTGTGATAAATATTGGTAGTGAAATAGAACAATATCTGTACAATTTATTTCATAATCGATAAAAAAAATGTTGATTTAATGTTAACAGTGTCAGAAGGATTTGAAAGAAACATTATAATATTAACAAGTACACAATGGACTATATACAAGAGATACAATACATAAATTACTTACCACTGTAGTGAAGACAATACTATGTAGCTAACAACAGCAAGTGATAAAGGTTTGTCACAGACAAAACATATATACCGTAAATTGTACGACTCCTCCCCAAACACGTGATTTGCTTCTGTCAGTTGTAACCTTCGACTTTGAGGAAACAGGTTGAGCAAGTCTTATTGGACATCTAATTATAGCAGCCACTTCTAAAGTATATGGAGAAGTGTCAACCAATCAAATCTGTTTTGATTACCTAACATTTATTAGTTGATTGTAGGGTGAGCAACGTGTCTTTTTCTTTCTTTCCTTCTTCCACGTCGAGTGAAGAAGTAGTTGTGGGCTGTCTTTTGCTTTTCTATTAGCCTCAATCTGAGGTAGGCTCGTGATATAGTCTTAATCGCTAAGAGAGAAAAGCAGTTACAGGAAATGTTAGACATATGTTGACATTATAGTGAAGGAAACGCCGTGCGCTGACGGGGCCCGAAGGAAGAGTAAAGAATAGTGGCGAGTTTCCCAAACAGTCATGTTCGTAAGAGGCGAGAAAGGAGCGTTGTCCATGGGACTGGTTATCCTATATTGTAAAAATAGAATATGCCGAAAAAACTATATATATATATATATATATATATATATATATGTCAGGTCAGTAACTTTACCTGCCACTGTATGCAGTAGATAGTACAACTTGCGCTGTCCTGCTGCCTTACAGTATGCTCGGGAAAAGGCTAAGGGAGGGTACCTTAAATTAAACAACCTCATTGCCTTGAGAGTGAAACTTTGTAGTCACAGGCTAGCAGAGTAAGTGTAAAAAAATCGACGGAACGCAACAGGATTCCTGACAACAACGTTAATGGGGGATTCCAATACTCTCCTTCGATCGGGGACATCAAGTGTTCCAGGTGATACCCGATCGTCATCAAGCTACTGTAAGCAAAATACAGATACAACAAATGCTGGAAAAAAAAGTAATTTGGAACGTAAGAACACTCATTCTAAAGGGAAAATTAAAAACATTAAACAGAAAAATGAAAAGAATATATTTCCATTTATTGAGTTATTTGCGGGTCATCATCATTGCACTCAGAACATGTCCATGGGTGCTCAGATCCCCTCCTCAACAATTCCCTCAATGTCCAGCAACTGACGACTCCAGTTCTATGTTGGTTGATAAGTCTTCTTACACGGCCACTAAGTTTCTCATTTCTGGCTGTGCCCAACTTAACTCCCATTTCCATCATCCGAAGAAGTGTCGTTGATCTGTGTTTGTCAAAGTCCTGTGCTCTTCCCACATCTCGGAGGGCATTGATGATATCCGCCCGATCCATTGGTTGCCCGTCCTCAACGACAGCGCAGCTAGCCAACCTGTCCGCCCTTTCATTTCCCCGTACTCCCGCAAGTCCAGGGACATGGACAAAGGTGAACTTACGTATTTTGGATTTCTGCAACGACTCTACCCATTGCATTCGTACAGAGCCCGCCTCCACTTTTTTTATCATGCTCATCGAATCACTCAGTATACATGCGTGGGTGTAGTCTTGTGACTCTAACCATCTGAATGCCTTGGTCACTGCCATCGCCTCCATTGTCATGCTACTCGTGGTCACGACTTATGCACCACTGTCTTCGTGGACTATTCTGCCTCCCGAGCGTGCTGCAAATGCCCATGCACTTCTTTGTGTCGACTTACAGATCCGTCTGTATAGATGACTGCATCTTTCTCATTGGTGTTATCGCAGATGAGACCGTTGACCTCAGCATTAACCACGACCGGGTTCTGTTCCCTACTTTTCCTGTCGAATGTGACAATACACGAGAAAGTCCCCTTGAATGACGTAGGCACCGGTATCCACTCCTCACCAACGCTGATATTGGTAAGCCCACAGACCTGTTTGATGACATCTTCTGCTCGGCCCACCCATGATTTGCTTCTTTTTAGCCCGTCACTTTCACTGTGTTGAGCACGTGGTGCAATGATGCTCTGTATCTGTACTAATCTTCAGGTATGCTCGTGCTCTCCAGATCTTGATTCTGTCATCCATGGTTGGAAAGTCCAGAAGATACCTCATTGCTACACAGGGAGTGTCCTTCGTACATCCCAGGATAATGCGCATGGCTTCATTTTGTATTTTCTCCAGCCTATCAATTTGAGTCGTATTGACAGTAAGAATTGCCAGGGCATATTCGATAGGTGCGAGGACTAACCCCTGGAACAGAAGAGTAAGTAGCCTCTGCTAGATGTTGGCAGCTGTAATGACCTGCAAGGCGGCTAATCATTTACGGGATTTTGTTATCACATGGTCGACGTGGTTCCGAAAACACAGGCTGCGATCAAACTTAACTCCGAGGTATGTCATCAACTTGTCACTGGTCACCTCATCAGCTCACATTCGTACTACCGGTGTGGTCGTATGAACGATATGATTGTTAAGGGAGAACCATGAAACTGATGTTTTATTAGGATTAACCACGGCACCTGATACCCCACACCAGGAAGAAATGCGATCGAGTTCGTCTTGCATTGTGGAGGCGATTCCCCGTCTGTCTCTTCCTTGTCGATATACCAGAATATCATTAACAAAAGTCATAGTCTTCCTCTCCCATCCAGCTGTTGTTCCGTGATCGTTATTGTGTACACGTTAAATAGAACTGGTGACAATGGTGAGCCTTGTGGCAGCCCTGGCAAATGGATGTTGGCTCGGAAGACCAACTTCCGCATCTGAGTATCACCTTCCTCTGAAACAGTGTCGCGACGATCCATCTAATGAGGAAGGGGTGCACCGCCAGTTTGAGGAGCATATGCATGAGATATTCAAATGGTACCCTTTTGTATGCATCCTCCAGATCTATAGCAGCAGCACATGTCTCCTCTCGTCTGTGGAAGCCTTCGAAGACGTCATAGGTAAATACTGCCGCATTGAGCCATGTCTTTTGTTATATCTATAACTCCAAGTGTGGGTGGGAATACACGTTTCTGTTCAAGGTGACAGGTGAGGAAAGGGCAAATATTTTCTCCAGCATCTTGCCCGCAGTGTTCTGCATTGTGATGATTCTGTAGGCACTGATCTGAGAATGGTCCTTGTTTGGCTTCGGCAGCGGTAGTATGTAACTGTGTAGCCACTCCTCCTTAATCTGGCCACTCCGAATACTGGCATTAAACTCATTGGCCAGTTGTGTCAAGTCGTCGTCAGCTAAATCGCCTATGTCATCGTAACGAACACCAACTGGACCAGGAGCAGTGTTGTGTGACCTTTTAAGTGTCGTGCGAATGGTATCGGTAGTGATTGTGAGATCTTCTTCCAGCCCTACATCCTTACACAATTTTGACAAAGATCCCCGTATCCTCATTCTTACAGCCTCATTTCTTTGGTCCGTCCGCTCAATGTAGCGGGCAAGCAGGGCATTCCCTTTGCTCTCATCAGATTTGTGCCATATCCGGCCTGTGCTCTGAAAGTCTGGTATGCCTCTGTGTCGTGGTGTTCCATTCATGCACTGATGAAGGCGCCATAATGTGGCGAGCGATTTTTCTGAGCACACTTTTTTACAGAAGTCATCCCATTTAGCATCCTTAGCCTGCTTAGCGCATAGTTTAAAGTGCATCATTTTTTGGTCGACCTCTACTTTAAGACGCTTCAAGAGCTCAGTTTGTGTTCTTCCCTTCTTTCTAGTTTTGCCATGTATTGACCGTTTGTCTCTTGCTCTGCCAAGCTACCTCTACTTCTACGTTCCACCAATGTGGCTGGTTCCATCTCTCCTACCTCCTACGAGGGGCGCTCTGTTTCCTATGTCTGATTTTGCTAATGACGTCATGGTCTGTTTTCTCGTAGTTGAATGTGTGGTGCTTTCTTTTCTGGCTTTTATTTCTAATTTTCTCAATTAGGAGGACACATGGATAGTGATCACTATTTACATTTATTGTCACTGCGTGAAATGAGATATGCCTGATAAGGGAGACATATTTTGATGAACATACAATCATTTATTCTGGCTATCGATTGTATGTACTGTAAAGGAACAAAGGTATTGTATTGTTTTCTTTTCCTCCTCATTTACTTTTCAGCGTCGAGGGGAGATATGGTTCGCGGTTACTTGCTCTTATTTTGATTAATTTCTCCACCTCCCGCCCTTTGTCTGGTCGCTGACATGCCTTACCTCAGCCTCTGTTGTGGTTTCTTTCTTTATTATTTCCACCAGTGTGGTTACACTAGTCTGGCTACCCGCCATTTCTTCTCCCCCATCCCCCCTAATCTACCCCCTCCTCCCCTCTCTATCGGGTCTCCCACGACCCTGTTCTAGGCCTCGTGTCCATTTTGTTAGATGGCTTCACGGCGGAAGCTGCCACGTACGTTTCACCGCATATTTATCACTCTAAATTTTATTAGTGTGAACGTAATCAAACCATATTCTTTTTAGATATCTTGTATCATCTTGGTGTTGGTGAATTCTAATACCTTGTTCAATTATCTAAAGATTCAAATATATTATATGTTTGATAAATATAAATATGTAGATTGATTCTTCATACCATGAACAATATTGTTTCTGAAATCACTTCGCATCGATAAAAAGCTTCCATACGGAAAGAGTTAAGCCACTTGTGACCCATTTTCTTGATCGACCTCTTGGTCTGGTTTTCTCGTTACGTTTGGTGGTAGGGTGAAGGCAAAGAAATGTACATCAATGTGAAGCTGCACAGGAGTTAATGGTGAGGAGAATGAGTATATATATATATATATATATATATATATATATATATATATATATATATATATATATTAACCGATATGGTTTAATCGTCACGTAATAAGTAGACAGCACAAATAAGAACGACGTTCGGTGCAAATGCTTTCACAGGAACAAACATACAGCACACGTAAACTTATATATTTA
Source organism: Megaustenia siamemsis (assembly GCA_032433765.1). Lineage (NCBI taxonomy): Eukaryota > Metazoa > Mollusca > Gastropoda > Stylommatophora > Ariophantidae > Megaustenia > Megaustenia siamemsis. The sequence goes on along the minus strand of JAVIAB010000101.1, from coordinate 62,762,379 downwards.
AAATAAAATACAAATTAATTTTAAAATTAGAACTAAAAAGGGAGAAAAATAAAAATAAAATCTCCTTATAAGATCTGATGTGGAAAGAACGGAAGTGCAAACGGTGTGTGTGTGTGTGTATGTGTGTGTGAACAAAAGTGAAAATGTACGAACATAGCACACAGTAACATACGTTTTTTAAAGAAAAACAGGTCCATGTGCATACAAAACGCGCAAGAAACAGGATAGAGCGGAGGAAAGATAGAGGTGTTGTAGAGTGAGGTAGTAGATAGAGAATAGACGAAGTGATGCAGTGTTGACTAGTGGAAGAGAGATGTGTATAGCATAGCATGTGTTTATAATAAATTGCTCAAACATGAACATCCCATCAAAATGCAATAGAGAAAGGACAGCTACAAGGAAACTACGTGTAAGAGTGTGATACATTAATGCCTCGTGGAGTCAGCAAACCCAATTGGACTATAAATGAATTGAGCGTTCGTTTGTTTTAAACTGGTTTGGGGTTCTGTAATAGTGGCTGTCTACGCTACTCACGATTCAGTCACTTCACAGAATATATGCAACTATTCAACTTGATGGTTGATTATGGCCTTGCAGTTTAAGCGTACATGCAAGAAGATATGTGTTGTTGCTACGATATTTAGAACCTTATTAGCTCCGCGTGTACACACCCGAAGGTGTGTCCGAACAATCCGATCAAGATCTGACTGATATTATTTATTCTAGCAAGTCTCAGAGCAAAATGTAAAACAACTGAGATGGTAACCATTCGTTGATGGTACGGAATTGGTGGCTCACGATACAACTATCCTACAGTCGAGGATGGACAATCCAGCTAGATCATGATGCTTATTGTCTTTATCAATCACCTTCAAGAAGACTGGTTCTCCAAATGATTGTAGCAAGACCGCAACTCATCATCAGATCGAAAGTACTTTGCAAAACGTTGCACTAGTCACAGCATGTTTGAAGGAATCTATATCATATCTCTAGTCTGATCTCCATTTTCTTCTATTATCATGTCAAGTGTCTCGTGTCTTGAAACCATCTTTTTCTGTGTTTGCCCGTATCTCGTTGCACAGTCCAACTTTAACCATGCCTGTCATTATTATTATGTCCTAAGGAATCCTACGGATTTTGTTTGATAGTGTTTGTTGTCATAGGCTATGTGTCTATCTTGTGATGTTACCCGCACATGTCAGTCTCGATTTGCCTCTGTCTCTTTTACTTTGTATTTTCCATTCCAATATTACTTTTAGTTGTCTGTTGTGTCTTTTAACATGCTTCAAAAATAGTATTTTCTTGTTTGAATTATGTTTAGTAAGTTTCTTTTCATTGTTAGTTGTTTCAAGACGTCATCATTTGTTTTATTTTATTGTCATTCAATTCTTCCTTTTCTTCTATAAATCCACATTACAATGGTGTCAATTTTCTGTTCTGTTTTCATATCCAATGTGCCTGTTACTGCACCATGCAGGAATGTTGAGAAGATACACCATTTTTAGATATTCTAACTTTAACACTGATGTTAAATTAAATGGCATTAATATATTTTACACACGAAAAACTAACAATCAGGTCAAATATACCAATTTGTTGACTCAAGGTATGCTTTAGTACGCGTCTATTTGGATCACAAACCTCCACTACGTAATACAGGGCTAGAGAGAAAGTTAAGCAGCGTCCATTGCCTTCGCAAGACTATGATCATAAAATGACAGAACAACTTAACTAAATCTAAATTCTCGAAAGGAAACAAAGGAGTTAAGGTGACACCGACTCACCGATGAAAACGTCAAATGGCATGTGGGGCTTTGATAGAATTAGCCACTCCAGGATAAGACACTAATATATGATCAAGCTAGTTACAAATCATGACTGCTGGCCACCAACTGTTTGTGAACAATATCAAAGGCCTAACTGTTTAATTTGTTTTGATCTAAATGAAGATTTGAACTTTTTTTGTTCGCTAACTACAATCATGACTTCCGTAATAAGGTAATCGCTTTTAAGTGACTAAATAGACAATACTAATATTGTTCATAGATAAAGGCATCCACTCTTTGCATGCGAGGCTATTAATGCATGTCTCAATGACAGTTGACCTATGTTCAATCCGTCGCCAATGAGGAGACTACCGGATTACGTGAAGACATCAATACACTCCTCACAGACAAATTACAGTAACACGGTCAAGTAATATGGAGCTCACTTATAGATTTATTTAGAAATTATTTGTAGAAAATGCTTTTACATTTTTCTCCCTCTCTTTTCTCTCCCATACAGGCCACGTTTAACAAATACTAGAGGGGAGATTTCGACTAGAGATATCGGGATGAACTCGAGTCAAAGAAAAACTCAACTAAAGAATCATGTTGATGTTTAATCTCCGTGTTCTTATCTCATCGCATTATGAAGGAAAATAAAATATAAACAAATATGTAATTTACTTGTGTTCTGCCTATATGCATGGTAGAAAAACACAGACAAACATACGTCAGTGTAATAAACAATAAGAATGTGTTTGGTGAAGTAATTCTCAAACACTATGAGTGTTTCTGTTATGACTAGAACATTCACAACTCTCTGATCTACATGTGTCTATGTCACATCACTTTTGTTTTCAATAATCAGTCACAAATCTCTTCATAAATCTCTTCTCGTTCTTTCGTGTTGAGACGAGAGAAAATTTACTCCACACACTCACCACGATTTAAAATAAAAATCAACAGTGAACTTTCTTTTTTTTTCATTAGTTTGTGTTCAATGAGTGTCTGTATCTATATATGCAAATGTGAAAGCTCGCATGCTATTCTACTGATACTGAAGCTCTGTTTTGATTGGATGATTCTGTGGCGCATCTTCGGCGGACATATTTCTCACCCACTGACCGTTCGAATGGTAGAAGTTATATGAGGATGATAACTGTTAGAGCTCGAAGTCTAGAAAACACACATGATCGATTAAGATGAGTATGCAGATCAGACGATCAACTCATCAGATTTTGTTTATAATTTTAAAGATGATATCTGTAAGCACATTCCTTTAACTGTTGTTTTTTTTTTATCCATCCGTCAAGTATGTCTCAATTTCCGTAGAATAATCATCTGATTAATAAACTATAATCCATGGCCAAATGCTCGACAAAAAATACTCTCCTATATAGCAGATGTGAAATGAATAAAACGGCATTCCATTCACAAATCCATTAGTTGAATGTTGGGCACATCATTGTGGTGGTTGACCACAATGATGTGCCCTTAATTGTACAATACCACTATCTTTACCAGTACACACACAACTCTCTATATTAAATTTAAAAAAAATAAAAAAGTGTTCTATGATGATCTTGTCACGTGATGCATTCTAAAAATTGGCTGCGAGAAAGATGGTTTACTCTCCTTTTAATTTAAACTTAATGTAACTTATGAGAGCTGAAAGTTAATAAATAGTAAAGTTAACAAATTTACTGTTAATTAAGTTAAAATAACTGTTAATTTAACATGTTGTCGTAGTCTCAAAGAATAGCTTAAGACGTACAGTGATTAGAGTAATTATAGCCAACGAAGACAATTCTGCCTACATCGGCGCAAAACTATACATCAGGCTAAGTCTTGTTACATAAAAAGAGCATTACAATTCACAAACTAAGGAGAAATGCATTTTGTTATGAAAAAAAACCACAGTAATTGTTGCCGAACCACTTGAGGAGCAAAAGGTGGTTGAAGAAACACTTAAGCTCATCTGTAAATTAATGCTTATAAGCCATTCTTTTAAATGATTAATTGTTCAAATGTGTTTTATATTATGATTTTTATTATCCGCAGTGTTGTAATGTGGAAGCTGGAAAACAACTACAGACACAAAAACAAGGTTGAACGCATTCGAAAATATATATCTAAGGACAATACTTGGTATAGCGTGGAACAAATTCAAAACAAACGAAGAAATTAGAGAAATCGCCAATCAACCACTAATGTCTTCAGTAATCAGAAAAGAAAGACGATGGAGAGAAAATAACCGAAAAACAAAGCAAGCCCTCATGTGCGAAACAACAGGTAAGAGGAAAAGAAGCCGACCCAGAGAGACGCTGAGAAGAACATTGATCAGAGAGGGAAGAGCAGCAGGAATCGGCTCCCTCAGTGAGATAGAGCTGCTTGCACAGAACAGAGACTAATGGCGATATTTGATACAACATTTTTACAAGGATTGAAAACTGCAAGAATACACATTTAGATTAGAAAGAGTATATGGTTCTATGCCTATGGCCTGCTATGGCTAAAAATGTCAATAGATAGATATATATTGTCTTAATGATTTTTCTGTACTAGTTTGGTTCCGAATGACGATTTCATATTATTCATTTTGGTTATGTATATATATATATAGTGAAGTAAAGCAAAAAGAAAAGACTCAGCCTTATTAGCAAAAAGACAGAGGTAATGGTAACAACAAAGAAAAAGACATCACCTCATTGGAAAATAAAGACAAGTGGAACAATATTAAAAGAGGTAAATGAATTTAAATATTTGGGAACTTTGTTAACCTCAGACGGAAGATGTACACAAGAGCTGAGATGCAGAATGGCTCAGGCAAAAGCAGCTTTCCAAAAAATGAGGAAGATACTATACAATCCATTTTTGACAATAGAAACAAGAAAAGAGTTCTTAAATGTTATGTAGAGCCAGTCTTAACATATGGATGCGAATCATGGACAATAGGACAACAGACAAGAAAGTCACTGGAGTCTGTAGACATATTGTTTTACAGAAGAATGTTGAGAGTACCATGGCATCTAAGAAGAGTAATGAAGCTGTTCTGAGAGAAGTCAAAGCAAAGAGAGAGCTAATTTCCAATATTAGGAAGAGACGATCATCATTTTTGGCCATGTAATGAGAAGATTACAACTGGAATATATTGTAACAACTGGAAAAATTAAGGGACGAAGAGATAGAGGGAAGCAAAGAGAAAAAATACCAAACAGCTTAAGAGAATGGCTTGGCAGAAGGTCAACAACAGAAATGATAAATAGCTGCCGAGATCGAAAATTGTGGAGAGACATGATCACCTACGCCAGTAGGCACGGTACTTGATGATAATGATATATATGTGTGTATATATATATATATATATATATATATATATATATATATATATATATATATATATATATATAATCATCATCATCATCGAGTATCATACCTGCTTGTATAGGTGATCATTTTTCTCATAAAACTCAACAGTTATTTATCATTTCTTGTGTTGACCTTCTGCCAGGTCATTCTCTTAACTGCCTGTTATTATTTCTCTTTCGACCCTCTATCTCTTCCAAACCTCGTTTTTTCCCGTTGTCACAATATATTCCAGTTGTTCTCTTATTATACATGACAAACAATGGGGATTATTTTGTTTCATTATACGTTTTAAAACAAACAAAAATGAAAAGAAAACTATTAAACACAATTCCAACAATATATTATATTTGTTTGGCATGATAAAAGATACAGCAGAATACTAAAAGTAATCGTGAAAGGGGAAATACAAGGTAAAAGAGGCTGAGTTGAAAAAACTAACATGGACGAGTGAGATCAAATTTGACAAGTCAGCCTATGACAAAATGCGCATTGAGAGCAAGATACAGATCAGAATGGCGATCCATATGATGATGATGATTCTCAAAGATGATGATTGCATTAAACAATTTCAAGAACAGAAGGCCCATATATCAAGATTTATTAACTTTATTTTTCTCTGAAAATAAATGACAAGATCACGGAAAAGTAAACATCTGTTGTAGGTAGGTCTGCCTCTGAGACAACTTCCGATACAGTTGACCTTCAGGGTCATTGCATAATTACAGCCATACCACGTGATGCCGTGTACCATCTGGTTTTCTATCAGTCTTTAATCATTTTATTAAACCCTGTGTCAAGAACAAGAGAACAGTGACATGTTAGCAATTTGTCTGAACTGTGTAAATTAACAGCTGGTTTCTGCAGTTAATTTTGTTTGTTTTTGTGTCAGTTATATTTTACGGGGAGAAATGATTTTAAAAAATAGATATAGAGGGAAAAAAACGGTATGGTTAAAGCTTACAGGTAACAAGAGGATAACGCAATAACTAGAACGACGTTTCGGCTCCATAGGCTTTCACCATGAACAAACATGCATCCCACACACAGATATGTTTTTAAAATAAAGATTTAAAATAAAATTAAAAAGTAATTTAAAAATACAAAATACATTTTAAAACATAATAATAATAAAAAAAAAATATAATAATGTATGTTAAATTTACGCCTGATTGATAACGCCAGTAGAGTGGAGGTTGGTTTAGTAGATTAAGGATAAATAAACATGAGCTCAATTCCGATGTGACACACACCGCATAGCTGTCTGCCTCAGTTCAAAGTGGCAGATGTGTACTTGATCTCGGAATGTTTACAAGGGTAAATCTGGCCTCAGCATTTTACATTTAACTCGTTCTTAATACGTAGGAGGTCAAAAAGTAATGCACACCAATTTTTTTCTCGGAAACTATTCGGGCAAAATGTGTGAAATTTTCACAGATTGTAGCTGAACATCCCCTTGACACTACCTATTTGTCAACATAATCTCCGTCCAAGCGTATTGCCTTACGCCAACGCGAAACTAGTCATGAATGCCTCGTTTGTACCAAGTTTTGTCCTGCTCGCGTAGCCATTTTTTAACTGCACGAATCACACCCTCATTATTGTCAAAGTGTGTCCCACGCAGGAATTTTTTGAGTGGTCCAAACAGATGGAATCTGAGGGAGCCAGATCAGGGCTGTAAGGAGGATGGGGCAGTACAGTTCAACCAAATTTGTTGATTGCTTCCCGTGTTACCAGACTTGTGTGAGGGCGTGCATTGTCATGTTGAAGCAACAAATCTGCAGATGGCTTATTAGGCCGAACTCTGTGGAACCGATTTTTTGAGTTTTGTCTGTTTATTGATGTAAGCTGTCGAGTTGATTGTCTCACCTCTTGTCATTACATCAACAAGAATCACACCATCAATGTCCAGAAGACAGTGATCATCACCTTTCCGGCTGATGGAGATGTTTTGAATTTTTTCTTTTTGGTGACTGCGGATGATGCCATTCCATTGACTGCATTTTTGTTTCAGGCTCATAATAATGTGCCCACGTTCGTCACCGGTAACAATTTTGACAAAAACATTTCTCCTTCAACACCGAAACGCTCCAACAATTCAGAACAGAATGTTTTCCTTTGAACTCTGTGATCATTTGTTAGGCACCGAGGAACCCATCGAGCGCAAATCTTTGAATATCCGAGAGTTTTAAAAATTGCGATTGCACTTCCCTTGCTGACTGTAAGCTGCAATGCTAATTGCTGACTAGTGATACGCCTATCCTTACGAATAATGGCATCAGCCCGGTTTAACATGTCTGTGCTGGTAGCCGAGGCAACACGTCCAGAACGCGGTAAATCATGCAGCTCCACTCGTACACTTTCTGCAGCTTTAATTCTCTGAACCCAGCGACTAACTGTGCTCCTATCGACTGCAGAACATTTGTACACTGCACACAGTCGTTTATGAATGTTTGTCACAGTTTCTTTTCCGCAACCAGAAATTCTATGACAATTCGCTGTTGTAACGGACATTGTTGACAAGCTCCATTTTAACGGTTCATAGATTGCGTAATATTTATCAGAATGCTGTGCAATTTGGTGCACATAATTGGAACATGTCATATTCCAAGTGTGCAAAATTTCATATTCCTATCTTTATTATTAGACGAGAAAAAAATTGGTGTGCATTACTTTTGACCTCCCTTTAGTAATACGTGATATTTTATAATACTCGTTTTACTTTGAGACACTACATATAAAAGTTATGAAAAAGTAACATTAGTAAATATTTATATGTGAATAACATTTTAGTAGTTAAATTTTGTAACAAAAATGTCAAAGAATGACGTGTTTGAGAGTTCCTGAGTTATGTTTTTAACTACAAAGGACCCCCACCCAACCAATCCTCATATTTTAAGATACACTTTCTTCTAATCATTTTGAAGGTAAATAAACGAGATATGTTTATTTTATCATCTGGGGGGGGGGGGGAATAAGCAAATCAACTTGATTTGCAAATAGCTCCGGCGGTCTACCCAGATATCGAAAAGAAATTGTCTGAAGAGTCTCGAAGTATATAGTCATTAATATAGAGTTTGTGCTGATGTAATAAACCAGCCTGGAGCTTGCCATAACCTACCGGCTAGGTGGCACATAATGTTCTAATACTCTTACCGATATCGTTCACATCTGATACCTGCACATTTAAACAAGACCGGACATAAAAGCGTTGTAACCTAAAATATTATCTCCCAAATTATATCAAGGCTGCTTTATGCAGTCACGGACGTTTAATGCGTGGCAAGCAGATTATATGACAACATATATAATACAATCGAAAAACTGTTTCAAAGAAAGTAAATAAGCTTAAAGAGAAATAACTCATCAGTTGGTGGATACAATGTTTAAGGCAGATTGGATAAAGCAAACAATGTCGTAATTTGAAGCCAAAGACAGAAAATTCACGTCGTCATTAAAGGGCAACATTAAGACCAGTTATAGAGCATCATTTGGGAGAATGACAGATAGGCTTCCATGAAAGTATAAGCTGCATCGTTACTGTTATCGCACTTAGATCAATGTTAGAACAAGAAATACAACGAGCAACATTTAACTCTTTCCCTTCTTGATTATTATTATTCATTTTGTTTAACTGAAATATCTGACTTACATTTGTAAAAACCCGAACCGGAGAGAATGTTTTTGTAAGCGAATGGCAAAAGAAATACGCGGGTGTGAGCGTTACTTTGAAAACAAAGGGTCAAAGACCAGAAAGTAGCATTCGAATGTGTGTATATGCAACATAAAGGCTAGTAGTCAATCGACCCGAATGTGAAAAGTCTGTGACGGTGGATGGGGCGGAAGAATCAGAAATGATCAACGGCCTAGAAAGTAAAAACAGCAAAGTGCGTGGTACACATGAGGCATATTCAGAACACGAAAGACGAATATGGCAGACGACCGTGAAAGCGATTGGAAATTTTTGGGACACGTTAAAAGACACAACATCTTACTAAAAGTAATATTGGAAGGGAAAATACAAGGTAAAAGAGGTAGAGTCAGACCAAGACTAACATGGGCGAGTAACATCAAAATATCGACAAGTCAATCTATGACAACCTGCACCATCAAAGCAAGAAGCAGAATGGAATGGCGGTCCATGGTAGCCAACCTTCGTTGCGGAGACGGTACTCGATGATGATGATTAACTAATCAAGACACATCTGGGACCGATAAGTTCAGCCACAGAGAGCTCGCTTTTCGCGCCTAACAATAGAGTGTGAAGCTTGCTCGTCCTATGTCAGTCAACTCAGCTGACACAAACATTAATTTGGCGGCCTGGCTGTTAGTGCGAGGTCAGGCATCTGGGGAGAGTACATTGGGCTGGACTCCCTCAAAGGATGTGTCCAGGTGTTGTGGAGGCTCCACACTTTACTCCCATAAGTTAAAATACAGCTACGGGACTTATTTACCTTTGACTCCAGTCATTCTAGAGTAAGAGAATAAGAGCATATTCTGTTAACGTGTAATGTAGTTGCGAAGCACGGATATAACAAATCAAAGAATTTGTACACATTTAAGTAGCACTATTTACCCAAAGATTTGGATATAACAAATCAACGAATTTGTACACATTTAAGTAGCACCATTTACCCAAAGATTTGGATATAACAAATCAACGAATTTGTACACATTTAAGTAGCAACATTTACCAAAAGATTTGGATATAACAAATCAAAGAATTTGTACACATTTAAGTAGTAACATTTACCCCCAAATTTGGATATAACAAATCAAGAAATGTGTACACATTTGAATAGTAACATTTTTCCTGTGACTTAATCACTGTCAATATTAACATAATCCATAGTGAATGAATAATACACATGTCTATAGAAGTACCTAGATATCTATAGCATTGAAATTAAGCTCATGCAATTTTTAAAAAATAAATAAATGAAAAGACATAATAGATAATTTAGGGATTTCTTTTTGTTTCGTGATAACATTATCTTCGCTGAACACTGGACGAATCTATATGTGCTCCGATATCCCATTCGATAATCTCGAGAGAAACCATGGATGGTCACCTATGAAATCAGCAGAATTCCTGATACAAGAACAAGTTCAACGGACTTTCACAAGGAAAAGAAAAAGAAGACGTATTTCAGAATCGTCTACAATCTAATTGGGAGCCGCGATAGCTCAGTGGTTAGTGAACTGGACTACAAAGGACAAGGGGTAGGGTTCGATCCCAACCGACGGCTTCCGGGTTCACGCAGCCTTAAATGGGTACCTGCTTTTTTTCTGGGCGTAATACCGACCACATTACCCCAAAAATCATGTGCTGAAGGTCTGCAAAATTTATGGTCACTAACACCCTATTTCCCTATAAGCCACTTGGCGTGACGGGGGTACTTTACTTTTTTACTACAATCCAATTATACTGAAGTTGAAGATAGTAACAATGCGATAGTAGTCCACATTACATGCAATGTGAGAAAATAACAAGATTGAACAGCTAACCAGTCTTTCTCAAATTAAAACAGTGATCCTTCTGAGGAAAAAAGGAAGAAACAGAAACATTTAACCTCACGCAATAAGTGCAGAAATTGTCATTTACAATAAGTGCAGACATTGTCATTTACAAGTGCAGACATTGTCATTTACAACAAGTGCAGACATTGTCATTTACAACAAGTACAGACATTGTCATTTACAACAAGTGCAGACATTGTCATTTACAACAAGTGCAGGCATTGTCATTTACAACAAGTGCAGACATTGTCTTTTACAACAAGTGCAGACATTGTCATTTACAACAAGTGCAGAAATTGTCATTTACTACAAGTGCAGACATTGTCATTTACAACAAGTGCAGAAATTGTCATTTACTACAAGTGCAGACATTGTTATTTACTACAAGTGCAGACATTGTCATTTACAACAAGTGCAGCCATTGTCATTTACAACAAGTGCAGACATTGTTATTTACTACAAGTGCAGACATAGTCATTTACAACAAGTGCAGCCATTGTCATTTACAACAAGTGCAGACATTGTCATTTACAACAAGTGCAGACATTGTCATTTAAAACAAGTGCAGACATTGTCATTTACAACAAGTGCAGCCATTGCCATTTACAACAAGTGCAGCCATTGTTATTTACAACAAGTGCAGATATTGTCATTTACAACAAGTGCAGACATTGTCATTTACAACAAGTGCAGTTTTTTGTCATATACAACAAGTGATTAATTGAATACACAGTATATGTTAGACCAGCGAGACATAATTTAAATTTGAGAAAAAAAACTGAAAGACTGTAATTTAAGACTCTAAGACTTAAACAAATATATATATATATATATATATATATATATACGTGCACATTTGAACTGTATGTCTTACTACTCCACAAGGCAATTCACATTCATGTGTATGAGCCAGAATTAGAAAAAAAGACCTAAAGGAGGTTTCAGTAACATCAATAACATAACCTACCTACAGCATCAGATAACAGTGGGTAGTGGCGACAAAAGAAGCGAGAGCTTCAATCTCTAGTTCAGTTGCCATTTACTCCTTGCATTTCGGACAAGTAAAACGGACAGCTATTATTAGATGTATTACTGTACATTTAATATGCAGTGATTCTCATAAATGTTAACGAACCACAAACTGTGAATGCACATTCTAAAAGATCCGTTCAAATTACTCGGCTGCTGTGAACAATAATTAATAACATGTTGTTATTGGCTCACGAATAATAGAACATAAGGGGACGCAATCCATTTAGCTACACAATTCATACTTTACAGTCATGTACATTGCTGATTACCTGTAAATGATATATAATCTGAAAGAAATGAAAGAATTTAAATAGAAGAGTACATTTCATCACAAATATATATATATATGATGTAATTGTCTCTTCATCTCTTTATGAAACACACTTTTAACATGATCTATTTTGGCCCGTCAGTTTTATTTTTTAAACGTGAAGCACTTAACACATGTCTTGTATCAGTTGTTCATCTATTCTTGCATTAGTCATCTATTATAAGCAGTAAAGACAAACATCAGTTGTATATTGATGCTGCATTAAACACTTTGTAGTCACACTGGAAAAAAAAAATCAGGTCTAAGATTAAATAAAATGAAGCACTGATTAGTTACCAGTTAGGAATGCATAAGCTTTGGTGAATATTATTACATAGAAGCTATAAAAATATTTCTTACTTTTAGACAACAGAGCTGCGTATATAAATCTTGTTCGTGTATGTTTATATGTCCAACAGTTTGTGTTTAAAAAAAACAACTATCCTACAACGTATTTACCATACACATCCGATCGTGTATGTCTTGGGGCTCACGACAAGTCCAAAGGGAAAAGGCCGCTTGGGGCAAGCAGTAGCCACGACGTGTGAGACTCGGGATTTTTATTTCAACTCCGATAAAAAAAAATCACTTCTATCTATCGCGGGTTTCGAACAAGGCACGTCCGTTTTTCAAACCCAATCGTCGCACGGCCACGCGCTCGAGAACTTTATGTATGCTCATCTTAAATACGAGAACACGCGCTTAGCATCGTTGAATTGTGATTTAGCTATGATTTTACGCCACACGATCATTAAAAACATACGAGTACTTCATTCAGATGTTATATTTAACCAGGATTTTAATATAAAAACGATATTTTGAAAAAAAGAAATACGATCGCCAACACCACAAAATCACCACACGATTATCAATGCGTGGGGAAAAAAATTTTACTTTCATACTTTGAATGATGTAATACCCTTTTCACCACTTTAAGGTTTATCATCATCATGTGTCATACCGGTGGCGTAGGCGATCATGTCCTTCCACAATCTTCTGTCTAGAGTGCTTCATATTAGTTCTGTTGTTGACTGTTTTCCATGCCATGAAATCAAGCTATCCAGTATTTTCTCTCTTTGTCGTCCGCGATCTATCTTTCCTTCTTTTATGCCAGTTGTAACCAAGTATTCCAACTTTCCTCTTCTCATGATGTGCCAGAAAAATAATGATTGTTTCTTACTGGTGTTTTTTTAGAAGTTATCTATTTGTGATGGCCTCATTGAGAATTTCATCATTTGTCTTGTTAGCTGTCCAGGGAACTTTCAACATTCTTCTGAGAACTCCCATCTCTGTAGCATCTAATTGTCTTTTCATTTGTTTGTCGGCTGTCCATGATTCGCTTCCATAGGTCAAAATTGGTTATATATAGCGCCGATGAACTCTCTTTCACACTTCTATTGACATAGATTTGTTGCATAGGATATTTTTCATTTTCTGAAATGCTATTTTGGCATGAGCTATTCTGCTTTTCATTTCTGTGGTGCATTTTCCATCTGATTTTATTATTGTGCCGAAGTATTTGACGGTTGGCACTTGTTTCAGATTTGTCCTTATTATTTTTATGCTGCATGATGGTGATGATTGTTTCTTCCATATGACCATTACTTCTGTTTTCTTACTATTCACAGTGAGACCTTTTTTTTGCTTTCTTTTACTTTTATGTCTATCATTTCTTGTAGTTCATTCTCTGCTATTAAGACTGTGTCATCCGCAAATTGCAAATTATTTATGTTGTGACCGCTGACTTCAATTCAATTTTGTCTACTACTGATCTCATAGTGTGTTCGCTGTAAAGTGAAAACAAATCCGGTGACAAAATCGTCTTATCTGACTCCTTGTTTTATATATTGGGACTTTAACATTACTGGACCAATAATACAATTTTACATGGTTTTCGTGGTGTGCACATAGATTTAATGATTTACAACTACAGTGTCGCTAGATCATATTACTTACGTAGCGATTAACTTCATTCTCCTGTTTAGAGTAATCATGGAAATGTAATTCTTAAAACCGTTCTAAAAAACTGTATGCATGACTTGAATTAGCTCTACAGTTTACTGCTGACTAGTATCGTATAAGGAACACATAGAGATAAGCATAATTATACAATCTGGAATATATTAAATACTGTGCGGGGCCGTGAGTAAAGTTGTAGAAAGGATGTTAAATAAACAAAATGATATTAACGAGCTAAATTTATAGAGAAACTAGACAAAATATAACGTTTCAGCACAAATCTTCATCATCATCATCTTTAAGTATTTCTACTCATCAAAGCCTGGCTGGATATGACATACATTGCAGGAGCCAAGTGAAAGTATTACACAACATACCCTTTTTTTGGAATCGCTAAGGGGAAAGACAAATATGAAGGCCAATCTATTCTTGGAGAAGACAGATGGAAGCATAGATGAAGATGGTGGGATGTTAAAATAACGTTAATAAAAAGAATAGTTTGGAATGTTTTTGTTGAAGACCTATGCTCCACAGGGAGCTGAAGGTAGGAGAAGACGAAGTGCAACATGTGTTCAGTCGAATACATACTGTAAAGTATTAACAAAGACACATTTTACTTAGCGGATACGTTTTATAGCTAGAGGGGATGTTTAACATTTTAGACAAAGTGATACTGGTTTAGGAAGTGATTTAGTTTTTGCAGTGATAACAACTGCTTAGATCTTGAAGATGAAAACGATGCATCAGAGAATGGCGTACACATAATAACAATAATGAAAATAAGGTTAATAGTATTGGTCGATCCAATACAATTCCTTCCTCCCTCTTCCCTCTATCCCACCCTCTCTCCCTCTCTCCCTCCTTTCCTTCCTTCCTTCCTTCCTTCCTCCCCTCATTCTTTTCTTCATCATACCATATACCTGATATCGTTAAGGATAGCCTTCATCAGTCTTCTCCAATGATTACATCCTACAGTTATTCTGATTATCTCTGCAAGCCTAAAGCATGCATATTCTTTACTGCCATGGTTACTTTCTTTGATCTTGTACTTTCTTCCTCTGTTCACAGTTCCCAGCTAAAGGTCTAGGTCAGACGATCATCTCTTCTCATGCCTTGAGTGAGGCGGAATTGAATGTCGACATAAATAATTGCAACTACAAAAGTGCACAGGTGCCATTTGATTGCCGTTTACAAGTTTTAATGTGCAATTATTTGTTATTGCTTTGTTCAAATATAATCAGACTCCGTCCGTGATTGTCACTGCCATTAATGGACTCAGAAACTAGCTGCCGATATTCAGAGGAGACCATGGAGACCGGGACTCCTCTATTGTATTATCAAAATACACAACAAAGTTGCAGGTCAATGAGCTATATATCAGTGAATAAGAAGCAGTCATGTTCCCACTCTGACGCGATAATTTCAAATGGTTCAAGATGTTAATAATCTGGAGACTTCAAAGTATATGAAGAATAAAATACTGCAGCCGTACAACAACATCTATAGATCTAACAATATGTATGAGAATTAAATAGAGCATTTCAGCTATCTCTTCCCCAGTTTCAATAACAACAGTGATTCAACTAATAAGAAAGCATCCTACCTCTGAATTGAAATTTATAAAAGTTTAATCAGTAGAAGGCAAAGTTATTTAGAGCATCTTAAAGTCACTTAACTTGTTAAAAATTAAAATAAAAAAAACCTGAAATAAGACCTCAAGACTTGTTATTTAACGGCAAAAATGTGTTTATTTTCATAACTACAATATTATAATATATTTATGCTAATTTAGATCAATAATTGTAGGAACTATTTTATAAAGCCTAGAATTCATTAATCTCTATTGTGCAAATTAGCAGGTTAGAGGGCAAGCAAATAGTTCCGTCTCCCTTTATAGCCTCCTTAAGTTTCGACCCATCCATCTGCCGAAACCAGAGACGTAGAAGAAATATTTTAACCATCACGTTCTAGTTAACTTGATCGTAAACACGGGAACTCTGGATTCATTCTTAAAAACCTTACTTCAATAGGATGTAGATACACGTCTCTAGCAATTTATTGTTTACACCCTCCGGCTCTAGAAACGATCACAATTACACTTACAATTTTTGGGAATTCTTTTATCTGGAGAAGATATTCAAATTTGATTTTAATATTATCTACATAGTTATCCATCACTGTATATAGTTATAATTCATAGAAAAATGTCAAAATATTGTCTATTTTATTATTGTTTCATCATAGGTGAAAATGTTATACTATTACACAATGAACTGCTGTTTAATATTGTATCTTAAATATTCCTAGTGTACTGGTCTGTGATAATTGGTACATTGGTTTATCTGTACCAGCTGTCCTAGCATGTGATCGACCATATTACCTATTGTGTGTTTTTATGTTATAAGAAGTTATAATTGAAACAACCACACCATTGACAACTAGCAGCATTGTAGAGGCGTGTAGCATCCACGTAACTTTGTTATAGGGATACACCCTGTAAAGGCTGCTTTATTCCTCATTTCGATCAGCATTATTGAGCTGTACATTTATTTTTGATTTTTTCGTTTTGTTAAAGCACATCTGTTTATTTCTTTTCCAACACCTCTTCATTTTCCCAATTTTCTTGGAACAGAAGATGTGAAACGCATTTAAGTGGAACATGCATTTTTTTTAGGTAAAAAGTTGTGAAAATATTTTAGAGATAATCTGTAATTATGATCGGATATTAACGATTTATGTTGCCGGGGACAACCGCATACATGATACGTATATGTTGCTGAGAAGCATAAGCTCTGTGTAGTTGGGCACAATAATAACATCAGATGGAAGATGCAACACAGAAATAAAAAGCAGAATAGCTGAGGCCAAAATAGCATTTCAGAAAATGAAAATTATCTTATGCAAAAAACCTATGTCAATAGAAATGAGAAAGAGAGTTCATCGATGCTATATAGAACCAATTCTGACCTATGGAAGCGAATCATGGACAATAGACAAACAAATGAAAAGACGATTAGAGGCCACAGAGATGGGATTGCTCAGAAGAATGTTAAAAGTTCCTTGGACAGCTAAAAAGACCAACGAGAAAGTTCTCAAAGAGGCCAACACAAAAATTGGAGCTTTTAAAAACATCAGAAAGAAACAATCAACATTTTTTGGGCACATCATAAGAAGAGGAAAGTTGGAATACATGGTTACAACTGGCAAAATAAAAGGAAAGAGAGATCGCGGACGACAAAGAGAGAAAATGCTGGATAGTTTGGTGTCATGGCATGGAAAACAGTCAACAACAGAACTCATACGATGCACTGTGGATAGAAGATTGTGGAAGAATATGATCGCCAACGCCAATCGGTACGGCACATGATGATGATGATGATGAGAAGCATAAGTGGACAGTGATATTTGAAGAAACATAACCAGGGAAGATAAACTCAAAGGTCACAACTGTTTAATTGCGCACCTCTATGTCTTTCTACATTTCCATTTCAGGGCTGGTCACACATCGATTATCTTTGCAGTATACAGGGAAGACATGTTATTCTTATTTTGATTTTGATTTCTCATTCAAGTTCAAAATTGTTTTAATTTGTAATTATTATTATTATTATTGTTATTTTAAAGGCTTATATGTGTGTTTGGTGTATGTTTGTTCCTGCTGATGACCTTTTGAGCCGAAACGATGTTCTAATTTGTGTTGTCCACTTAATAGGTAAAGTTTTAACCATGACGTTTTGCTTTATATTTGTGTCTATATATTTGTGTCTATATATTTGTGTCTATATATTTGTGTCTATATATTTGTGTCTATATATTTGTGTCTATATATTTGTGTCTATATATTTGTGTCTATATATTGTTCCGTTACACGAAAATTATATTATGACGGGCCAGTATTGAGAAAACACAAGTAATTATGTATATCATCCAGTAAATGTACTTTCACGTACCATCGTAGCAGTTAAATAAAATATAACAACAAAAACAAACATCTCAGGAAGTCTTTAATGAACGTTGCTATAACATCAGACTTAAGGACACAATATGTAAAAGGTAATTGATGGGATATTAAAAATGCCAGAGCAAATGATAAGAAAACAAACAAAAACGTCTTTAAAAAAACTACAATTCACAATTCAAACAAGATAAATAATATTTTTTAGGCAATTGAAAGGACATAGCAGCAACTAAAAGTATCCTTAAAGTGAAAATATAAGGTACAAGAGGCAGACCAAGATTAGCATGACCGAGTAAAATCAAAATATGGACAAGTCAGCGTATGACCTGCACTATAAAAGCAGCGAGGAAGGCGCTCCATGGCAGCCAACCTTCGATAAGGAGACGGCACTCAATGATGATGATGATAAGGAGGAGGAAACACATCAGCAGCTAAGACCAATAGAAGAGCAAAGGACAGTAAATGACATTTCTCCTACACGTTGAAAGGCAAAGTAAGAGTAGAAGGAGACGAAGTACCGACTACACTTAGTTATAAAGAGTATGTATAGTAGAGAATGTATAGTAGAGAATGTATAGTAGAGAATGTATAGTAGAGAATGTATAGTAGAGAATGTATAGTAGAGAATGTATAATAGAGAATGTATAGTAGAGAATGTATAGTAGAGAATGTATAGTAGAGAATGTATAGTAGAGAATGTATGCACAATAAAGACAAGGTGAGCAGTACTAAAACAGGTAAAAGAATTTAAATATCTAGGAACAATGTTAACCTCAGATGGTAGGTATACAACAGAGGTGAGATGGTAGGTGCACAACAGAGGTGAGATGGTAGGTGTACAACAGAGGTGAGATGGTAGGTGTACAACAGAGGTGAGATGGTAGGTGTACAACAGAGGTGAAATTCAGAATGGCTCAGGCAAAGGCAGCTTTCCAAAAAATGAGGAAGATACTAAGCAATCCATTTTTGACAATAGAAATACGAAAAAGAGTTCTTAAATGTTATGTAGAGCCAGTCCTAACATATGGATGTGAATTATGAACAACAGGACAACAAACAAGAACATCACTGGATGACTGTAGAAATGTGGTTTTAGAGAAGAATGTTGAGAATACCAAGGACAGCTAACAAGATAAATGAAATGTTCTGAAAGATGCCAAAGCAAAATGGGAGCTAATATCCAATATTATGAAGAAATAATCATCATTAAACGAAAATAATGTAATGTAAAGGAAACAGCTGGAATATATTGTGACAACTGGGTAACTTGAGGGACGAAGAGATAGGAAGAAGCAAAGAGTAAAGATACCAGACAGCTTAAGAGAATGGCTTGGCAACAATAGAAAGGTTAAATAACTGTCGAGATCGAAAGTTGTGGAGAGACATGATCACCGATGCTAGCAAGCTTGGTACTTGATGATGATAAATAGCATGATTACCCATTGTGAAATTGATTGTTATTAAAACACGAAACGCTACGATTGTTCACGCATCAATTTGTCAATCCAGTACTGACAGCTACACCAGTGTTGGATCGTTGTACTTACCAGTCGAGCAGTATCTGCAATCTGAAAATGATAATTTTGACTTTTAATACCCACAACGTATTTCTCACTGACGATATTCTTGATTATAACAATTTAACTACCAATAAATAAATTGCTATTTCAAATATCATCATCAAGGGCGTTCTTCTCGAGAATGCATGGAAACAGACCAAGAGGAAGACCCAGAAGAAGATGGATAGATGCAGTGACAGAGACATGTAACAACAAAGGAAAATCACTAATTCGGACAATTCGAGCAGCACAAGAACGACAATTGATATAAACCACAACACCTCTTAGGTATCAGTGAAAAGAGCAAAGTAGAAGAAGAGGAAGAAGTACCAATGCCGACTGGACTGTACTGTACTGCATTTGTTTAAAGGGACCACTGTACAGTCGACTGTAAGACTGTCGGTCAACGAGTTTTGTTTTGTTACATGATTTGTTAAATAAAGTTTAAAGTTGAAACAAGGTAAAGTTTCTACCAAGATGTTTATTATTACAGAATTTAGCATTTAGCGATTGTTTTAGATGTCTTTGTAGTAAAAATAGCAGATTTTCGTGCGATATCACTCATTCTTACTTACGGAGACGAACCATCGAAATCACATCACTTCACAAGAATATTGACATCAACTATTTATTGCAAATAATTTTAGAATCGATTATTATGTTTGTAACAAATCATAGTTCAACGTTTTTATATTAGTCGATGTCGGTTTAGTGTCGAAGTAACGAAAAACAAAAGCTTTTTAAAACGAATCCCTATTGTCTTTATAAGACAATATATATAGACTTGTGTCCATATGTGGCACATACGGCTGTAAACATAAACAAATATACGTTTCTGAGCTTGTTTGTGTTAATTGTGATGGAATAATGTGCGTCTGCTTCCAAAATTATTAATTTAATTCTGAAAGTATTTATTTATAAAGACATGACGAGTATGATCAATCATATAGCAAGGTAAGTGACATGAAAAACATGTTATTTATCTGTGATCTCAGGGCATTTTACTGTAAATCTTCTTCATTATTTATAATTATAAATTTATTAGATTTTTGTTACTACACAATTACGCTTACTTCATTCTTCTTTTATGCCATGTATAAAATATGTAGATTTTGTCAATAATTACGGTAATGTGATTGTTAAAGCAGTGTGTCCTTCATTTTTTTTTTATCTCAGTTATTTCTGGTCAGAGGATGTTTTCTTCTGTTTAATTGCTATTTTAAATAAGTTTAAAGGAAGGAATCATACAAAACATCAATGGCAATTAATTGAATATAACATTTTTTTTTTTGAGTCTGTTACAGTATCAATTGTATTACAATACGATAGTTCGCTTATCATTGTATCCATTAAGGACATAAAAAGACTATATATATATATACGGATATTTGCATGTCTTTCTTGCGTGAATTCTCAGTCAGTGAAAGAGACTGGAAAAATATGGCTATAGATCGTTTCACATGTGGAACACAAATACACGAAAATAGCAAAGCAAATTGTGAGACAGTGTTGATATCAAATTCAGAAGAGAAAAGGCGCATGAGGAAGGAAACTAGGCCAGGCACCGCGAATGTATCTTGTTCGTTCTGTGGCCTGATCTGTTTATCCAAAATTGGTAGATTCGGCCACAAAAGAAGCTGTTCAGTAAAACAGCATCCTGCATTATACACTAACATGTTTACTAAACTACATAATTATCACGATAGCTTGTTACTAACCGTCTGTCAAGACCCACAGAAGGCTGTACATACATACATTATGTCCATTTGAATAATATAGTATTCTTTCTATTACGAGATTTAACTTAATAAAAAAGATCTGTGTTTATTGTTAACCGCGATTTTTTATATATACGTGCATGTTAAAGAAATAAACGTGAACGTTTTTTTTCACGACTAATTAGGCGTACAAAGAATGTAGTGTTTAGTGACCATAGTTTTTTTCATGACAACCTCACAATCTGTGTGTGATGTTGTCAATGTCACCCCAGGCTACCTTTATTTCCCAAAACATTCTCTGTTACCCATTTTTAGACACTGGGTAAATATAGGAGCATTGTCGGTTTGAAATATTTTCTCAATTTCCTTGAGCTGAACCCTGACACTTGTGACCGTTTTGAACTCTGACCCTTGTGGTCGTGTTGAATCCTAATCCTTTGTAGTCGTGTTGAGTCCTGACCCTTGTGGTCGTGTTGAATCCTAATCCTTTGTAGTCGTGCTGCACACTGACCCTTGTGGTCGTGTTGAATCATGTGCTAAAGGTATGCAAAATATAGGGTCACTAACACCATATTTCCCTATACGCCACTTTACGGGGATTTACTTTTTTTGACGGGGTACTTTACATTTCTTTTACTTTTATATAAGAGATCAGTCTACAAATGCATGTTATATTTCAAACAACGAATCAGATCTAAATATCAAATCTTGTAGAAGCCACATAGTCAATGATGAATATCATAAAAGTCATCTTTTTTCTGTAAAGTAAAGAAAGAACGCACTAAATGCTGCTTGTAATAGTAATTCACTTTGTGAATGCTGAATGATGATAATCTGTGTAACTTTACCAACCTTATTTTCAAAGGGATACAATGGAATGCTGGGCGTAACTATCGACGTGACTGAATGTAAAACATGAGTTTTAAGCACTCTAATCAAAATTACATTCACCGCGCACTGAATGTGCGTATGACCGCTGACCCATCTCTTACAGAGTTTAAGTAACAAATATGAATTTGTTTCTAAAGTCAAATAAACTTAATTTCCGAAAATGCCTAAAGTTCTCTTTACGACCGCAGTAACGCTGTCACCGTACCTCACGAAGTAATAGTTTACCAAGCCAACTATGACATGGTTGTTTTTTATTTTGTCCCGTATTACAAAAATACTGCAAGCTAAATTTGTGTATTTTCAAGGGTTTCAATTCGCATCTAAGTATGTGTCTGATGTCAAGCCTAGAATGATCCCTTGCGCTATATTGTTCACAATATAAACGAATTTGGGATGTTTTAAAAGTAGTCAATTGGCTAATACATGTGTAAACCAAGGTTGTGTGCTGTCACCAGATTTGTTTAATTTGTGTAATGAGATTATTTTAAGATCTATAGGGACATTCGTGGAGTAAAAACCGGAGGTCATATTATAAATAACATCAGGTATGCTGGTGATAAAGTTTTAACCACCAACAGTGAAAAAGAGTTGCAAGAAATGTTAGACATTAAAATGAAGGAAAGCAAAAATAAAGTATTCAGTCTCAATAGCAAAAATAAATAATGATAGCAAAAAAAAAAAAATACACCACCTCAATACACAATAAAGACAATTGGAACAATATTAAAACAGGTAAATGCATTTTAATATATTGGAACAATGTTAACCTCATATGGTAGATGTACAACAAATATGAGATGCAGAATGACCCAGGAAAAACCACATTAAAAAAAAAAAGTGAGAAAGACACTGTCTAATCCATATTTGACAACAAAAACAAGAAAAAAAGAGTTTTTAAATGTTTTGAAGAGCCAATCTCAACATATGGATGTGAATCATTGACAATATAGCTTAGGAAAATGGTTTTGGCAGAAGTTCAACAACAGAAATGATAAACAACAGTCGAGATCTAAAGTTATTGAGAGACATGATCACCTAGGCCAGCAGGCATGGTGCATAATGATGATGATGAATTAGTTTATACAAGTGTAAAATAGCTGGCAGCAGTGAAATATTAAGAATTAATAATGCAAACTATTATAAAACAGCAGAATAGGCTAGATAATTCTATTCTAAGGACTTTTCATGTGTACAACTAGTAATTTCTGTCACATTGAGGACCACATTGTATGAAGGCACGTCATGATATCATTAGCACAGAATACCCTGTGGTACTTTAAGATAACACAACTTACTTCTTGAGCTGAGTACGCAATCTGAAATGGAATACATCACGTTTAGTAAGGAAAAAACACATTTCTGAAAATGGAAACAGGCACACATATTGATGTCGATGCCTGCACATTATTGCCTCTTTCATTTGTATTTTCATTTAATATATTACAAAGTCTCCCGTGTGTTACCGGGAAGTAACATTCATTATGAGGGAAGTAAAGAATAGTGACACTGTGACCTTCCAGGCATATTGTAAGAGGCGACTAAAGAGATTGATCGATGGCTTGACAAGCTGTCATTGTAAAAATTATTGTTATGGAAACAGAGCCATAGGTTTTGGAAGCAGTGATCTCTGCAATATGTGCCACTTTGGCACGTAAGGTTTCTGTTTTTTGAGATTGTGGTTCTGCCCTATGTGCAGTCTTCGGCTCGAAAGGACAATAGAAAGATATTATAAAATGCATTTGTTCTTAGTCTTCTCCATTGTCTACAATGTCTGGGTATCCTAGAATATAACAACTATATATACATAGGTATGCATACAATATGTATATATATATATATATATATATATATATATATATATATATATTATAGTCTTAATATATTAAGATATTAGTACATCTCACCGTATTATATTATATATGGAATCTTTTTTTAAATTTTTATTCTTGTTAAATTTGTACACGGGTAATTCAATATGAGAATGCATTGCTTACTGTAAGCTCTTAAACCGACAGTGTTCGACAGTGCTATGCACTATGAATTCTAGTGCACTGTCACCAGATTTATTTAATAGTGAGATTATTTAAGATACATAAGGGGCATATCTAACATAATAATTCGAGGTCATAATATAAATACTCTGAGGTATGCTGATGATACAGTCTTAAATGTTAACAGTGAAAATAAGTTACACGAAATGTTAGACATTATAGATAAGGAAAGCAAAAATAAACGGACTCAGCCTTAATAGCACAAAGGCAGAAGTAATGGTAACAACCAAGAAAAAACATCCCCGAAATGCACAATAAAGACAAATAGTACACTATTTTTTTTTCGATCGCTAGATCTGACGAAATCCATATAGACTAGGAACTGAATGTTGCGTGTTAATCCATTTTTCCCTGGCAGTCGTATTCACAGGAGTCCCTCGCCGCACAGGCAGAAAACTCCGAATTCGGAGATACTCATATTTTTTCCGTCGATGAGTAATTGACGTTTCAAGCCAGGCATCGCTGCTGAGACCAGGGTGGTTGCAACAGAGAGAAAGCATAAATAAAAACCCCAACCGAGTAGCCGAGATTTGAACTCAAAACTTTTCTGTCGCGAGGCCAGAGTATTGCCTCGAGACCAACCAGTCCCAGAACAATATTACAAGAGGTAAATGAATTTAAATATCGAGGAACATTGTTAACCTTAGATGGTAGATGTACAACAGGGATGAGAGAAGAATAGCTCAGGAGAAAGGAGCTTTCCAAAATAAATTATGAACATAATGTGCAATCCATATTTGACAATATAAACTAGAAAAAGAGTTCTTAAATTTTATGTTGGGCCAGTCTTAAAATATGGATGGGAAACATAGACAATAGGACAACATACAAGAATATCACTGAAGCCTGTGGAAATGTGGTTTTACAGACGAATACCATGGATAAATGGGAACATCGATAGCTCAGCGGTTAGGAAACTGGACTGCAAAGGACAAGAGATAGAGTTCGATCCCCGCCGACGGCTTCCGGGTTCACCTAGTCTTTAATAGGTATCGGATTTTTTCTGGGCAAGTAAAGTGGCACGGGCGTAATAACGACCACATTATCCAAACAATCATGCGCTGAAGATCTGTAAAATGTATGGTCACTAACACCATATTGCCTATATACCACTAGGCGTGACGGGGGTTCTTTACTTTACATTTTTTTTTACCATGGATAAATAAGAAGAATAATGAAAACGTTCTGAAAGTGGCCAAACGCAAATAGGTAATTTCCAAATTTAGGAAGAAATAGTCAAAATTTTTAGCCACGTAATCAGAAGGGGAAGAAGCTGTAATATATTGTAACAACTTGGTAAATTGATGGACGTAGAGATAGAGGGAAGCAACCAGAAAAGATACCAGACAGCTTGAGAAAATGTTTTGGGAGAATGTCAACAATAGAAATGAAAAATAACTGTCGAGATCGAAAGTTGAGTTTCTGAGAGACATAATCACCAACGTCAGCAGGTAAAGTACATGAAAGTATACAGTATATGAAAGCCCTTTGTCAGTAAAATGCACACCCTAGCTTCAAAGGACGCATATATAGGGGTGTTCTCATCTTAGTTGATGGGGCGATAACGTTCTGATAACTGTCAATCAACGACTGTGTATGTATGTATGTATGTATGTATGTATGTATGTATGTATGTATGTATGTATGTATGTATGTATGTATGTATGTATGTATGTATGTATGTATGTATGTATGTATGTATGTATGTATGTATGTATGTATGTATGTATGTAAGTATGTATGTATGTATGTAAGTATGTATGTATGTATATATGAGTGTATGTATGTATGAGTGTATGTATGTATGTATGTATTTATGTATGTATATATGTATGTATGTATGTATTTATGTATGTATACATGAATAAATGTATGTTTATATGTATTTATGTATGTATTTATGTATGTATTTATGTATGTATTTATGTATGTATGTGTGTATGTATTTATGTATGTATACATGTAATAATACATGTATGTATGTATGTATGCATGTATGTACATATGCATGTATATATGTATGTATGTACGTATGTATGAATGTATGTATTTTGTATGTATGTTTGTATGTATGTATGTACGTATGTATGTATGTATGTATGTATGTATGTATGTATGTATGTATGTATGTATGTATGTATGTATGTATGTAAGTATGTATGTATGTATGTATGTATGTATGTATGTATGTATGTATGTATGTATATATGTATGTATGTATGTATGTATGTAAGTATGTATGTATGTATATATGTATGTAAGTATGTATGTATGTAAGTATGTATGTATGTAAGTATGTATATATGCACGTTTGTATGTATGTATATATGTATGTATTTCTTCCATAACTTGGCCATCTTTTACTGGTTTTCTTTAACTTTTCCTTTCAATGAATTCAATCATTGTGAGCATTATACATATCACCTGTGCTATCATCCATGTAGTGATGGACGGCTTGTTACACTCTTCCACTTGTGGTTAGTCTTATTCTAGTCATAGGAAGCGGTTTTCGCAGTAGAAGGGTCAGGTGTTACACATGAACCACAGCGATGCTATTTGCAGACGCAAAATTATCATATTAATATACATCTAAGGTATATAAATGTTGTGATTAATGTTTATATTTCCCTACTATTCTTAATCATCTTACTTACACTCAGGATTGAAGAAACCATAACAGTAAGCTAAGAGACAAAAAATAGTATGATTAAATGTATAATTATATGTATATAAATGTATGGTGAGTTATACTGACTACAGCACACGCAAAAGTGACAATCGTTCCAGTTATTGGTTTTTAGAAATGACTGTCTCGAAGTACATGATTATACCCATAAACGTAGTGGATAGGCGGTGAAAGAAAAGAAAAGGTAACATTTCTAGGAGCCCTGCACAATCCATAGTTAACTATGGCTGACGGAGGCTACTACTAGTACTTAACGTAGTGACCAACAACCGACTTCTTTACTGGTCCTGTTTGGCTTCAACATAGTATATTACTCAAGCATTATCTCGTTTAACTCTTACTTGACGTTCTTGTTAACTCTTACTTGACGTTCGTGTTTCTCTGTTCACATGTTTTGTCGAAATCACATACTTTTTCTGCCATCATTGAAGCATTAATGTCAAACTGGTCCACTGGTTATCTGGTTATCTGGTTATGGTAGGCCCCGGTATCACTGAAAACGAATTAAAATCCACAATTGCTCAACTGCCCGTGCCAGTGGAATCATCCGAATTGCTAACACATCTCCCAAGCAAAGAAAGGTAGCTGTAGTCCCCACCATAGCAGTCTCAGCACACGCCAAAAGACATAAGGCGAAACCGCACAGAGAGTGAACACGGCCAACTGTTCCTGTCATACGATATCAGCATTCATCGTAAGCAATTGGAATATCGGAGCATGATCAAAACGGATGAAACACACAGCTCACGGTGTGCACAGAGCACTTAACTCAGTAGCTCCTGCAACAAGCCGGACTTGGAACATGAGGAAACTGCAACAAGGAACACTTTGCAGACATAGCCTTCAATGGTTCCTGCCGCCTATCCATCACATTGCCCGGAAGATCGCGTCCTCCTGAAAATGATGATCGTCATAGTAAATGTATGGCGCTTGATGATGTTAGGACATCGTGTTTAACTCCAACTCCGAACATACAAAACACAGTTCGTCTTCAGATTATCCCCGATGCACACCAAACGCAAGATCGCAAGATTAGCGCATGGTCGGTCTTGGGACACACGATGATCCAATATGATGACGTAGCACGCACAAAATGTCTGCGCCCATGTATTCATGATTACTCTACTGAATGCAGTCTACAACGAACGAAACATGGTACAAACTTCCCAAAGACGCTGACTTGACTGACTTGACGGAGCCCACCACATTAATGCGTTGTAACTTGTAAATAACTTGCGTCAACCATCTCCATCAAATGGTCACTGAACAGCACTTTGTGTGACGTAAAACGCAAATCAACATTAGACGTTGGAAGGCGCATTCACAACACTTGATTTGTCAAAACGGAGTATTGCTGTGCGTGCAACGCCAATTCAATGGCGCAGATATAACAAGTAGAACATCATTTCGACTGGAATGCAGAAAATTGGAACGGAAACCCGAAGTTGATAAGAATCCAACGGAATTTCTGCAGCGATAGAGAGAACGTGACTCAATTCCGCCATCTTGAAAACTGGTCCACTGTTCGTTCACAACGCCCTTGATTGCATGTATGCATGTTAGTTCATTCCCACTTAATGCAAGTGCACAGCCACAAACTATATTTGATATATTATACTTCTTTTTAATTGTAATTTTTACAGGGAAGACATTTTATTTTTTTTTTTTTTTTTTTATTTCTCATTCTAGTTTGAAATTAATATGTTATTATTGTTTTTTTTTCTTTTTAAAATACATTATTGTACGTGCTCTACGTTTTTTTCCTGATGAAAACCTATAGGGTCGAAACTTTGTACTAATAATGTGTGTGGTCCACTTATTACGTAGAGCTTTAATCATGCAATTATTTTTTTTTTATTTTGTTTTATATATTTTTATAATTTCTCCTTTCCTATGAGTTCCCAATTAGGTTATTACTTTAGTTATCACCATAGTCTACTTTGTAACTTTACACACAATGTAATCGAACTTACACATGACTTCTTTAACAGTTATATAATTTGTTTTCTTACCCGGCACATGTACTCTGCCTCTGCCGAGCAACAGAGCCAAATGACCGCATCGCCCTCTGTAATTATGACTACATGTTTTGATCCTGTTTCTGGTGCGAACGTATCTTAATTTAATAGTTTTCATTTATTATAGCTTTAGAATATCCCCCATGTTTCCAATATTTTTTTGAATACTCGTTTTAACGTGTGCATTACAAAAGGTTTAATGAATCATCAACACATACATTCAGCGTGCCATACTATTTTGGATAAACTTTTGTGTTTGTCATTGACTCACTCGTTATTCGAGTTTTACTTTTTTCAACCTCTGCATTCTACCACAGCCAAGTATATATTTACTGAGAACTGCGGGCTGAAGGAACTTTCAGGAAAACACCAAATAGCGTGACGTTTTCAGTTTCTCGAACATGAGTGATTACGGTTAGAGTGATGTCAACCTTCTGTATGAGATACATCATTTGGCTACGTCACGCTATTTAATGGGTGTTCCGGTTGTATTTTCTGCCAGGTGGCATCTATATTTGGCTATGAATCTACTCACCCGTTAGTACGCGTGCTCTACCATTTCAATCCCTGTGTTATACCCACTCTTTATTAAGTGTTCCCTTTTTCCAGGCATGTGTCCTGCTCACTCATTAGTAAGCCTTTTCCAAATTGTATCAGTCTACGTGTCAATCATTATTCGTCCACTTGACACCAAACATTTGTTTCATTTTTCTCCAGTGTTCATTCGTTAAATGGGTGTGAATGCGATATGTTTCTCGGTTACGACAAACCGATATACATCTATCTGTTACGAGTCTTTTCATAGGTAGATAATGTTAACCTCAGATGGTAGATGTACAGCAGAAACAAGATGCAGAATGGCTCAGGCAAAAGCAGTTTTCCAAGAAATGTTAGGAAGATACGGGTAATTTCCTAGTTTGATCAGATATATTATTTCAGTTTGGAAGAGTGATGTCCCCTAAAATATGTCTGCCAAAATACAGTGGTTCTACGCATTCTTGGCGTTGGGGTCATTACGCTGGCATGTCATCATTTCGGAGTATCTGTTGATTGGGCGTTGGGTC
Organism: Megaustenia siamemsis; assembly: GCA_032433765.1. Taxonomy (NCBI): domain Eukaryota; kingdom Metazoa; phylum Mollusca; class Gastropoda; order Stylommatophora; family Ariophantidae; genus Megaustenia; species Megaustenia siamemsis. Next base: position 62,732,481 of record JAVIAB010000101.1, on the reverse strand, counting down.
CAGGGGTTAGGTTTAGCTTTAGTGTTAAATATTTATAAATTTATTATAACGCGTGACAAAAACGACGCCACTCGGCCTAATTATGATCTTCTGATCGAAGGGAATTGTACGGTTGATTACCAATCGCCGTAATTTACTGCCAAATGTTGGAAGATTGTCAAACTTTGGCTATTAATTAAAATGCACATACACACACATAAATACAAAAAATATCTAGAAATAGCTTTACGAAACACAATGCAACGTCTGTATTACCTCAAATTACCTGTCAGCGATTAGCAATCTGGTGCGGAGCTTGAGAATAACAACGAGTGTGATGAAAGTCCTCTAAAGGACCATAGTGAAAACTCTAGGCAATCTAAAATAGTTAATTGTGAATGTTTGGTTGTCCTGAAAAGGACAGTTGTGAAGTGGGCAGGTTTGGAGCAATCTTATGTTGTCCTGAAAAGGACAGTAGATTGCAGGGATGTGATGATTTTACACAGGATAACTCTCTGCAATTCCTGTAATTAGCGTCCCTAGGACGTTTCCTTGTCTGATTTCATTTCTGAAGGCGAACTCGTGTAGAAACGATGGGAACAATGTACGCCTAGTGCCGAACTGTCTCTTCAATTTCCTTTTGGCCCGCATCCACATATTTTCAATATTCTGTGTGTGAATTTCGGGATCATCTGGGTCGACAAAATTCTCTTGATGGATGACTGAACAATGGGTATAAATACCATTTGCAATTCCACTGATATTGGCATATGCAGACCAGCCGTCAGAAATAATGTGGCTTCCAGGTAAAATATGGGCAACTATCTCTTTTGTTAAAGTAGCCTCGGAGCGATCTGGTACTTCTACTAGAAAGCATTTTCCTGAAATCCTTTCTATTCCACCGAACACCCAGTGACCCTCATTCCATTGTCCCCTGTGATATTTTCGGTGAAAATATTTGGACTCGTCAATTTCCACAACGATTGGTTGGCCTAGAATGTCCATACCACCAATTTGACTGAAGTGTCTGACCATGTATTTCTCATATTCCTCGCGTAAAAAATTACACCAATCCACTACAGTATTTTTATTGACGCCTGCCTCATGCTGGATCAAGCTCTGTGGAAAATCGCTGCTCCAACAGTAGATCATAATTAAAATTTGTTTTAGTGATAGATGGCTCTTTGTGAAAAATGATCCATCACGAACGGACTTTCCAAAACTGCACCCCTGACATGACCACTGATAGCCATCTACTCCTCTGCTGTAGGCTACTAAACGCGCAGGCATATGACAAATGTTGCATAGACACGTATTTATTATTAGTCTACGCTTAGCTAACCACTGAATACACAATTTATTAGTGGCAATCTCGGGAATCAGAGTTAGTAAATTCCATCTATCCTCTGCAATGATGTCATGAAAAGTCATGATCTGCCCAACATTCACAACTTCAGTTGGGGCTCTAGGTCGCCCGGTCATTTTGCAAATACAGTAGTACCAAATTCAAGTAAGTGAACTCAGAACTGCTTAGCTGGTTTTTAAATATTAGACAAACTAGCCTATATATATAGGCGGATAATTAGTAAGAAGAAGCATAAGAAAGGATAGGGGTTCAGCCAATTATTAATTAACATCTCGATTTGGACGCAGACGCTGACCCAAACGCCACGCTGACCCAAACGCCAGTGTGAGTGACACATGCCAGCGTAATGACCCCAACGCCAAGAATGCGTAGAACCACTGTATTTTGGCAGACATATTTTAGGGGACATCACTCTTCCAAACTGAAATAATATATCTGATCAAACTAGGAAATTACCAAGATACGTTGTTTGACAAAAGGAAAAAGAAAGACAATTGTTCTGAAAACGTTCTGAAAGAGACCAAAACTAAAAGAGAGGTAACTTTCAAAATTAGGAAGAGTCAATCACCAGTTGTTGACCATGCATTGACAAGTAAACAGGTGGAAAAATTGTGGGACGAAAAGATAGAGGGAAGCAAAGAGAAAGTAAACCAGACAGCTTAGTATAATGGCTTGGCAGAAGTTCAACAACAGAAATGATAAATAACTGTCAAGATCGAAGGTTGTGGAGAGACATAACTACCTACGTCAGCAAGGATGACACTTAAAGATGATGACGATGAGGATGATAGGCAGATTTTTATTTTACTTACCAATTGTGTTTCGTCAGAGAAATCTCTTGGCATATTCTTTTGGTTAATTTTTACAGACAATACAAAAGATAATATACAAAATACTTTCATGTGTGTGAATATACCATATACGTTAATGTGTGAGAGTGCACACAATTGCCCTTTTCCTCCTTGTTTAGCCATTTTCCGAGAAGTTAGATATTGATCCCACAACCCAGAGACCTATGAGTGTAAATCTGCCAAGAAACCGCGGTTTGAAATTTAAAAATTGCCACCAACAGTGGTAATGAACATCTAAATCCAACATCTGAAATCAACATCAGAAATCCAACATCTAAATCCAACATCACAACTCAAAATCGAAATCCAACATCATAAATCAACATTTAACATATGCGTCATCCGATCTTATTCTTTTTTATTAGTAGCATCATACATTTATTAATTCACTCACTCGCTATCAAACATGTTATGTACCGGTCGCACGCCATCTAGATCTAATTACTTACATCGTCGATAAGATAACCCACCTGGAAATGAAAATCGAATCATAATCTAGACAACGCTTCTCAACACTGGTATCCATCACAATCTTCCCCCTAAAATAAACAATGATGTCTATTGAGTTTTTTTTGTTTTTGAAAAACAAATAACTTATAATTATTCGAAGGCCGCTGTATCGCTGCAAAATGAATGAAAATACAAAATAGCTCAACCGCCCCTTGCCAGTAGAATCATCCGAATTAGCATCTCATCACATTGAAAGATACAAACAAAGAAAGGCAGTTGCAGTCCCCATCATAGCAAACACGTTACACGACAAAAGTCATACAATAAATAACTATTTATATTGTCAGTGCCTGCAATTTTTTTTATATTTTCAACAAAAATAACCTTCCGTCTATTATTTCATCAGTTGCAGACAATCAATCACAGTATGTAAATAATGAGACGAAAGTAAAGACAGTTACACTTACTCTATATGCTTTCTCAAGACAACGGCAACTAGGGCACAGTGATTTTTCGTGATACCAAAATATACAATTTAAAGTGGAGATAATCTTATCGTAATGTGTTTACTTTCTAAGAAATAAATCGTGTTTCCATCCGCCCCTAATAGTCTGCCATTTCTTAAATCTTTATGCTATCTGATCTGTCCGTTTTGTTTTATTTTTTTCTTAATATAATCATATGTATCATAAGAGGATGCGAGGTTAGCTACTTCATACATTTGTAGAAACATTTGTTATAATATAAATAGTTACCCCGCCCAAGTATACAGATGTTGAAATAACTCTTTAAAATCTAACATGGTTGTTGTTTGTTGTGTAATCCACGTTTTTAATAATACTGATGAGACACATTCCTTTTAAATAGCACGAGGCAAAACGGACACACTACAAGACAACCTTCATCACAACGCCGTGCTACCAATGTCAGACCTGGACTCGAGACTCAAGAACAAATGTAAAATAACCACTACCGAGATGAAATGTATTAGACGAATGACAGGAAACAGCCGAATTGATAATATCAGAAATGAAGAACTGAGAAAAAAAAACTAATAATAATTCTCACAATAGAATACATAAAGAAACAACATATAAAATGGCTATAGTAAACGCTTCGAGAAGACAGGACTAAAGTGCCGACCGCCGACCATGAAAAATATAGATTGGTGGATTATTAGAAATACTAGTAAACATATCAGCAGGAGGACCCAACGGAAGTGGAAAAGATCGCAAACTATATTTTCCCATGACGCTGAAAGATAAATGAAGAAGGAAAGTAGAATACGAGGATACCTGAACAGTTCAGTAAATGAAGCAATGTACAGTCCCGGTCATATGTTTGCTATAAATCGAGGGTGGTTAACTCCCATATTATTTATAATAATTTATTGCCGCCAAAATGAGTGGACTAAATGTGAACACAGACTAAAACAGCATGGATTCTTAAACTCCACAATAACGCAATATAACACTACACAACAAGGTATCTATATTATGTAAATGTTATGATCCTTTATTCACATTAATGCTATTTCTACATCACTTTTACTTACTCCAACGGTTCCATCTGCCCCTTTTAAATGTGCCATCTGAGAACACAGATTTATATATTTAATAAACACAAATAATGCAGATATTTATAGCGTTAATTTCTCATTATCACCCCTTATTATGTGTGCCGGTATGGATATACTACACCATCCCGTCAAGCCCACCGTCTGCGGACCACAAATGGAGCGCGGGACTCATTTTGATGGCCCGCGGACATTTTCAATCATTTTCATGAATAGAAGATAAGTAAATATCATACTTTTAAAATTCAGTGTGTTGGGAAAAATGTGTATCTGTTCTGTGGGCTTCCGCGATACAAAACACGCTGTATTCAGGTAACAATGTAGCCCTGCTTAACAACATGTAATAAGTAATCATACATTTGTTTAGAATAGAGATTCAAAAGCTTTTCAACACCACTTCTCCGAGAAAATTAGTCCTTAGATATGTCCTTAATTAATAACCTAAGATATGCTGATGATACTGTTCTACTAGCAGAAAATCCTAAAGATCTACAACAATTACTTAATGAAATAAACATAACAAGCAAAACATATGGACTAGATATGAATATCAAAAATACTAAAACTATGATCTAAAACAAAGAAAATTCTCAAGACTTACTATTAAATATCAAAGTGGACGGAATACATCTAGAGACAGTTCAGCAACTACAACTACATGGGACATACTATAACCAGCGATGAAAAATGTACAATAGAAATAAATAAAAGAATAGGTATGACAAAATGTAATTTCAATGCCATGAAAAATATACTAACATCAAAACAAATAACACCAGGGCTAAAACTAAGAATAGCAAAATGTTGCATCTTCTCAATATTCCTGTATGGTGCAGAAACATGGACATTATATAAGAAAACAGAACAGAAAATTGAAGCCTTTGAAATGTGGGTTTATAGAAGAATAGGTAGAATTGGATGGAAAGAAAAGAACACAAACGGGGAAGTTTTAAAACAGCTAAAAATGGAAAGAGAACTACTAAACACAATTAGAGCAAGACAAATGAGATTTTTGGGTCATGTTAAAAGACACAACAGCCTAATAACAGTAATATTGGAAAGGAAAATACAAGGTAAAAGAGGCAGAGACAGACCACGACTAACATGGAGAGTAACATCAAAAGATGGACAAGTCAACCTATGACAATCTGCACCATCAAAGCAACAGACAGAGTGGAATGGCGTTCCATGGTAGCCAACCTTCGATGCGGAGACGGCAATCAATGAATGATGAGATCTGTCCAGTAAGATTATTCTCATGTGCGTGTTAGATTCCAGCAAATCATCGTCATATCCTGGCGAAATGTGTGAAAGTTCTCACCTTATTGCGAAACAAACTACCGACAACCGCATTATGTAGCGCGTGTGGGTGCGTCGGGTGGATTTAACCCATCAGCCACATTGATCGTTGAATTTTGATCAAGACAGCGAGAAAAAGTTGATTGACAAGTTTTGATAGAATTCTCCTCGCTGGAAACAGAGATGTACAATTACTGAGAGTGCTACCTGAAAGTGCGATTGAACTATAAGATTGATCACAAATAGGTTTTGTTCACCATTGAATGCTGTGTATGAAAGGGTTACTTGTTGCAGTTTGCCCGTATTCCAAGTCCAGCTTGTTGCAGGAGCTACTGAGTTAGGTGCTCTGTGCACACCGTAAGCTGTGTGTTTCATCCATTTTGATCATGTTTCGATATCCCAATTGTTTACGATGAATGGTGATATCGTATGGCAGGGAACAGTTACCTGTGTTCACTTTCTGTGCGGTTTCGCCATATGACTTTTGGTGTGTGCTGAGACTGCTATGATGGGGACTACAACTACCTTTCTTTGTTTAGGAGATGAGTTAGTAATTCGGATGATTCCAATATCACGGCGGTTGAGCAAAATATGGATGTTAATTCTTTTTCAGTGATACTTGGGCCTCCCATAACCAAAGAACCAAAGGTTTTATTCTTGAGTATGAACGGTACCAGGAAAAATAATAAAATCTATACAAATCAAATTTAATGGGAATTGACAGACAATCCTTAAATTAGTCTTCACACGCTTAGTATTGAGTTAGAGCCTTTAGACAAAGAAATTGAGTTGAAGCCAGCGGATTGGATTTAGGAGAACATTCAGTTCTTTGACGTTTCACATTTTCTTACTTATAAATTACTTGTCTGCTTGTACACATGTGCTATTACTTATCTATTGGTTTGTCTTTATCTGTACGCACACATAATATATATATATATATATATATATATATATATATATATTATATATAATGGATAATGACCCTTTGAAAGTCATTGTATTTGGTCATAGGGTAATAAAAGAAATGGCCACATCAGTAACGTATAGGGAATATGGTGTTGGAGATTATAATTTGTATAGACCTTCGGCACATGCTTTTTGGGGTAATCTGGTCTGTATTACGTCCGTGACGCTTTACTTTCCATGAACAAATTTGGTATCCATTAAAGGCTGGGTGAACCCTGAAGCCGTCGATTCGGATCGAACCCTACCTCTTGTCCGTTGTAGTCCAGTTCACTACTCAATGAGCTATCGCGGCTCCCTATTTTAACAACATTAACATTATCAAATTGGCCACCTGCTCATTGATCTCTGTTAGTGTCCTCAAGGAGGATGATAGTTAGACATCTGCATCCTCGCCGTACAGATTCCCATGCTTAGAAGATAGTACAACAAACAAGTGATTCCATGAAGCAAAGGGGATACATTTCAAGAGGAATCAGTTGGAAGTCTAATTTAATTAGGTTAAATACAAAAGTAAACATGTTTAACTCAAATGTTAAATCAATGCTATTAAATGGCTGTGAAACATGGAGAACAACAAATATCACAATCACGAAGATACAGACATTCATAAATGCGCAAAATAAAATGATGGAAATAGCGGAACATCACTAAAGTATAATTATGGAAAGTACCAATCGAAAACACCTCCAGTTAGTAGACAAAGGGATACAAAGATGACGATGACGCTGGATAGAACAGACAATCCGATAGCCAATTGGGATTATTGCACGATACGCCATTTTTGGATTACCAAAAGGAAGAGAAAAGATCAGGACACATTTTCTCAGAGAAAACAGATGGAAACGGAGATGAAGAGGATGGGGTAGACATTGAACGGCGGCACAAAAATGACAAAAGCAGAACGGCTTGGTGAGTGTTTATTAATGACATATGATCCACGGGGAGATGAAATGAAGACTTGGCTCTAAGAAATGTACATGATTTGTCTGTAGCATCAAATACATGAAAATGGTAGGAATAAAACCCTGCCAAGAATATATAGAGCAACAACTTAATTGGTTGGGCCAATTGCTCAGAATGAATCATCACCAATCACCATCAAGAGCGTTCTTCTCGAGAATGCATGTGAAAAGGCTAAGGGGAAGATCTAGAAGAAGATGGTTAGTTGCAGTGATAGAGACATGTAACAACAAAGGAAAATCACTAATTCAGACAATTCGAGCAGCTCATGAACGACAAATGATATAATTCACGACACCTTTCGGTATCAGTGGAAAGAGAAAAGAGGAAGAAAGTGGAAAAGAAGATGTAATACATCTATCATCATCATCATCATTGAGTACCGTCTGAGCTTCGAAGTTTGACTACCATTTTGCGCCATTCTACTCTGTCTCTTGCTTTGATAGTCCAGCTTTTGTTGTCACTCGTCCATGTTAGTCTTGGTCTGCCACTTTTACCAAGTATTTTCCCTTACAACATTACTTTTATCAGACAATATATATTATTAATTTATATTAATGTATTATATATATATATATATATATATATATATTAATACATATATTGCTAAAAAATAATTTAACTTACTTCTTTTATTATATCTTGAAGCTGCAACGTGTTAAAATGGAATTGTTCATTTATTAATTGTTTCTAAACATAGTTATCTTTGACTCATTCAACTAAGTGAGGTCGAAATATGTTGAATGTTAAGAGTTCCTATCACAATACTGACCACTATATTCATTATTATTGCTAAAATTATGGATTGCCTCCCCTTTGTTATTGTCCCGCCTGTGACTGTAACATATACTTTACGTTGTTACTGGAACAACATAAGAGGGAAAATAATTTTGGGAACAACATACGCACACTTTTGTAATAGTTAAATAAAACGACACATAACTCATATCCCATCAAGCTCTATGTATATGCCTCTTTACATAACTTACCTCTGCTACCTTTTCATTTATTAAGCCCTGTCCAACCTAGAAACAAAAGCAGTTTTAAAGTTCAGTTAAAAACTGACGTAATTTACTAGTTTAGCGTCGTACTCCATTTCTGCTACACGTGTGTTCACCCCTGATTGACCGCATGCATTTGAATGTATCAAATGTTACTAGTGTGTGTGCATTTAAATATTTGTTCTTTTCAACAAGTTTTAGGGTAAGTGTATTCTAATGAAATTTTAGAGAATAACCAAATAAAGTGCAAGGTTACGTTGCTGTAGACAAAAATAGAAACGACGCTAAACTCGTAAATTACAAATAGTAACATTTGTTAGGATGCAATCTTCATCTCTCTAATCTGTTATTGCAGCTATCTGACAATTGCGTCTAGTACTAAACGTAAAAACGGTCGCTGTCGCTACAACACCATACTTTTAAAAAGTCGCAAATTGCATCGTTATTTATGCAACATGCACTTGGGTAAATATAGCAAGAACAGAACGATTGTCGCAATGAAAGCGAGGAAATGACCAACCAGACCAGATTTGTCACAGCTATAATCAGTTCAATGCAACAAACCTCAAAAGAGTTCAAACTACCAGTGAGGACAAATTCAAGAAAGAAATGGATGACAGATGACATTTTGCAGCTAATGGATACAAGAAGAAGAAATAAAGAAAATCTAAATGAGTATAAGAGATTAAATAAAGAAATTGTAGTAAAATGCAATGAAGCAAATGAAGCATGGCTAAAAGAGAGATGCAAAGAGATCGAAATGCAACAAAAAGGAGATGCTAAAGCTATATGCAAACAAATTGAGGAATTAACAGGAAGAAAAACGCAATCAAAAACGGGATGTCTAAGATCAAAAGAAGGAAAACTGGTGATTGTTACACGAAATGTTGGACATTATAGTGAAAGTAGGAAAAATAAAGGACTCAGTCTTAAATAGCAAAAAGACAGGTGATTGTAACAACAAAGAAAAAGACATCACATCAGTGCAAAATAAAGAGAAGTGGAACAATATTAAAACAAGTTAATGAATTTAAATATTTGGGAACTTTATTTACCTCAGACGGAAGATGTGCAAAAGAGGTGAGATGCAGAATGGCTCAGGCAAAAGTAGATTTCCAAAAAATGAGGAAGATACTATGCAATCCATTTTTGACAATAGAAACAAGAAAAAGAGTTCTTAAATGTTACGTAGAGCCAGTCTTAACATATGGATGCTAATCATGGGCAATAAGACAACAGACAGGAAAATGACTGCAGTCTGTAGAAATGTGGTTTTACAGAAGAATGTTGAGAGTACAATGAAAAACTATGAATAATAATGAAGATGTTCTGAGAGAGGTCAAAGCAAAAAGAGAGCTAATTTCCAATATTAAGAAGAAACAATCATCATTTTTTGGCCATGTAATGAGAAGAGAACAACTTGACTATATTGTAACAACTGGAAACAATTGAGGGACTAAGGGATATAGGGAAGCAAAGAGAAAAAAATAACAGACAGCTTAAGAGAATGACTTGGCAGAAGGTCAACAAAAGGAATGATAAATAGCTGCCGAGATCGAATGCTGTGGAGAGAAATGATCACCTACGCCAGCAGGCCCGGTACTTGATGATAACGATAATCAGTTCATAAATACATGAACACGTTTGCTTTCGAATTGCATGGAAACTACCTGTTATGTCGCAGTGATTGTTTGTATGCTGCGTTAGAATATCAATTACGTTATATACATAATTTTTGCTATTAGACGTTGATCTAATTAGCAACATTTATTTTTAGGCATTATTAAATTCAACCTCACTTACAGGACATCATTTTATCTGATTTGCGGTACTTAGTAGCATTGTTCTAAAAATAGTGTTGATTTCGCGTTGAAACAGACCAAAGAAATACAAATTATCGTTTTCTCAGTGCAACAATTCAACTTCCTGTTGAAAACTGTAAACGGTAATGTAAATATGCGAAGCAGCAGTTCTTGTCAAAAGCGTTTTGATTGTATTATTGTGGGGTTATTGTGGTAACATTTTGGCTTCAGAACTCTGAACTTTTATGTCAACATCTTTGTAAGTTTAAAATGCAAATTTATAACTATACAAAAGGTTATTATTTTACTATACCCGCACGTCCGCTGTCAATCAAAGATGGATCATTTATATTGCGATATTCATGACCCACAGAGATGAACGCAAATGACGCATGGTCTGGATAGATACTCTTTTTCCCGTTGGATTAAACATGACTCCCAGTGCACTCATGTCACGCGAAGAAGGAAAAGGAAAGTTGACGACTTTGACGTAGATGTAATAAGACGGAACATATTTAAATGTTTGCGACAAATGTACTTGCTACTCTCAACAACTGAAATTAATATTGCATGAAGACTGCAATATTTGCATTTTTTAAAGTGCTCTATGGAAGATTGTACGAGCCGTTAGCTTCACTTTCAGGAAAACTGCAGGAATATTATTTGTGAAAAACCACATTTGATTGCTGCCAATATAAGAAAATACCTGAGGCAGATGAGCGGTTGATTCAAGGATATGATATTGTTGATTTCGACGAATCCTGGGTCATAGCTCACTTCACCTATGCCAAAGAATGGCAATCAGTAGACGGTGAAGAGAAAATAACAATTCGCAGCAGCAAAGACTAGCATAACTCATGCTTGAAGCTATATCCATGGCGCTTAACATATTTTCCTGTTAAAAAATACCGACGATAGGGACTGCCACACATAAAAGAATCGGCCTCTTTGGGACTTGTTGGACACCAACCTTCTTCCAGTTCTAGTAATGGATAATGTATCTTATCACAGTGCGGTGTCAGTGTTAGACAACGTACTAACTGCATCAAATAGAAAATATATAATTAAAACATGACTTGCTTGGCAAAAAAATGTCAAATTAAGACATGACATGCCTTGGCAAGAAAATGTCAAATTAAGACATGACATGCCTTGACAAGAAAATGTCAAATTAAGACATGACTTGCTTTAGCAAGAAAATGTCAAATTAAGATATGGCTTGCTTTAGCAAGAAAATGTCAAATTAATACATGACTTGCTTTAGCAAGAAAATGTCAAATTAAGACATGACTTACATTAGCAAGAAAATGTTAAATTCGACAACACATATTTAAAACCTGAGTTGTTGCTCAGATTGTGGGGAATACAAATAAACAAAAGATGTGCCATATTGATAACATCGTTGATAAACAAAAGATGTGCCATATTGATAACATCGTTGATAAACAAAAGATGTGCCATATTGATAACATCGTTGATAAACAAAAGATGTGCCATATTGATAACATCGTTGATAAACAAAAGATGTGCCATATTGATAACATCGTTGATAAACAAAAGATGTGCCATGTTGATAACATCGTTGATAAACAAAAGATGTGCCATGTTGATAACATCGTTGATAAACAAAAGATGTGCCATGTTGATAACATCGTTGATAAACAAAAGATGTGCCATGTTGATAACATCGTTGATAAAAAAGGCTACATTTGTCACTCCCTGCATTTCATGCGATCCTTATTCCCACCGTGCTTGTGTGGGCTAAAGTTAAAGGACAAGGCAATTAAAGGCAGAAAAATGTGTGATTACAATGTGAGATTAAAATGTGTGATACAATGTGTGGTGTTGATGTTCTGACTAGTGAGTCCCTCTCAAGTGCAGGCATTTATTTCTGAAAGTAGAAGTGTGTTGCACATATGCTCTTGGTTTAAGACGAGTACTTGCAGTCAGATTGATTATCCCTTTATCCAGGGATTAGCCATTATGAACCTGCACTGATAACGACCATCTTTTGTTGACAGAATGAATAACAGCCTGGGATGATTAAGTGTATTTTGAGACAATGATTAAGCGTATTTTGAGACAATGATTAAGCGTATTTTGAGACAATGATTAAGCGTATTTTGAGACAATGATTAAGCGTATTTTGAGACAATGATTAAGCGTATTTTGAGACAATGATTAAGCGTGTTTTGAGACAATTATTAAGCGTATTTTGAGACAATGATTAAGCGTATTTTGAGACAATGATTAAGCGTATTTTGAGACAATGATTAAGCGTATTTTGAGACAATGATTAAACGTATTTTGAGACAGTGATTAAGTGTATTTTGAGACAATGATTAAGCGTATTTTGAGACAATGATTAAGCGTATTTTGAGACAATGATTAAGTGTATGTGCAATGGAAAGAATGATATTTCCATATCGAAATTCACTGGCCTTCATTCAGTTTGGGATGAAGCTAGAACACAATGGGATCTAATTATGACTGAAGCAAATTCTGATTAACTGTAGCAATTTGGAGTCATGTTTGCAATTACACAAAACAGGCAAAACACACAATTACTTGATTTATAAAAATATTATTACGTTTCTGAAAAGAACTGAACTGGAAATTAACATGTTTAGTGTAACATTCATAATTTGAATTAACTTATTTACAATGACACTAAAAGGTCAAATGAATTAGCCGATGTGCTCAATGTGTTGTATTTGTTGAATAATGAATATGAACACAGACTCCAGTGGTTTCCTTGTTTGTTGGCCTATTGTCCATGATTCACATCCATATTTTAATACTGACTCTACATACCATTTAAGAACTCTTTTTCTTGTTTGAATTGTCAAAAATTGATTGCACAGTATCTTCCTCATTTTTTGGAAAGCTGCTTTTGTCTGAGCCATTCTAAATCTCGCCTCTGGTGTACATCTACTGTCTGTGATTAACAATGTTCCCATGTATTGAAACTCATTTACCTGTTTTAATATTTTTTCCATTCGTCTTTATTGTGCACTGCGATGATGAATGTCTTTTAGTTGTTACCATTACTTCTGTCTTTTTGCTATTAAGGCTGAGTCCTTTATTTTGTATCATTACTTTCTATAAAACATATTTTATTTATTTGTTGTTATCCGCTAATATGTTTGTTTCATAACTCACATATTTGTTTGCCATCGCCATAACATATTGTTCCATTGCACTCTATGAATATAGAAAATAACAGGTTATTCATTTGCACTCTATGAATATAGAAAGTAACAGATTATTACATTGCACTCTATGAATATAGAAAGTAACAGATTGTACCATTGCACTCCTATGAATATAGAAAGTAACATATTGTTCCATTGCACTCTATGAATATAGAAAGTAACAGACTGTTAATTGAACTCTATGAATACATAAAGTAACAGATTATTCCATTGCACTCTATGAATATAGAAAGTGACAGATTGTTTCATTGCACTCTATGAATATAGAAAGTAACAGATTGTTCCATTCACTCTATGAATATAGAAAGTAAGAGACTGTTCCATTGCACTCTATGAATATAGAAAGTAACAGACTGTTAATTGAACTATATGAATACATAAAGTAACAGATTATTCCATTGCACTGTATGAATATAGAAAGTAACAGATTGTTAAATTGCACTCTATGAATATAGAAAGTAACATATTGTTCCATTGCACTCTATGAATATAGAAAGTAACAGACTGTTAATTGAACTCTATGAATACATAAAGTAACAGATTATTCCATTGCACTCCTATGAATATAGAAAGTAACAGATTGTTCCATTGCACTCTATGAATATAGAAAGTAACAGATTGTTCCATTGCACTCTCTGAATATAGAAAGTAACAGTTCAATGAACATTGTGAAAATCCCTAGTGTTAATTTTTGTTGTTGTTGTTGTTTTTGTTGTTGTTGTTGTTATTGTTGTGTGATAATCGGTGGGAAGGTTGGAAGAATTTTTCTCACTGAACTCTGAATTGATTGGTTTCCACCACGATAAATATATGCCATATTTAAATAGTCGAGACGGACAAGCTGACTTTATTATGGACCCTGAATTATGTACATATATATATATATATACATACATTATACAAATACCACATCATCATCATCATCGAGTGCCGTTTCGCAACGAAGGTTGGCTACCATGGAGCGCCATTCTGCTCTGTCTCTTGCTTTGATGGTACAGGTTGTAATAGGCTGATTTGTCCATCTTTTGATGTTGCTCGTCCATGTTAGTATCGGTCTGCCTCTGCCTCTTTTACCTTGTATTTTCCCCTCCAGGATTACTTTTAGTAGGCTGTTGTGTCTTTTATCATGGCCCAAACATCGCAATTTGTTTGTTTCAATTGTATTTAGTAGTTCTATTTTCATCTTAGTTGTTTTGATACTTCGTCGTTTGTTTTCTTTTCCTTCCATCCAATTCTACCTATTCTTTTATATATCTACATTTCAAAGGCTTCAATTCTCTGTTCTGTTTTCTTGTCTAATATCCATGTTTCTGTACCATATAGGAATATTGAAAAGATGTAACATTTTGCTATTCTTAGTTTAAGTCCATGTGTTATTAAGGGGAGAGAGTTACAGAATTATTCGAAGTAAAATATTATTTCCATTTAGACACATCATTTTTAATAAACTTCTGCCCGTCAAATGGTTTGAAACACTAAAATATGCCAGCATCAACGAAATACACAGGGCACAGATAATTCACTTCACAGTTCATATATATATATATATATATATATATATATATATATACATAATGCCCCGTCACGCCAATTGGGTGTAGATAATATGGTGTTAGTGACCATAATTTGTATACACGTTAGGCACATGATTTTTGTGGGTAATTTGCTCGGTATTACACCCCTGCCGCTTTACTATATAGGACAGCATACTTCACCATTATATATAGGACAGCATACTTCACCATTATATATATGACAGTATACTTCACCAGTATATATAGGACAGCATACTTCACCAGGTTGTGATGTTAATACTTACTTGCAGGATCTCGTACACAGTTTGTTCGAACTAAGAAGAGAAAGAGTATATACTTAAATAAAATACAATTTTGATAAAAAATACACATTTTAAATTGCTGATTAAAAATATATTCTCCAAATTAAGCAAAGTTGTAACATGGTCGTTATAAAATATCATTAGAAAATACATGTGTAAGATTATATTACACATTAAGCTCTAATATCAACCATTGTGCCCTGTGAATCAGTGTTAAGGTGGTATGTTACATCTTCATGTATTTGCTCTAATTATAGACTGTTGTTGATAATTTTTCTTTACTTTCTGCTATGGACATTATTTATCAATTTTTGCAACTTGCTTTCGTTTATTTACGTACACAATGTATATTTCTTCACGTGTTTAACATAAACATGAACAAGCTAACATGAACGTTTAACATAAACATGAACAAGCTAACATGAACGTTTGACATAAACATGAACAAGATAATATGAACGTTTAACATAAACATGAACAAGTTTATTGGTTATTGGTTATTGGTTATGGAAGGCCTCGGTTTCACAGCAAACGAATTAAAATCCATAATTGCTCAACCGCCCGTGCCAGTGGAATCATCCGAATTACTAACTCATCTCCCAAACAAAGAAAGGTAACTGTAGTCCCCATCGTAGCAGTCTCAGCACACGCCAAAAGACATAAGGCGAAACCGCGCAGAAAGTGAACACAGCCAACTGTTCCCTGTCATACGATATCATCATTCATCGTAAACAAGCGGGATATCGAAGCAGGATCAAAACGGATGAGACACACAGCTCACGGTGTGCACAGAGCACTTAACTCAGTAGCTCCTGCAACAAGCCGAATATGAGGAAACTGCAAGAAGAAACACTTTTCAGACATAGCCTTCAATGGTTCCTGCCGCCTATCCACCATATACCATGGGAGTTCACGTCTTCCCGAAAATGATGATCGTCATAGCACTTGATGATGTTAGGCCGTCATTGATGACTCCAATTCCAAACATATAGACACACATTGGTGGTAAGTTATCATTTCCAATCCAACAGAAGCCACATGACCTGCAGTTAGTAAAACCACAGAGAGAATATGATTTTGTGACCTTCACTGATTCACTCTTAGATGTGAATGTGTAGTTTACACAAGAGGAGAAGTTTTCAACTACAGTGATCCCATTTAAGGCAATTCTGGGATAGCAAGGCAAGTCTCCTTTATAGCAGCAGAACTTGATGATGTTCTCTGCTCCCTTCTTGTAGCTGCCGCCACACGATTCTGATGTCTCATTAACTTGGATAACATTCAAGAACAATGTCAGATTAACATTCCATAGATATGGCTCTGCTGATGAAATGCTTGGTGCAACAGTTGTATCAATCATACTGGAGGCTCCTGGTCTGTGGTCATTAATATCACAGACGGCACATGATGTTGTTATATTCAGTATTTCTTTCTGGGGTGTAAATATGTGGCAAACACATGGAGAGTGGTTTGTGGTCACAGTAATCCCATTAAAGGCAATTCTAGGGTAGCATGGCATAGCTGTTTCAGAACAGCACAATCCTGTGATGTTTTCTGTGTTCGCTATAAAGCTGCTGCTGCTACACAATCCTGACCAATTATAGGTGTGGTCATTATTCACTTGCAATGACAAAACTGCTTTGTTTACATCATAAACCTCTGGAAGCGAATCATTTATGGGACTAATAGTACAGTTTATTCTTCCATCGGGGATATCTTCATTGAGTCCCCAAAAAAAGGTATTTGGTTAAAAAGCACATATGCTTTTGAGTTAAACACACAATGAGCCCACTTCATAGATTCAAAATGATCCCTGCCAATGCCATCCGTTTGCACAAGTTAGGGTCCTTAGCTACCAACGTCCCAAACGTCTGAAACGAATTAACGACTTTATCTACAGCGAAGGTTAACGAACTGTGAACAAACATTTATGTTCAAACCCTTGAAAACATTTTTAAAAATCTGCCAACTCGCAGCAATATCATATCTCGTGTTGTTCAATGTAAACATTGCTTAGTCCATAGCTCGAATATAAATCATGAACAAGTTTATATGAACGTTTAACATGAACATGAATAAGCTAAC